>CM076414.1:17368359-17477697 GCA_038363315.1 Mugilogobius chulae
CCACATGGCCGTCTTTTCTCTGTCTCTCAGCGCTATCATTAGACTCAGGTTTGATCACTTGGTCTAGACCATCTGCTGTTCTGCTGCTCTGTTCTGTGAGATCATGGTTTAAGCCACGACTGTGCGCAAAGCAGCTTGGGAAATCAAGTTTGAAACGATATGAGAGAGATGAGAATGTTGAGGTGTGATGCAATTCAGAACGGGGACAGACGTGTGTAGGGACAAACTGCACTGCTCCTGTTTGTAGAGCCTGGTGCCACGAGAGATTTGGGTCATATTTTTTGCATATGTAATCTATCTTTATTGAATAAAAAGTGAGTGAAAGCTTGCCAGTGTGCTTCAAAACACCCAGGATAATTTGGTTTTAGCTTAATAAGAGCAGTCAGGTGAAGCAATGCAGCAGTTTTATGCAAATGTTTCTTATTCCCCCAGGTTTGATCTAACTTTATAGGTGGGCTACCTCACTTTTTTCATTGTAAATTCGTAAACTTTCAATTTTCCTCCTAAAAGTATAATTGTGATTACAGCACATTTTGACAGATCAGACCACTACTACTTTTCAATCCAAATATATAGCATTTTAGTTTTCATAGATAGCCAAAAGCAGCACTCTGACTAGCTTATCTCTTAAGTCATAATTGCATGTGCCGAAGAATTTATGAACACTACGAAGTAGTTAGACAGATATAAAAACCCACTTCCATAAAAATTATGGATCTGAGGTCTATAGAATGCATTTCATACACATGGCGATTTAGGCAAAACCACCACTGGACAAAACACAATAGCTCTTCTTTGACATTAAAGCTTTAGTACAGAGATGGTTTATTGACATGTTTGTTCTCCTCAGATGGTGTTGAACTGCAGACTGAACGGAGACAATCAGCTGAAGGAGTTAAAGAGAAGAGCCCAGAGTTTGAGCGAAAACACAGATTTGGACCAGAACCAGAGACTCGAGATCCAGAACAAGTGAGAGAGACAGAAGAGACATGGAGAGAGGTCCTACAGAAGGCAAAGGACAACCTGAAGGTAGAGAACTCTCTGTTATTTAAGCAACTAAACTTAGAATTGTTTTATCTGTTTCTTCTAAACTAATCAAAAATATGACAGAGGTTATTAAAAATATTTAGTTAAGGGTTTGAGTAGAAACCTTGCAATGCTTGCCATTCAGACCCAGAACTTCTCCACTTGTCCAAGCTCCAAAAAAAGATGCATGAAAAGGACTAAATATGATGCTCCTGTCTCCAGCTCTCTGCAGGGACTTCCGGAGCGTCTGGTGTCCTGCCAGTTCCAGCGTTCCCAGCTCGAGTCCTCGTCTTTCGGAACTGAAGACCCAAACCTCCAGCCTTCCTCGAGTTTTCCCCGTGGCCCGGACTCGGGGAGAGGAGACAGACCGCGGACCAAACCAGAACCATGATCGATCAGACCACAGCTTTAGCACCGCTGCTCCACGACACACGCAAACAGGTAAACATATGTCAATACTTATCGTAACTTACCGTACTTATCTTTTAGGTAACAGATCGTCTGGACTACTAATAGGTCTAGGTCTAGATCAGGTCAAGGTAAATTTTCTGAGGTTCACTAATGTAGGTAGGTTGGAATTTGGAGCGTCCAGGACAATTTTAGCTTTAGAAATGTCTATTATGCTTGCTGCTTTCTGTTGTAATTGCAGCATCATTATGAATACACCAAACACTTAATATTTGGTAATTCTGATTCCTGTGTAATTTTGGTTGAGTAGTTTTCAATAGCAGAAACAAACAGAAGACTATGATATGTTCCTTACAGTTGTGTGTTTGTATTTCCAGGCTGCAGAGCTGCTGAGTTGACCCATGACCCGAGCTGGACTTCTACAAACTGGAACGAGATGGAGCAGTGCATCCCTGACCTGCTTAAACAGCTCACTGTGAGTTCAGAAAGGAACTTGGGACTTGACTCGGACTTGAGGCCAAAGACTTGAGACAGACTTGAGCTATAAACTTGGTCTCACCTCAGTGAATTTGTAATGGATTAAAAGTTAAATACATTGCCTGTAAGAAGCTTGGTTATAATTGTTTGTGTTTTAGGAGGCTCTGAGTTTCCTGGAGGAGGGGATCCTGGCAGAGAGACAGTGCACTCAGCTGATGGAGCAGCACGAGGCGGCTCAGGACTGGCTCCGAGAGCAGGTCAAAGCTCTGGACCGGCCCCAGAGGATAAACACGGCCTCCACAGTGCGGTCAATACGCTCAAGGTGAGGAAACAAAGATCATGTGAACCAATAACATGCAAGTTAGGGAATGGTTGGTGGTGGTCGGAGGTTGAGGCACCAGGTGTTTAGACAAATTGCTTCTGCCTTCACTGAGCGAGGGGTTTATTGTGTGAAGCACTTTGGAAGAATCTGTCTGTGTAAAGGTGCTGTAAAGGGACAAGTTCCTCCTGAAACATTATGTCCACCTTACTTATATATTTTCTTATATAAAGTTTCCTGGATTAATATTTTGGAAAATGCTTTGTTTATAGCTAGTTTATAGAGAGAGAGGATAAGATAAGATAAGATAAGATAAGATAGATAAGATAAACTTTATTGTACCTTTTGTCTTGGGTTCACTGCCCACATCTGTGTGCACACAAACCACTCTAACATTTAAGGCGAGCAACGACTGTCAAAGCCTCATAATGAGAGACCATGGTGGTTCCAATATTCAGTGTCCAGTTGTCCCAATTGTGTTCTACATTGACATAAAATATAATCCATACACAAAAGAATGATGCAAACACACTTACATTGTATAACAATACAAATAGCATCCTATTTCCTCTTTTGGTTAGCAAAATTATTTAAAAAGGCCACAGAAGAGGGCACAAAAGAGAGTTTATATGTTACTTTTGAATATATGAACTCGCCTGTCAGACGCAAGACTCTCATATTCACCATTTAGCAAGTGAAGAAGATTCCCAATGATTCGCTTGGCCTGAGCAAGAAGAGAGTTTTGAAAAATGTTTTGGAGAGACGGAATCTCTGTCCTGCCAATCACTTTCATTGCCTTGATGACAAGCTTTCCAAGTTTAGTTTTACATTCAACAGTCAACAATCCAAACCAGGCAACCAAACATTTAAAGTTTGAGAATCGCTGGTTTTAAGAACAACTATACAAAGGTGTTTTTAACCAGATGAAAGCTCCTAAGTTCATTAATCCTAGCTGCAAGTGTATCTCCTCCATTCTTTATTCTGAGCCTGATTCTCAGAATTGCAAAATTACAGATCCAAAGGTCATCACTATAATGTAGTTCATAAATACACAAAGTTGGTAGTTTTGATTTCCACCAACAATAGCAGTGCATGTTTGCTCTGTCAAGACTCAATTAAGATTATAATTTTTAATTTTCATTAGTTTTTGTGAGCATAGATTTCCTATTAAACTTACAGTATTTATGTGGCTTTTTAAATATTTTATTTTAGTTTATCATTGTTAATACTATAAAAAGGACACGGCTCAGGAGCAAAAAAAGAATAACTACAAATAGAAAGGGCTTGTATTGTCTCTGATTATGATTATAGAACTATTAATGTTGTTTCTTCAAGATGAGGAGGTAATTATTTATTCCAGATTTGTGTTTTTTAAGTATTATATTTGTATTTTCCAGGCCCTGCTGCAGACCGTTCACAGGGAGCAGACAGAGATGGGAGAGCTGGACAAATCCAGAGACGGCCTGTTGGACCTGTGCACTCCGGGAGGACGAGACGCTCTCACTCTGGACGTCAGCCACCTCCACGACCTGTGCGCCACCTCCGAACAGGAAGTGAAGCAGCACCTGACTTTCTGCGAGGCGCGTCTGGAGGCGATGGAGCGACAGGTGGAGCAGCGGGCCCAGGGGCTGAAGGAGAGGGCCTCGGCTCTGCAGTGGGAGCTCCGGTCTCTGGATCAGGCTCTGAGCTACAGCCAGCCTCAGAACAACATCAGCCAGCTGCAGCAGCACTGGAACAGCCTCAAGGTCTGGATGCATCTGTTTATTTACTTTAGATTAACACTTCAAAACCTCTTGACACATTATTACATTTTAGGTTGGTGTGATAGACTTTAGAACAAATATTTATCTTAGTGTTACAGCAGTTGAGTTGCAAAATATGAAGAAATTGACAAGTACAAGTTGCAAATTACAGGTAGTAATCAACTTTTTAGTAAAATAAAGGTGTTACAAGATATTATCCTCCTCCTGGGAACATTGACAAAAGTTCTGTCTAAATAATAAAACTGTAAAATTACTATGAAGTCAACTGTTATCTTATTTTTGTAAACCCTACAATTCTTTAGAACCTCGTCTAAGAACTCCTTGTATAAAACAGTATTCGAGTGATAAAGTAGCAATGAATTTAATTTCAGAACTGTGAAAAGTCCCTGGAGGGTTTGAGGGTGAAGCTGGATGAGCTGCTTCAGGATGTAGCTTCAGCTCCACAGACAGAGGAACTGCCCACAGACGTCACCACTTTGGTCAAGTCTCTGTCCCAGCAACATGACAGGTCAGTCTTCTCTAAAATATGGCTTGGCAGCCTTTATCAATCCCAAGGATGTCCCAAGGAACCTTCTCCATATTGGCATCACATAAAAATGTATATAAATTTATAATAATTTCAAATAAAGATTAGAAAAAACTATGGAATAGAAGAAGGTTGGGAGTTCTCACTGGATCCAGATGATGTAGAAGCATATATCAGGTGCTCATCAGAAACAAAGTGGGCATCAAAATCTCTAACAAAACAAAAAAAAAAAAAAAAAGGTATTTGAGTGACGGGGTCCCTGTATATTTGGTGTAGGACCCCAGGGGAGTCCTGAGGGAGACATTAATAGACATGTTTTAATGGGAGGGAAAATCAGAGCCCAGGACCTTCCTGCCATGACTATGAGGCCAGAGCGCTAACCGCTGTGCTACCCTGTCTTGTCTAGTCAACCAACCAATAACATGCATGTTAGGGTAATATCCTCCAGCTACGGTAGTCCTGACCAAGCCTAGCAACAACATCTGGAGATGGGTCCCGAGCGCTGCACTGTGGCGATCACTGCTCCTGAGGAGATGCCCCAGAGGCATTGAAAGATCCAGGGTCAAATGCAGAGGACAAATTTCCCTACGGGGACAATAAAGTGTACCTTAACCTTAACCTTAACCCTTAACCTTAACCTTACCCTTAACCTTAGTGTCCTTAGTCAAGACACTTTACCCACATGAATGGTTGGTGGTGGTCAGAGGGCCGACGGGGCCGATGGCGCAAAATGGCAGCCTCATCCGTCAGTCTGTCATAGGGCAGCTGTAGCTACAACAGTAGCTTACCACCATCAAGTGTGGAGTGAGTGAATAATGCAAAATCTGAATCATCTTGGGTGACTTGAAAAAAGGCTGTCAAAACCTATCACTGTAATTTTCGCACTATTGAGTGCACCTGAATGTAGGCCGCATCAACTAGATTTAAAATAAGAAAAATGATAAAGTACATATATAAGCCACACTTGTTAATAGTAAGTCTATGAGAATCTATCATTTTGCTGCATTGTTGTATAAGCCGCAGGTTCAAAGCTTGTGAAAAAGTAGCAGCTTATAGTCCAGAAACTACAGTATATGTTTAGTTTTTTTTACATACAATAGTATGATTTCGTACAGTATATCAAAGTAAATGTGATTGTTATTAACCAGATTGAAACACTTCATGTGAAACTATATCCTTGTACTTGTACTTTTAAAATGTATGTGCTTAAGTGTATCTGGTGCATTTGTATTCGGTTGTGCACTCGCCGATCTCCAAGAGACGAAAACGTTTTAATTATACCGAGCGGTTAAGTGTATTTGTCCGCTCACATGACATACACAACTTCATTTGTAAAACCCCATCTGGCCTCTTCTCATTTAATGTACTCTCGTTTGTAATTAGGAAATACCAGTGGCATACCTCACAAGGTCAATATGTTCTTTTAACCGTCCGCACGGCTCAATACAAATAACCAAAATAGACCCATGTTAAGGAATAAAACGGAATAACTGGAAATGATTTGTTGAGGTTAATAGCAGCTCTCAAATAGTTCATTTTTCTTATGAATCTAATGTCAAAATTTGCAAATAATTATTTTATTGACAAATGAAGGATGGAACAAACTAAGAAAATACAATTAAAGAGAATCTAATTTGTTAAAAATTAGGCGGCTCGGTGGCAGAGCGGATAGCTGGCCTCAAAGCAAAAGGTCACAGGTTCGATTCCCGCCCGGACCTTTCTGTGTGGAGTTTGCATGTTCCTCCCGTGTCTGGGTGGTTTTCTTCGGGCACTCCGGTTTCCCCACCAACCAATAACATGCATGTTAGGGAACACTTGGTGATAGTCGGAGGTTGAAGCGCCAGGTGTTTAGGTGAATCGCCTCTGCTGAGCTGTCCCAGGACAGCTTACTGTCACTGAGTGGGGAGGGGAGGTTCATCTCTCTGTGAAGCGCTTTGTGACTCTGTGTCTGTGAAATGCGCTTTACAAATAAAGATTACTTACTTACTTACTTACTTACTTACTTACTTACTTACTTACTTACTTACTTACTTAAATCCACTGAGTTTGTAGCCATGTTCTAACAGTGTCTCTCATCATTAGTTTATTCAAAGTTGTATTTAGATTGATTCATGCATGTTTGAGTATTGTCCTGCAGCTGATAAAAGTTCTGTTTTCACCTACCACCTATTTCTATTTACACAAAAACTCTGATCCTGAGTTAAACACGTAGGGTTTAAATTTTCATGCATCTACTTTCCAATGACAAAAAAAAAGTATTTGAATTTTTTCAGTGCCAGCCCTGTTCTCACTTTTGACTCATTTTAAACAATATTCACAGCTCCACAAAAACCTTTGTGCAGCTGAATCATGACACGTTGTACATCAAATGTACCTAGTGTCTACTTTCAGTTAAAAAAGATTTGTTATTCTACATTTATCCGTCTTTTTATAGACATTTGAAATTCCTTGTTTTCATTAATTTCAACATTTGATGAGAAACTTTTGAGAAAACGTCCTTTTCTAAATCAAACTTCATGTCAGTGTTGTTTCCTCTGTTCTACTTTCCTAAAAATGATGTCTTTAGGACATTGTTTGTGACCTCCTCTGGGTCCTATTGTTCTACCGTGTGTTGGTGAAACTGTGAAACTGTATCATGTATTTGACTGTAGACAAAATCAGGAAAATAAAAGTCCAGTAGAAATTACCGTCATTGACAGGGAAAGAGTTAATCTCTTTAAAACAGGAAGTCAGTGGACCTATTTCTATTTGTTAGCAGTTTTAGATACATTTATTATTTTTATTATGAACAAAATGAGAATTATTGATCTGCATAAGTATGTCATAGTTTCTTTCTAAATTCAAGCACAAAAACAAAATACAATAAGTCTCTTTAAAATTACACAGAAAGTGTTCTTTGAAGGATGGCCAAACTATAATGTGGAAAAGACAGATTTACATGTTTCCCAATTGCTAAAAAAAAAATGTATTATTGTGTTAATAGTTTAAATTTTTTGTTCTTTTCCAGTTTGAAATCCAGATTATCCGACCATCAGACGTCTTGCTCCACAAATGCGGATCGCTGCTTCAAAGATTGTCTCCAAAACCTCCAACAGTGGAACGACAGAGAGGCTCCTGAGACCAGCGATTCTCTACAGGTCAGATTATTTATTTATTTATTTAGGATAGCCCTTGAGATGTGTCATCTCTTTTTCGAGGGGGTCCTCGCAGAAGGGCAAAAGCTCGCTTGATCTTGATTTTCAGTATGAATACAGACCGTGAAAGTGGGGCCTTACGGTCCTTCTTAAAACTACATCTGTTTGTTTTACATTTTAAGTGCATTTGGCATAGACTTGTATTGTCCACACTTTCACTAACCAACCAATTCTTTTTACACAAGTTTGAAATGACACGTTAAACTACATTTTTAGTAAAACAGTGAACATGATAATATCTAAGATTTCACTAAACAGATGAGGTTTATAAATTTCTTTTGTCCAGCAAATATGACACATGTAAAGGTAATTCCACAACTGTTACCTAGCAACCACAATGTAAATTCACATAAAAGACACAGGTGTTCCAATTTGACAAATGATAATACTTTTAAAACTTTAATTTTGCTAAATGATTGTTTAAACAAGTGGTTCCCAAAGTGGGGCTCAGGACCCCTCAGGGGTTACGAAGCAAAATTTAAGGGTTGCCAGTAGGGCTGTAGTCGACCAAAGAAATTCTTGGTCGACTAAAAACATGTCCCACCGACCGAATAATCGACTAAAAGGGGGCGTGGCAAAGGCTAAAAGAACTAGAGTTGTCAAAAATATTGCAAATCAAAGCTAAAACTGTTGTCGAACATTAACAAGACAAAAATTTTAACAAAATCTGATATTTTCTGCAAAGAAAAAAAAATTCTGATGAGTTTTAAAATAATCTTGAGTTTCATCAAAACTGGTTTGAAACTAAATTGATTGATCATAAACTTGGATTTTGTGTTGAAAATGTCAGTCCAGTGTGTAAAAATCTGACTTCTTGAAAGGATGTTCTAATTCTCATTGTGGTTTTGAGAATCAAGTTTATTCTTCAGTATCAAAATCAAGTTGGAAATTTTAATTTTGTGACAACTTTGCAAGAAGCCTTACTCAGAAAAACTATAATTTATGTAGAAGATTAAGAAGAAAATATAAATACATATATATAATATATATTATATAAAAAGGCAGTTCAGACCAATGATTCTGTTACTGTTGAAGACAAATTCCTTATAATGTAAATAAAAGAATTAGTCGACTAATAACATTTTGGTCGACCAAGACTCTACCGACCGATTAATCGACTAAACGACTAAAGAACTACAGCCCTAGTTGCCAGATAATTTCAAGATCTAACTTTACAATTACAACCTGGTATTCAATCTGTTTGTTCATCGTGTTTTGATTGAATTTTGGTCATTTAAAACAATAAACTGCCAAACAACGTCATTTCAAACAAATTTCAGTAGTTTCCAACTTTATTTAATTATTACAGACATCTATTTTCATTTTGCAATGGGGGTCACAAGTTGGTTACATGATTATTTTGGGGTCCTAGTCTGGAAAGTTTTGGAAGCCCTGATTTAAACTACCAGGAAACTGTGTCAGTTGTGTGTCTATTGTCTTTGCATTTTGGCGCTTTGTGTGGATTTTCTTTGAGAACTCAGTTTAGTTCTTGTATTTTTCAACTTATATTTGTCAATGTCTTCATAAAATGCAACTTAACTGCTGTGAAACTATGATAAATATTTTCCACTAAGACTAAGTCAAAATTAGAATGAATGTAATTATCAAACTCAAACTCAAAAATATTTCCACTTCATATTTAAAACACAATAATCGTAATATTTCAAATACCGTAGTGTTTTAAAGATTCTGCTGTATTTGCTTTCAGGAATCACTGGAGGAGGGTGAAAAGTACAGGCTGGACCTGCAGGAGGCGCTCTCACACTGGCAGTTCCTCTCTGACTGTCTGTCTCCATTAGTCTTTGGGAAACTGGACCTGCAGAGCTCAGAGACTCTGACTAAAGCAGAGACGCAGAAAAACACCTTTGACAAGAAGAAAGAGGTATTTATTTTAAGAATAACTCATTTTATCTGGTCTGCACCATTTTAAGCACCATTTATTTCATTATTTCAGCCCTGTACAAAGTAAAGACACAGATTTTTATTATTTAATTGACTCTGTGCATTGAAGCTGTTTACTTTCAAGTTGTCCGACTTTAGCGTTAGCATTGAAGGACAAACACATCGTTTTTAAAACCCACTTTGGTCCTTTGGTGAAATATTCTCCTCATTTGTGAAGTATTTAACATGTTTCAGAGAAAATCGCCAACTACTTTCTGTTCACTGCCCGATCTCTAGTAATTTTTCATTTTAGGCTGAGGCAGTGAAAACCTCATAAGAATGAACTAAACAGGAAATGAACCTGCCGGCAAGATGTTAGCATTTTTGAAAATAAATACTCTTGTGCACACAGTCAATTAGTCCAACAAAGGAGATATATTTTATCCGAGTCAAACTTTTTTGGTCAAAAAGTTGTGTGCACCTGTGAGTGCAACTTCAAAAAGCAGGATTTTGTCTATGCATTCAAAGCGTTGAAATTCTTTTTGTGAGCATGAAAGCAGTGTTTTGCTAATTTATGTATTTATTATGTTCTGTAAATATGCCAGAATTAGCAGGTGACTTTTTTCATCTGTAGTCCCATGACAACAAAATCTGTCATCTAAAATGAATGAAATACTGAATGAAATACCATACAGTGAACCAAATACATTGTCACATAGTCAAGAAAATGTACTCTATTTACATTACATATCAAAAACACACAATTACTCAACAACAGACCGAGACACAGAGGTCAAATATGTCATTAATAGAGTCTCTATTTGTTTTTCTTTCTAGGAACTTGATGCCAGACCCAAATTCAAACCTACAATGGTTCAAATGCCTACTGAAGTGTCTTTAGTGGCACCTCCACGGAAAAGCGCTCACAGATGACCCCAGCAGCCAGCATGCAATCCATCAACCAATCTTTGGAAGAAGACGAGAAACAGATTACTGTAGTCGAACTTATGCAAGTGGAGCCTGCTGTGTGTGTCCTAGATGCTCCACAACGCATGGAAGTGTCTGTAATATGTGAGGAAAAAGTTACAACTATGAAAGAAGACGTGGGAACTGAGTTGAGTGAGAAAATGGATGTAGATACAAAAGAAGCTCCAAGTCAAGAAACGCCTGTCCATTGAGAAGAAAAAAGACCCCACCTTCTGAATCAGAGATAAAACAGATGAAGATTGAAGAAGAAATTGCTTTGAGTCAACAGTCAATTGAAGTTGCAAGCAAAACAGACACAATTGTTGACAAAGCAGAAGACATTCCATCTACTGAAGTGACCACAACGATTTTGACAGAGGCTGTACCACCAAAACGAAAACCCAAAAGCCCTAAAATTCCACAGAAACAAATGGACATTGATGGAAAGTCAACAGAAGCTGATGTAAGCCCTGCTACAACTGATGCGGTAGTAGTACCAGCTAGAAGAAAGTCAAAAACTACGCCACCGCCTGAAATATCTATTGAGAAACCCAACAAAGAAAACGTTCAAGAAGGTGCAAAGCTTTCTCCAACAAAAAAGCGGTCGAAAAGTCAAAATCTTCACCAGAAACTGCACCTAAAGAAGTGAAAATGGGTGAAGCCATTGAGGAGACCAAACCTTTGGAAATGGAGGATGCTAAGATTGATCAAGAGCAAAAGGAATCAGCGGAAGAAGTCAAGTTGGTAGCGCCAAGAAGAAAATCCAGGATGGGAGAATTACAACAAAAGACGTCACAAGACATTTACGCATCATCAGAGTCTATAAATATTCCTGAGGTTCAGAAAATGGTAAAGTGTCACCACCAAAGAGGAAGTCAAAAGGTTCAAAAGAGTCCCTGCAATTGTTAAGAAGGATGCACCAAAAGAAGATGTCAAGCCAGAGAGTCAAATCATTTCTTCAATTCAAGATTTAGGTCCACAGAAAACATCTGAACCTGTAGCTGAAATAATAATCGAAACTTCGACTGCAGTTTCTGTGGGATCATCTGAGAAAGTAATTGAAGAAAATGGCAGCTTGTCACCGACCAAAAGAAAGTCGAAAAGTCGGCCTAAAATTTCTCCAGAACTTCCTAAAAAGAGGTAGAAGACGAGACCAAGACTGAAATATCTCTAGTAGAAGCTCCTCCTGCTTTAGAGAGTGGCAGCATCTCACCACCTAAAAGAAAGTCCAAGAAATCTAAAATTTCTCCAGAATTGTCCAAAGAAGAGGTTGAAGAAACAAAATTCCAGACTTCACCTGTAATTGAAACTGCTGCGAGTGTGTCTCCTCCGAAACGCAAGTCAAAGAGCAAGAAGGTTGAGCCTCAAGATTCATCTGTTTCTCCGATGGACGTTTCAATAGAATCAGTGGATGAAACTAAGAAAGTGGCAACTATTGTATTGGAAATGCCTGACACTGTTTCACAAACGATTTTTGTAGAAACTGTAATCAAGCCAAAACAAGAAGCTCCTACAGAAGAAAGTCAAACTACTATTAAAACGATTTCTACGACAACAGTTGAGTTTGATCAAGCTGGTGAGATGGAAAGAAAGTAGCTACAATCGTCTTGGAAATGCCTGAATTTGTTGCTTCAACTGTTGCACAATCTCAAATTAGCCTTGAGCCAGAAACAGTTAAATCAATTGCTGCAAAAGATCATGTTGAACCAGAGCAAGTCAAGGTAGAAGATTCCCAAGACGTTCCCAAAGATGTGTCTATTCAACAGCAAGAAACCCAAGAGCCAGCTGGCGAAGTAAATGTCCAACTAAAGATGATGCTGCTACAGATATTTCGATTGGCAAGCCAGCAATTAGCAAGGATGTGAGCCTTCCTGTTGATGAAATCGAAGAGAAGAAAGTGGCTATAGTTGTT
Organism: Mugilogobius chulae; assembly: GCA_038363315.1. Classification (NCBI taxonomy): domain Eukaryota; kingdom Metazoa; phylum Chordata; class Actinopteri; order Gobiiformes; family Gobiidae; genus Mugilogobius; species Mugilogobius chulae. Next base: position 17,380,832 of record CM076414.1, read on the forward strand.
TTGGAAATGCCACAAAAGCTTCCAGAGCCAGAAATTAAAACTGTGGAGAAAGTTTCATATGCTGAGCCAATTACACAGCAATTTACAGTGACTACAGAGCAATCTATAAAGCCAGCTGTTGAAGAAGCATCTCAATTGACAGGACAGATTGATATCCAACCTATGAAAGCTGAGGATATGGCTAAGGATCAAAATGTTACACTGACGATTGAAGAGAGGAAAGTGGCAACAATAGTTTTAGAAATGCCTGATTCAGCAGTTCCAAAAGCGATCCCAGAGGAGGCAAGACCAACGCCAGACCAGAAAGAATGATAATCCAGCAAGCAACCTCCATGACAGAAGAAGCGAGTTTAGGAACTCAACCAGAACCTAAAACACAAGATATATTTGCTGTTATTGAGCAAGAAGTGCACCTACAACAGTTGTGGCTAATTTGAAAGTGTGCCTTCAGAAGCTATTGAATTTGAACAAAAGAACTTGGAGACAAAACCGGAGCAAACCTTTAGAGACACTGTCGTTACTGTTGGTGAGCCACAGGTGGATGAAAAATGATGGAAAAGGCAGATACAACACAAGAAGAAGAAATGCAAATTACTCCATTGTGTGAAAAATCCACGGATGAAGCAGAACCCATGCAGACCGAAGCTGTAATACAATTCCAGAGTCTGAAAAAGTCACCACAAGTGAGTCCTCGACAAGACAAGATGATGATTTGATTGTTGGTAAAGAGGACATTGAGAAACCAGTGCCTTCTGAAGACCAAGAACAAGCTCACAGTGTTATTGTGGAAGATCTCTCAAAGCCTTTTCAAGTTCCAGTGACAGAAACCCAAGAAGTGGTTCCTCAAGAAGCAGAAGTTCAACCGATCTCTCAAGAAATTAGTCCAGATTTTGATACTACCAAAGTAGAAGATGCAAGAAGCCTTCAAGAGAAGTTTGATGGTTTGAAGAAGTCAGCTTGCAGCCTGAAGCTACACAAGAAGTTTCTGAACCAATGGAAGCTAAAGATGAACCGCAAGACTCCAAAGATGCAATAGATGAAGTTTCGAAGCCAGAGCAAACTACGCAGCTAGACTCGAAGATGTTCTACCCAAAGAAGTAGATGCTAGTCAAAGTGGTGTTGCTCCTGTTGGTGAAGCAGTTGTGCTTGGTGATGCTCAAACTATTCAAGTTACATTAGAGACATCTGAAATTATCATGCAATCTGATGAAAATGTAAATTATGATAGTCAGGTTAGTGAGGGTATTGAGGTCCCAGAAATAAAACCTTTATTAGACCAAAATATTGTATGCATTGCAGAAAGTGTTTCAAAGCAGACAGATGCTCCACAAATGACAGAGATTGTCGTTCACCAAAAAGTAGAAATACAGCCTTCAATTGTTGAGACTACTGTTGGTAGTGATAATTTAGAATTGTCCAAGACTCTGCAAATTGTTGAAAAGGTAGAAAAAGAACCGATTATTTGCACTGATGAGAAAAGAGAGGCTCAAAACAAGGAATTTGAGGTTAGTGATAGTGATAGCCAGCCTTTGGAAGAATCTGTTGTGGCAGAAGAGACTGTAGTCGAGTACATAAGCATTGTTAGGAAGCCAAAGGTTCAAGATGAAACTGTTGAGGAAGTCAAGAAGACAAAATGGCTCCTAAAAAGTCTGATATTGTCCTAGAAGTAAGTAGTAGTAGCATTTGCAAACAGAGCTCCAGAAATTATTAAAGTAGAGTTGACCGCTTCCACTCTGCCCTCTCAGATCGAAGAAATAGCTCATCCAAGAGAAGTCCTGCCTGAAAATGTAAGTACCCAACCGATTGTCACTGCCGAGAATGCTGTGTCCACAAGTTTGGCTGATTACATAGATCACATTTGCAAACAACCACTTGATACTGAAAAGAGATACATAGTGCTCGATGTGCATGGTAGCGATGTCACGCAGTTTTGCACGTTTGACGCTGAAAAGGCTGACGAAGAGGTTCCGAGTGAATCTACTCAGTCTGTTTCAGTCACGGAAATGCCCACCGATGCGCCGCATGTTGTTGAGGAAATGCATGTAGGTTTGCATGTAAACATATCGCCGGATCAAGACAAACCCATTGACGCAGTAAGTAAAGTTGAAATTCCAGTTACCACGCAGGGAACCCAACAGATTCTGACTTGCATGCTGATAAATGGCTCAGGGAGAATTAAAATGCCAGTTGTAGAACAAACATGAACAAGACAAACTAAAGATATGTCTAAAGATTTGGAATTGCAAGATTTTGCTAAAGACCAGTCAGATACGACACAACTAGAGTTAACAGAGCAATTGGACTTGGATAAAGAACAACCAGTCAAAGTAATACCACAAATCACTGAACAGTCCATCAAACAAATGAAAGATAAGCTGCCTAAAGAAACACATTGTCTAGTGAAAATGAAATTCTGAGTGTGGATGGTAAAGCTTCATCTGAGCAAGACGTGGAGGTCTTGAAATTATGGAAACCAAACTTAAAATTGAGAACATTTTGGTGGAGGGAGAAGTTGTTGGTCCAGAGGAGGTTACCAAAAAGGAGGATGTAATGACAGCTGTGATAGATATTGAAGAGGTAAGTAATGAAAACACTGACTTATGTATTCCTGAAGTTGGACAAACTGTTAATCAAAGGGAAGAAACTCCAAGCAAAGTCACAGCTGAATTTGAAAGTTTCATTGCAACTGAGGCAAAACTCAAAGATGAGAACGATTTGGTAAGTATGCCAGAAAAAGATGATAATGTTGATGAAGAAATAATACTGGAAGATATTCAAGCAGCTACATCATTAGTAGAAATGGTTCCACCTAAACAGACCTAAGAAGATCAAGCCAAGATGAAGCAATTATTCAAGAAATGCCCATGGTGAGATTAGTGACACTATTCAGCTTAAACAAGAACCATCGGATGAGATAAGTAAGGAAACAAAAATTGAGCTAAGCCAGGATACAACTGAAGCAGGGATGTCAGTGTCAACAGAGGATTTGCCAGATAAACACAAAGACCATGATGGAACAACAAAGGAGTTGACAACATCACAGGAGTTACCTAAACTGGATGGTTCTGAAGCGACTGATGCTCACCAGATTGATGTGAAAGATGAGATGGATGTCAGGCCTCAAACACTGGAGACTAAATCAGAGGTTGTCAGACTAACTAAAGCTGGTCCAGGTCAAGTCATTAGTGAGAAGGAAGTTACAATCACTACAATAACTCTACAAGAATTGCAACCTCTTGTTTCAGATGGTGACACCGAAATACCAAAAGACAGTATAGAAATCCCAAAGATGAGATGGATGTCAGGCCTCAAACACCGGACGTTAAATCAGAGGCATCCATCCAAGAAGAAGTCAAGCTAATTGAAGCTGGTCCAGGTCAAGTCATTAGTGAAAAGGAAGTTACAATTACTACAATTACTGTACATGAAAAACCAGTAAAGACCAAAGATGAGGTGAAACCACTCGTCTCAGATGGTGACACCAAAATTCCAAAAGACAATGTAGAAATCCCCAAAGATAAAATGGATGTCAGGCCGCAAAAACTCGACATCAAGTCTAGTGAAGCTGTTTCAGGTGAAATCATTAGCGAAAAGGAAGTTACAATTACTACAGTTACTCTACAAGAAGAGCTAGAAATTCCCAAAGATGAGGTGGATGTGAGGCCTGAAACACTAGACATTAAACCAGAGAAATCAGTTCAAGAAGAAGTATTCTCGTTAACTGAACCTGATCCAGGACAAATCATTGGCGAAAAGGAAGTTACAATTACTACAATTACTGTACAGGAAAAACAGTAGAGACCAAAGATGAGGTGAAGCCCCTTGTCTCAGATGATGACACCAAAATGCCAAAAGACATTGTAGAAATCCAAAAGAGGACAGGCCTCCGACACCAGATATTAAGACAGAGGCGTCAGTCCAAGAAGAAGTCAAACTAACTGAAACTGGTCCAGGTCAAGTCATTAGTGAAAAGGAAGTTACAATTACTACAGTCACTCTACAAGAAGAACTAGTAGACGCCAAAGATGAGATGAAACCACTTGTCACAGATGATGACACTAGCATGCTACAAGACAAAGTAGAAATTCCCAAAGATGAGGAAGATGTCAGGTCTCAAACACCTGATATTAAATCAGAAACATCAATTCAAGTATTCCAGCTAACTGAAGCTGGTCCAGGTGAAGTCATTAGTGAAAAGGAAGTTAAAATTACTACAGTTACTCTACAAAGAACTAGTAGAGACCAAAGATGAGAATAAACCACTTGTCTCAGATGATGACACCAAAATGCCAAAAGACACTGTTGAAATTCCTAAAGATGAGATGGATCTAAGGCCTCAAATACTGGACATTAAGTCAGAGGGATCAGTCCAAGAAGTTAAGTTAACTGAGGCTGGACCAGGTAAACTCATAAGTGAAAAGGAAGTTACAATTACTACAATTACTGTACAACAAGACCTAGTAGAGACCAAAGATGAGTTGAAACCACTTGTCTCAGGTGATGACACCAAAACACCAATAGAAATTGAAGATATTTCCAAAGATGTCAGGCCTCCAACACCAGACATTAAGTCAGAGGCATCAGTTCAAGAAGTATTCAAGCTAACTAAAGCTGGTCCAGGACAAGTCATAAGTCATAAAATGCCAAAAGACATTATTATAGAAATTCCAAAAGATGAGATGGATGTCAGGCCTCAAACGTTAGACATTAAGTCAGAGGCATCACTCCAAGAAGTATTCACGCTAACTGAGGCTGGTCCAGGTCAGGTCATTAGTGAAAAGAAAGTTACAATTACTACAATTACTGTACAAGAAAAAGAGAGACCAAAGAAGAGATGAAACCACTTGTCTCAGATGGTGACACTAAAGAACCTGAGCTTTCTGCAGATGAAGAAAAAACAAGTTTAACAAAATCAGAAAGTGCTAAAATTACCACAACTTGTTGGAACAAAGTGGGTCTCATGACTTATGCGGAAGTATTGAAACAAGGAATGTGTAAAAGATTGAGGACACAGATCTCCTTTCCTCAACCCAATCTAAAGAAAAGACTTTGGAAGATAATGTAGCAGCGAACTAGATTCCGAGAAGGTTTTGACTATTGCTGAGGAGACTGAACTACTTAGCAATCAGTTGAGGAGAATGAGACTTTTTCAGAGAATGAGCTTGAACCAAGTGAGGTTGAACGTAAGCCTGAAACACCAACGTCAGAATTGTCAGAGATTAAAGAGAAGGATGCTTTACCTTCTAAGGTAAGTACATCACCTGTTGAATATGGCACCTTTACACCTCAACAGGAACCAATCAGCGTTGAACAAGAAGAAATTGACTGGGGTGATATCTCAGAAATTGTGGAAAAGGATTTTCACCAGAAATGAAAGAAAGTGCGATTGAAACCTGTGTACGTATATCAACAAATATTGTTTCTGTGCTTGGGGAAACTCCTGATGAACTCGTTGAACTCAAGACTTTTAAATCAGTTGATATGGACAAAGATGAAAAAGCAATAATTTCTAAGACGATTATTACTGAAATTGAAGTTTATGTTGAGGAAAATGGACAGATTTCACCAATTAAAAATCACCGGAACTGGTTAAAAAGGTTTTAATGGAAGACAAGGACGTGGCATACAATGCAGAGCCAGCTTTAGAGCCACAAGACACTGAAAAGGGTGGCTCTTCTAAAAAAGCAACAACTAAGCCTACATTGAAGAAAGTAAAAAGTGTAGAGATTTCCAGACCAAAGGAAATATCTCTGTCAAAAATGGGCAGCCTAGATGTGAAAGAATCGAGAAAGACGATTTCAAAAGTTGAAATAAGTAAAGTGACACAGCCTAAAACAAAACCAAAAGTACCCAAAATGCCACTCTCAAAATCTAAACATGAGAAAATTGTATTGTTCCACTGAAACCCGATACCCCCGATAAAGCAACTGAAAAATTACAGATTGCAATTGAACCAGAACTCCAGTCAGTATCTGATATTTCCCTTTCATTTGCTCCATCCACGGAAGAAAATGCTATATCTCAGGAGTTTTTAAAAGACAATCTTGCCAAAGAGGAGCTTGGAAGTGTAGAACCTAAAGATACAGTTAAACAAGAGAAGGAAGAAAATGCTGCAGAAGCAAAAGAGATAATACTGTCTGAAAGAGCAAACCTCAAGCCACTACTAAGAAAGACTAAAAGCATTGAAATTGCCAAACCCAAGGAGAGCCGTGTGGTTAGGACCGGCAGCGTTGATGTAAAAGAAATACAGCTCAGGAAGACCGTGTCCAAAGTTGAAACTGGAAAAGTGGCACAGTCCAAAACAAAACCAAAAAGTCCTAAACCAAAATCTCCAAAGTCCAAAGGAACCACAGACATTGAAGCCGAGGTTTCTGAGGCACTATGTGAAATTATTGTAGAGATATTGTGGAACATATTGAAATTAAACCAAAGTTGGCTAAGATTTAACTGAATTAGATAAGCCAGAAAGTCCAAGTTCGGTGTCTGATAGCACAACATTGGACTCAGGTGTGAGAGGAAAATGTAAGATGTCTCCAGAACTAGCTAATACAGATGCAAAAGATACCCCAAGTAAATCAGATCATGTGAGATATCTGTGGAAGCTCCAACAAAGGAGATTCCATGTGAAATCCCCAAAGCTTCTGAAAAAGTCAGACCAACACTAAAGAAGGCAAAAACTATAGATAGTTCAAAATCTAAGGATGTCCGTGTTGCTAGAACAGGCAGCATAGATGTAAAAGAAATACAACTTAGCAAGCATCGTTCCAAAATAGAAGTGCCACAACCTAGCCCAAACCAAAAGCTTCAAAATTAACCACTTTAAAATTAAAGGAGACCACAAAGGAAGCCCCATTGCCTCTAGAATCCACTGCACCATTACTTACTGATCATCTAGATGTTTTGAAGAACCAAGAAAGATCATCTGAAGCATACCTGAATTGGAAAATTTGAATTTTGACCATTCTAAAGGTTCTGAGGAAAAGATAAGCTTTTACCCAGTAACATCTCTCCAGACACAAAGGATGATGTAGAGGCTTTTTCGAGCAATCTGGAAGTTGCAGATTCAGAAGTCTGTGGCTGCTGGTAAAGCTTCAGTCCCCAAAGAAGTAAAGACTAAACCCGACATCAAAAAAGCAAAGAGTGTGGATATTGCCAAACCCAAAGATGCACGTGTTTTCCGATCAGGCAGTATTGAAGTGAAAAACATAAAATTGGATACAAATGTGTCCAAAGTTGATACTGGAAAAACTAAAGATCCTACACCATCAGTTTCAAAATATAAAGTAACAACTAAAAAAGCTACTGTGGTGTCAAAAAGCAAGAAAGCAACACCTTCCAAAGTCTCAGCCTCAAGACGTTAAACTGGATACACATAAAAGTGAACTGCTATTGGATTTAGAGTCAAAGAAAGATACCCAAAAACAAATGGCTGTTGCAAAGGATTCACAAGAGCTGAAAACAGAACTGGAGGCAGATTTAAATCTAAAAGACGAATGTAGAACTGAGTATTTAATCTCTGAACTACCTATATCGACATTTATCAATGTTAATACTGTTCCTGAAGAAGTGTTGGCAGCTGATAATTTGGTTGTGAAAGAAAAACACTTAAAGTTGAAAAGAAATTCCAAACCTCGTCTGGACGTTTCTCCCGAAGATCCTGAAAACGAAACAATAGACGAGACTGACACAGTCAGTTTAATTTTAGAGACAGTTGCAACAACAGTTGCACAGTTGGTGACATTAGAAGATATAGATGAAAAAACAGAGCATAAACCAGAGGTTAACACAGAAATCCATGCTGAAGAACAACTCAAGTCATTGACTGAAGGTCAACAAACTCAAACTCAGCCAGACCCTGAAACTGAAACAAAAACACCAGTGCAAGTTGAGCCTGTGAACGAAGAGAAAGAAATGCCAATGAGCAACATTGAGCAACAACTGCATTTGGTGGTGTGTGAAGATATGAAAACTGTGACAGAAAATATAGAATTTGTCCTGACAGAAGGAATCGACATCAATGAGGCTGATGAATCTGAGCAGCCAATAAGTCCACCCATTGCTAAATCTGTCCTATCTGTTCAGGAGCTTAAATTTGCAGTTTGTGAAATGAAACCAATAGAAACACAGGCAGAAGTGGCATTTGATACTAATGCACCATCAGCCAAACGCATTGAAGTTGTGCAACAAGAGCAGGTTATATTTGAAAAAATAGAAACTCAACCTGTACTAGAAAAAGCTATCTTGCCAGTGACTACACCAGTTGAACATGACTTATCTTCAAGACAAGGTCAACAAGTCACTGAGACAGTGAGTGAGACAGATGTATCCAAAACCAAACAAAAGAAAAAGACAAAAAAACACAGAAAGACAAGCAAGGATAAGGATCTTGGGGAAGAGGAAGTACCTTCTGACTTCCAAGAAAAACCTGATTCTGCTGAAGCAGAAATGGTAGTGTCAGTAACTGATGAAAATATTGTTTCAACTGAAGAACAAGACCTCAAAACACAAATTTGTGAAGTTGAACAAACTAAACCTGAGAAAGAAGCTATTGTGGATTTGCCTAGACAAGAAAATTGATTCAGATTGAACCGACACAAGAGCAGGATATATGCGACACGGGTAAAAATTCAATCTCTTCCAGAAGATTTAGAAATGACCCTGACAGAAGAAGCCACTGTCTTGAAGGGCACAGAAGCTGTCCAACCACTGACTACACCAGTTGAGCATGAGTTATCTCCAGAACAAGGTCAACAAGAAGTCACTGAAACAGTGAGTGAGACATACATGTCCATAACCAAACAAAAGAAAAGACTAAGAAGCAAAGAAAGACAAGCAAGGGTAAGGATCTTGGAGAAGAAGCAGAAGCAGAGATAACAGTAAGCGAAGAAAGAGTTGTTTCTGGTGAAGAACAAGAAGTCAAATCATTGATTTTTGAAATTGAACAATCTAAGCTTAGGCCGGAAACTGAAACTGTCTTAGTACCACCAGAGCAAGTCCAACCAGATGAAGAAAGAAAGAAACCCCATTACAATTGCCAGAAGACATTGTCCAGATTGAGCCACAAGAGTTGAAATTAGAGGTTTGTGAAACGATGGAAACTCAAGCTGCTCCAGAAATTCCAGAAATGTTCCTGACTAAAGGAATCCCTGTCATTGAGGCTGGTACATCTTATCACTCAGTCAGTCCACCAATCGATCATGAGTTACCTTCTGAAGAAAGCACAATGCCAACCACTGAGACAGCGAGTGAGACAGATGTATCCAAAACCAAACAAAAGAAAAAGACAAGGAAACACAGAAAGACAAGCAAGGATAAGGATCTTGGGGAAGAGGAAGTACCCTCTGACTTCCAAGAAAAACCTGATTCTGCTGAAGCAGAAATCACAGTAGCAGTAGCTGATGCAAATCTTGTTTCAACTGAAGAACAAGAACTAAATCTCAAATTTGTGAAGTTGAACAAACTAAACCTCAGTCAGAAACTAAAATTGTCACTTTACAACCAGTTGAACAAGAAACAGAACCTCCATTGGATTTGCCCAAAGACAATGTTGAGATTGAGCCACAAGAGCTGAAAATAATGGTATGTGACAAAGTAGAAACTATACCAGAAACAGATACTCAATTGACCATGTCAGAAGATCTCACTGTCGTTGAGGCTGGCAATCTGATTTATCAACAAGTACACCAGTTGAGCACACATTAATACCTCAGAGGAAGATACAATCCAATCATCAGAAACAGTTGTAGAGCATGAGGTCTCCAGACAAGATCCAGAGTTGAAGGTCAAAGACGATGAGTCACAGCCGTCTTTCTTTGATCTTGTGAAAACAGCAGCCAAGGAAATTACAAAAGGTGTAGAGAACATTTTTACTGCTGAAATTTCCAAAACTGAAGTCATAAATAAGGAGCAAACACTCATTTCTGAGGTTATTGTTGACCAGTCAACGGCTCTACCAGAATCAAGAGAATTGGAAGTTGAACTGCCCCCAATTGTAATGGATGACACCCAAGTTGAAGCGGTAACAGACACTCAAGAAGATTCAGCTCCACACGAGGTCCTACCAAGTGAAAAAGATAAAGAATATGTACAGGACCTGTTCAAAAACAATGTAGAAATTGAGTCTCGTGAGTTGAAAATTGTGGTTTGTGAAACGGAAAAGCCTCTAACTCAGCCAGAGACTGACCCTGTGACAGCAGTTCAACAAGATGTTCAATCAATTGAGGAAGACAAAGAAATGCCACTGGAATCAGAGAAAGATTCAGTTCCAATTGAGCCACAAGAACTGAATACGGTGGTGTGTGAACAGATGGAAGCTCAGTCTCGAACAGAAATTCCAGAGTTGTTTCTGACCAAAGAAATCGCTGTCATTGAGGCTGGTGTGTCTTATCAATCGGTCAGTCCACCAGTTGACCATGAGTTAGCTTCAGAAGAGAGTACAAAATAACCACTGAGACAGTGAGTGAGACAGATGTATCCAAAACCAAACAAAAGAAAAAGACAAGAAAACACAGAAAGACAAGCAAGGATAAGGATCTTGGAGAAGAGGAAGTACCCTCTGACTTCCAAGAAAAACCTGATTCTGCTGAAGCAGAAATAGTAGTAACTGATGAAAATATTGTTTTAACTGAAGAGCAAGACCTCAAATCATAATTTGTGAAGTTGAACAAACTAAACCTGAGAAAGAAGTCTTGTGGAATTGCCTAAAGACATTGTTCAGATTGAGCCACAAGAGCTTCAATTTGCAGTTTGCGAAAAGCAACCATTAGAAACACTGGAAGACACAGCAATTGAGAGCGATGTACCATCAGCCAAACAAAATGAAATCGCGCCACAAGAGCAGGATATATGCGACACGGTAAAAATTCAATCTCTTCCAGAAGATTTAGAAATGACCCTGACAGAAGAAGCCACTGTCTTGAAGGGTACAGAAGCTGTCCAACCACTGACTACACCAGTTGAGCATGAGTTATCTCCAGAACAAGGTCAACAAGAAGTCACTGAAACAGTGAGTGAGACATACATGTCCATAACCAAACAAAAGAAAAAGACTAAGAAGCAAAGAAAGACAAGCAAGGGTAAGGATCTTGGAGAAGAAGCAGAAGCAGAGATAACAGTAAGCGAAGAAAGAGTTGTTTCTGGTGAAGAACAAGAAGTCAAATCATTGATTTTTGAAATTGAACAATCTAAGCTTAGGCCGGAAACTGAAACTGTCTTAGTACCACCAGAGCAAGTCCAACCAGATGAAGACAAGAAAGAAACCCCATTACAATTGCCAGAAGACATTGTCCAGATTGAGCCACAAGAGTTGAAATTAGAGGTTTGTGAAACGATGGAAACTCAAGCTGCTCCAGAAATTCCAGAAATGTTCCTGACTAAAGGAATCCCTGTCATTGAGGCTGGTACATCTTATCACTCAGTCAGTCCACCAATCGATCATGAGTTACCTTCTGAAGAAAGCACAATGCCAACCACTGAGACAGCGAGTGAGACAGATGTATCCAAAACCAAACAAAAGAAAAAGACAAGGAAACACAGAAAGACAAGCAAGGATAAGGATCTTGGGAAGAGGAAGTACCCTCTGACTTCCAAGAAAAACCTGATTCTGCTGAAGCAGAAATCACAGTAGCAGTAGCTGATGCAAATCTTGTTTCAACTGAAGAACAAGAACTAAAATCTCAAATTTGTGAAGTTGAACAAACTAAACCTCAGTCAGAAACTAAAATTGTCACTTTACAACCAGTTGAACAAGAAACAGAACCTCCATTGGATTTGCCCAAAGACAATGTTGAGATTGAGCCACAAGAGCTGAAAATGATGGTATGTGACAAAGTAGAAACTATACCAGAAACAGATACTCAATTGACCATGTCAGAAGATCTCACTGTCGTTGAGGCTGGCAAATCTGATTTATCAACAAGTACACCAGTTGAGCACACATTAATACCCTCAGAGGAAGATACAATCCAAAATCAGAAACAGTTGTAGACATGAGGTCTCCAGACAAGATCCAGAGTTGAAGGTCAAAGACGATGAGTCACAGCCGTCTTTCTTTGATCTTGTGAAAACAGCAGCCAAGGAAATTACAAAAGGTGTAGAGAACATTTTTACTGCTGAAATTTCCAAAACTGAAGTCATAAATAAGGAGCAAACACTCATTTCTGAGGTTATTGTTGACCAGTCAACGGCTCTACCAGAATCAAGAGAATTGGAAGTTGAACTGCCCCCAATTGTAATGGATGACACCCAAGTTGAAGCGGTAACAGACACTCAAGAAGATTCAGCTCCACACGAGGTCCTACCAAGTGAAAAAGATAAAGAATATGTACAGGACCTGTTCAAAAACAATGTAGAAATTGAGTCCGTGAGTTGAAAATTGTGGTTTGTGAAACGGAAAAGCCTCTAACTCAGCCAGAGACTGACCCTGTGACAGCAGTTCAACAAGATGTTCAATCAATTGAGGAAGACAAAGAAATGCCACTGGAATCAGAGAAAGATTCAGTTCCAATTGAGCCACAAGAACTGAATACGGTGGTGTGTGAACAGATGGAAGCTCAGTCTCGAACAGAAATTCCAGAGTTGTTTCTGACCAAAGAAATCGCTGTCATTGAGGCTGGTGTGTCTTATCAATCGGTCAGTCCACCAGTTGACCATGAGTTAGCTTCAGAAGAGAGTACAAAAATAACCACTGAGACAGTGAGTGAGACAGATGTATCCAAAACCAAACAAAAGAAAAAGACAAGAAAACACAGAAAGACAAGCAAGGATAAGGATCTTGGGAAGAGGAAGTACCCTCTGACTTCCAAGAAAAACCTGATTCTGCTGAAGCAGAAATAGTATTAACTGATGAAAATATTGTTTTATCTGAAGAGCAAGACCTCAAATCACTAATTTGTGAAGTTGAACAAACTAAACCTGAGAAAGAAGCTCTTGTGGAATTGCCTAAAGACATTGTTCAGATTGAGCCACAAGAGCTTCAATTTGCAGTTTGCGAAAAGCAACCATTAGAAACACTGGAAAAGAAGAAAATAGAAAAAAAAAAAAAAAAAATAAAAAAAACACTAGAAGATTTAGAAATGACCCTGACAGAAGAAGCCACTGTCTTGAAGGGTACAGAAGCTGTCCAACCACTGACAACACCAGTTGAGCATGAGTTATCTCCAGAACAAGGCCAACAAGAAGTCACTGAAACAGTGAGTGAGACATACATGTCTATAACCAAACAAAAGAAAAAGACAAAGAAACACACAAAGACAAGCAAGGATAAGGATTATTGGGAAGAAACCTCTTTTGACTTTCAAGAAAAGCTCTCTTCTGCTGAAACAGAAACTGCAATTACAGTAACTGAAGAAAAGATTGTTTCTGGTGAAGAACAAGGAGTCAAATCACTGATCTGTAAAGTTGAACAAAGTCAACCCCTTCCAGCAACTGAAACAGTTTCAATACCACAAGAGCAGGTTCAACAATTTGAAAAAGAAAAAGAAAGCACACCGCATTTTTCCGAAGACAATGTTCAGATTGAGCCACAAGACCGTATTTTGACGTTTGAAGAACAGAAAGGAACCACACCAGACTCAGTCAATGATGATTTTCAGCCTGAGCAACCAGAGCTGAATTTTGTGATTTGTAGACTTCCCCCACCTGAACTTCACTATGCTCCTATACCAAAACCTCTTGTTCAGTTAGAGCCTTCAGAGCCACATTTCACGGTATGTGACCAGGTAAATGCTAGTTCCCAGGCAGGTGTGATTGGAGAACAGCAATCACAAATGGATATTGACATTGTTCTCCCTGAGCCTCAGCCCCAAATATTAGAATTGACTGAGACTAAAGAAAGCACTGATTCGGATGTTAATTTAGCTTGTGAAACACGTCCTACAGAGAGTACTAAACAAACTACAAACACAGTGAATGAGACAGCAACCTCTAAAACAAAAACAATTTCAGAGTGTAAGGCCGTAGAAACTAAGCCACAGCCATTATTTATTGACATAATGACGGAGGTAGTGCAGGAAATCACAAAAGGAGTAGAAGCAATGTTGGTAACTGACTATCCCAAAAGTCAAGTACTTGCTCCTGAAGACTCTGGTAATTTGAATGATAGTGTAGATGTAAGTGTTCTTGTAAATGACCAAACAACAGGTATAGCTCCAGAAAGTGACATTCTTGACCAAACAATAATCAATTCAGAGATAAAACTAAGTCAGACGGTAGAAAAGACAAACTTAGAAAGCACTAGTGTTAGCGAGTATTCACCTGAAGAAGGCATGAAGCTTGAATGTGTGGAATTGCATGATGATTTGCCTGTTGTTCAATCTGACACTGCCGAACCACAGCAACACCAAGCACAATCCACCGCAATTTTAGATACAGGCACCACAGAACAGAATGAATCAATGCTAGATGTTTCAGATGATAAGGGTATTGTGCAAGTGACTCATGTTGAATTACAGGTTGACAAAACTGATGAAATTCAACAACAGGAGTCAGAAATGAGAGAGAAGCACGTACTGGAAATGGATCCAGAGGTTGAGCAATTGCATGAAGATTTGCATGACGAAGACAGTCAATTTAAACCCAAAGAAGAGAAGCAAGACTTTGGCGTTGCAACCCAGGTGCGTGAGCTGCAAGTTTCCAAAGTGACGGAAGACATGCTTTCTGACTTACAGGTTGAAGCAAGCGAGAAAATCGACCTTCCAGAAGAGACAGAGAAGAAACAACCTGATCAAGTTATTGAAATCATTTCAATAAAACCAACAAGTGAAGAAGTCAATTTGAAAGAGGAGACTAAAGGACTGATTTCATCTGAAGAAATAATCCAAGATGATGCTACACAAACAACTAGCAAAGATCTTGAGGCTAAAAGTCAAGAAATGTCCATTGACAATACAGAGACTTGGCAAGTTTCACAAACTCTGGAAGAAATTACTGCTGAATTAGGAAAATCTGAAGTTTCTATGTTTGAGATAGACACTCAAATTGTAGAAACGATTACTGTCACAAGTGAACAGCTGGAGAGGCATGGAACTGATAGTCCAGATAGAAGATCTTCCGGAGAGATAACAACAGTTGAAGTCAGAGAACCTACTTCGTTAGTTTTTGCAGTGAAACCTCATGAGCTCGCTGCAACTTTTGCTCAAATTAGCTTAGCTGAAATTGACACAATGGAGTCAGGAGAGACAGAAATTAGAGTAAAACTTCTCAAAACAACTAAAGAGGGAGAAGAAGCTGAAGAGGATTTGGCCACAGGTGAGAAAAGGCCATCAATTTGCTATTTACAAGTGGACATACCCAAAAGCCAAGAAGAAAATGAAAATGTGTTTGTTACAATTGTCAAGGAACCAGAGATTGACATTGAAACAAGCATTCAAAGCATAGATGAAAGTACACTCAGTGAGGCTGCAGCTAAAACAATTAAAATTGAAGTTCAGAGTAGTTCTCCAGAAATCCAAGAAGGTATCCAGAATGCTATTGTGCTACCAGAAGAACCATACAAAGTTAAGACAGATGTTGTTGAGATAAGCTTGTATGATCAAAAACTAGACGAAACACAAAGGGAACCTGAAATACGAGTGATTACAACAACCACCGAGACAAGAATGGAAGAAAATGTGATGGAAATTGAGTCAAACGTTGATTTGCAAACTACTGGAGTTGAAGAATTGGCTCCAACTGGATTCGAAAAGATGGCAGAAGTCAAACAAATTGTCTTGGATTCAAAAGAAGTGGAATCAAGTTCTGACCAAGAGATACCACCACCCCAAGTTACAACTCAAACAGATAATGCTATTATTGAAACTGACTCTGTGACTGTAGATATAATTGAGCAACCAGATAGTAACATTAGAGTTGAAGAAAAGCCTGCTGAAAAAGTAATAGTTTGTTCAGAAGATGTCAACATTGAGAAAATATCTGTAGTAAAGAAGCCAGACTCAATAGAAAAGCAGACAACCGTCATGGTTCAAGAAATACAGCCAGAAAAATCATTCATTGAGCTGATGAAGGAAGCGGCTCGAGAAATTACAAAGGGTGGAAAGCATTGTTACAGGTGTTACTCCCAAAACATCTGAAGAGGATGAACCTGTTTCAAAAGCTGAAGAAAAACAGCCTGAATTGACCTCACAGTCTGGCATACAACAAGAAAGTGCCATTTTTGGAATTGATAGCAAGCAAATTATCACAGTCACGCAAACAGTAGAAGAGGTTTCCCATTTGAAAGCTGATAAGGATGAGTCGCCTGAATCACTTGAAGTTGAAAAGGAAAAAAACAGTGAGGATGTTAAACCAAGTCAAATGCAATCAGAAAAATCTTTTGTAGTCGCAATGAGAGCAGCTGCACAAGAACTCGAAAGGGAATATGTTGAAATTGAAGAACCCAAAATGTCAGCGCAAGACAGCACACAGAGAGAAGTTTCGGCTACTTT
This sequence comes from Mugilogobius chulae, assembly GCA_038363315.1. Lineage (NCBI taxonomy): Eukaryota > Metazoa > Chordata > Actinopteri > Gobiiformes > Gobiidae > Mugilogobius > Mugilogobius chulae. The sequence goes on from CM076414.1 coordinate 17,397,253, forward strand.
GCAGCCAGAATTGCAAGAAATAAAGCCAGAAATTGCATCTGTTGTCGGTAAGCATCCAACAACGTCAGACACGACTGAAGAAGACGATATTATCGACGAGGCTACAGAAATTTACCACAGGCGCACAAGAAGACGAGAGAGTCTAGGTGTTATTGAAGATCCAGGTGTGAGTCCAACTGAAGTGGTTCAAACTTTTGCAGATATTCTGACCCCAACGCTGCTTTCTCCCACTCAAAAAATTGAATCCACAAAAATTATTCCGTCCAAGTCTAAGACAGCAGTATTCGAAACAGCTGTGAAAAAGCAGAAAGTGCTTGTTTTGCAAGGAGAACGCAGAGAGTCCATTGAAGAAGTGAAAGAGGAATCTGACGAACAACTAAGCACTGAGAATAAAGATCGAGATGCAAGTGAAAAGATTCAGGACTCTTCTGCAGTGGAACCACAAGAAGCTAGGCCAACTGCAGCATTGCCATCTGTAGTAATTGACGCTGTTAGTAAAATGGTTCAAACAACTATAATAGAAGCTACAACTTTGATTTCAAGCTCCAGTACATTGCAGGATGAAGTTGAAACTATGGATATTGCCCCCAAAGAGCAAAGCATTGGCAAAACTGAAGCTCAAGTTGAACCAGAAAGCGTGCAATTGGTCGAACAAGCAGCGGAGGTGGTAACTACAATGAAAGCAAAGCTACAATTGAAGCTGTCCCAATCTCTGCTGAACCAGAAGAGGCTGGTTTGAGAAAAATGTTGGCGTTACAATCTCTTAAGCTTGTGGAGACAACTATGACTACAGAAATTGAACAACTTAGCACTGAAAAGCAAGATCAAGAAGCAAGAGAAGACATTTCCCTTGATGTTGCAGATATACAGAGCAAAAAGATATTGAATCAAGTAAAGCAATTGAAACCAGTGTTACTCCAGTTGTAGAGAAAGACCAAGAGGCTATTGATGAAGTGACTCAGCCTGCTTTTGATAATACATCCACTGCTGAGTTTAAAGAATCCAAATTGATCAAGACATTGCCATCTGATATGATAGAAACAGCAGGTGTGACTCCAGAAGCCGAAGAACCTTGTGCAAAAACGGCAGAAAGAACAACAACTGAAACAGGATCTGATGAGGAATTTTTAGATGCTTTGACTACCACAGAGAAGCAGAAACCTTCTCTTGACATTTTAACCACCACAGATCCAGAAACAACAAGTGTAGTAACATCAGATATAGTAGATGCAGCTAAAGCTATTGTTACAACTGCCATTTCGAAAGCAATTACTGTAATCAGCTCGGAACCTGAAATAGAACATGAGAAAACCATTCAGATTTATTTGACAGCCAAGAAGCATCTAGGGAACAAGAAGCGACACAGAGATTGCCAATTGAAGTGGTTGAAACGGCTAAAACAGCCATTGTAAGCTCCACACAGCAAGACAAAGCAGATTTAAGTGAAATTGAACCATCTCCTATTAATATTTTGACTGCAGCTGAACAATCAAAGCTACCAGAGAGTGATTTGGCAAGACCTCAAGACCTAGAAGCTGAGAATTCAACTTCGGCGACTGAAAAGCAAAGCGTGCCTTCAACTATTACACCAGTTATTACAACAAAAGAAAAGAAGAGCCTCAGAAAACAGAAGTTGATATGATAAATATTGTTGTCAAAGAGCAGAAGACCACATTGATCCTAAAATGACAGATAAAATTGACAGTCAAGTAACAACAGAAGAAGCTGAACTGACAATTTTATTAACATCTGAACCACCTGCCTTTGAGCAAACCGACTTGAATTTGAAGTTCCAGCAGAATCCACAGAGATGCAAATTACCAGTGAATCTATTGATGCCAGAAGGTCTCCTACCCAAATTGAAGAGCTTGAAATCCATGTCAAAGATTCAGTTAGGCCACAAATAGAATCTGAACTTGCATCTACAGCGCAAGATCAAGATGTATCAAGTGGAGCTTCTCAAACTTCTCCAACCGAAACACTGAAGCAAGAATTTGATGTTGCACAAATCAATTGCCTTGTGTGTCTTCTCAAACGAAAGAGGTAGTAACATCTGAACCACCTGCCGTTGAACAAACACAAATGAAATTCGAAGTGTTTGGAATCCGTACTCAATCCTCGGAGATACAAAGAACAGATGAAACTACTGACAGCCAAATTGAAAGATTGAAGTTCACGTAAAAGGTTTGGATACGCTTCAGCAACCTAAAGTTGAGGTTGAAATTGCCTCCACAGCGCAAGAGCAAGGCGATGCACCAACTCCAAGTGCATCTTCGCAAACAGAAGAAGGAGAGGTAGTTGTAATAGAAACAGTTACTGAAACAATAGTGACAGTAAGAACCCAAGACAGGACAAAACATGAACCTGTTCCTCAATTCGACCAAAAGCAAACGACCATTGAATCAAGGACGACCAAGGAAGTTTTACAAGATGTTGATGTGGAAAAAGCGTCCAAACCTTTTACTGAAATTGAGCAGGAGAAACAAGAACCAGAGCTGAAGATTGTCAAGAAAATTGTGACCGTTAAAACAGAGGCTTTGGGACATCCAGGAAGTACATCTACTACCAGAACTGATGAAAAACAACTTCAAACAGTGGAAACACCCCAGGTAACTGGTTTCAGAATTTCTTTAGCAATTTTGATATTTAGCATATTTATAAATCATCAATGAATCATTATTAAAATTGTAATACCACTTCTCCACTAGGGCTCCATCGCTCATACCCAATAATGTCACAGTTCTAGTTCTGTTTCATGATCACAAAATCACTCACATTCATATTTTCATTTACAATCATCGCCATCTCAAATCTAACATATGCACGGGGTTGTATTATAAGCATGCTAATTGGGGCCATTCAGTTCTAATGCTTACATGTAGTTTTTCGCATCTCATTGGATTGACAATTTGACTCTTAAAACGCACTTTTAACAGCATTAGTTTAACCAGCATTATAATATGTAATCACGTTGTACTGAGCTCATTTAACTCCCTAACTTCATAAATCCTAATACATTATTTTCAGGAAACTTTGGAGGTCGCGGATGAGTTTTTAGCTGAAACTGAAGCTGTGAGGAGAGGTTTGGGAGGAGCCAGAAGAATCCGTCGTGAGGGACATTTTCTCAGAGATAAACCTCCTCGCTGAATCTGGACCAAGCTGCCAACTTCAAAAGGTACAAAAAACATGGGAATTAGTTATGCTATGAGTTTTCTGCAGGATCAGCTGTTAGAGGTACCTGTTTCGATGTACTATGTGAGTTTATATAGACAGTTGACTTTCCTGATTCTGCACAGTAATAATGTCATAATGCCCAAATGTCAAGTTTAGAATAAACAAATCATCATTTGCATTAGTGACGTAGTGATCTTTCTCTGTTAAATCTATTTTTTATCTTCAGTATTTTACTCAAACTTCCTATTGTGCTTTTGTGTTGTATTTAGTAATAAACTGTAACATACTGTATGTAGACAAGTAATTTATGTTTTGTTCATTGTAAAAGGCAAAAATGATTTAATTGTATTTTAATGGCTGAGTAATAAAACAATCCATTGATTCCTGTTAAAAAAAGCATTTAAAAGGCTACATAAAAATGTTGAATCCTACAGCTTTTACTTGGAATTTGAATTTTTTGGAGTAATCTCAGGTAAATACAGAATGAGTAGGGCGGGAAGGTGAAAAGCATCAGCTGCAGGACAATACAGGATTATTCAAACATGATTGAATCCTTCATATACAACTTTGAGTAAAGCATGAAGAGAGAACACAGAAAAGTGGATTTACATAATAGGTCCCTTTTAAGTCTAACATGTAACATTGATATCCAGGTGAAACCAGTGGAGGAGACTCCAGAGATGCTGTTCACGTGCTCAAAGGCAGCTCCAGAGCAGGACCGAGTGAACCGGCTCCTGGGTAAAGTCCTGATGTGCAAAAACCAACCTGCAACTATGAATCCATCTGAAGTGGAACAGCAGCTCAAAGAGGCAAAGGTGGGAACAGTATAACTTATTCAATTTACATAGGCTTATTGTTATTTATTTATATAAAGGTGCACTATGTACTGTGGAGGTGAGTCAACTACACAATACAACAGAAAAGAAAGTTAAATTGTTAATAGTTATTCATGTGTAATTGTATTGTACATATTGTGGAACATCTTTTCTGTGGAAACAAACAGGAGGAGGCTCTACTTCAGCAAAATAACTGTGGCCATGCAAGCACACTGTCAACAAAAACATCAAAATGACAGAAACTTGCTTTAATTCAAGATTCACCACCCAAAAAACAGTACTCTTTTAGCCAAAAGAATGCAAAAAAAACATTTAAAGTAGGCATCGATGTTTCAAACCGGGTTTGCCACTGCACAGCCAATTAGCTGATCCCAAAGAGTCATATTATGAGTCTTTGGGATGAGCTTTTTTACAAGTAAAAAACAAAACAAAACAATGTTTAATTAGATGAAGTAGATGAATAGGTGTTTAATTATTTTTTCTGTATTTATTTTTTTCAAAACGCTCTGCTTTTGCATTAAATTTTATGGGTGAAGCAAACTGTTCGATTGATGTTACTGTGCTGTACAATGCTCTGTACAGACCTGGGCAAACTGCGGCCCGGGGCCAGATGCGGCCCGGCACAATTTTAAAACATGTACTCTTTTATGTTTTGTTTTTGGAGTATGTGTCTTTGCTTAGTCCCCTGTTTTACAAAAGTTCTTACAATAATGATCATTTGTCACACCAATGACCCTGGTCCAGCCCTCCACCACTTATCAGGTTCAGATATGTCCTCGAGGAAAAATAATTGCCCTCCCCTGCGCTAGTGCAATGGTTCCCAAAGTGAGGGGTCACAAAGTAAAATCCTGGTGTCGTGAGATGATTTTACTTCATCTGTTTGGTTTTTTTTTTTTACCAAAAGCAATGATTGCATTTTGGTCAAATAAAGCTATTAATACTGGAACAATTTGAATGGTTTTACCAATTGAAATTATTACTTAAATCTATTTGCTGTGGGGTTTGCATGTTGGCTACATGATTATTTTGGGTCCCGGTCTGAAAAAGTTTGGAAACACTTGCTCTAGTAAACTATTAAATCCTATATGCTTTCTTTTTTGATCCAGGAGTGCAGAGAGGCAGCCTTGGCCCAGGTCTCCCTCCTCTCGGAGCAGAGGAGAGGGGGAGAAGTGAGCTCTCAGGCCTCAGAGCTGGTGGAGGACCAGTGGAGATGCTCCGTCCAGGACTTAGACTCAGTGATCCAGAATAAAGAGGCCGAGCTCGAGATGGTCACTGATTATAGCAAACAGCTGGAGGAGGCCAAAGTCAGTCTGGAGGAAATGAGGAGAGAGCTGGACACTGCTACAGAGTAGTATCAGAAAAAATTATATATCTTTTTAACTATTTGTTCTAATTTTCACTTTAAATTTCATAGTTCTGTGGTTGGTGTAGAATGGTATATTGCTTGATAAATTAATTGATCATATTAATGAAACGCAAGCAATGTTCTGTTTAGTAACTCTTGTTGTTTGAACTAAAAAACGTCTCACAGTAAATGTAGTATTTTGTCAGGTGAAAAAAATAGACCAATGAGTCCTCTTTGGATTGAACAATAAAGAACTTTAGTTCTCATCAGGGAGCTGAATGCAGCGCTGTGATTGGCTGAGCTTGGATGGCCTCTCCAATGTCATTTGCTGTTTGGTAGGAAGTGTTTTTTTAAGCCATAATTGCATATAAAAAAAGAAATCAAACACAGAGGGAGCTCGCGCAACCAAAATGCAGAAAGAGCCGCGGCTGATTGACACAAGCTGTAGCAGCAACACTAGCCAGGCTGTTGTCAGTACCTACAAAGTTTATCACGTGAGAAAACAAAAGTTCTGCTGCTAAATAACATTTGTGAATGAAATTCCGACCCCTATGACACTGTCTCAAGCTTCAGTACCAGATGTCCATCAGACCATTCAGACTTGATCCAAACAAGTTTTTATCCCTCGTAATTTAGAAAATTATTACTCACATTAAGCAAAACCTGCATAAAAGATTACACAAAAAGCAATATATTCATTTGTTTATAAAAATCACGTTATATTTTCTATATTTGTTCTGTAGGTCTCCGAGTGAAAGCTGCTCTGAAGAGGCTGAACGTCTCGGCTCTTTACAGAGAACATTAGAGAAGAGACGAACCATCATCATCCAGCTGATCATAATTTACAGAAAACTCTACATTATTTTCACCAAATCCGAAAAGGCTGCTGCCAAACGAACTGAAGCATCTACAAAACCAGTGGAGACTTGTTGAAAAAACAGTTGAACGATCATTGTACAACAAAAACGCCATTTCCTACGAGACGGACAACATCAAAACAGAGCTGACCAACTTGAAAGGGAAGCTAGCAGATATTGCCAAACAGCTTGAGGATATCGATGGTGTGAGCTGGAATTCTGTAGAAGCACAGAAGTTAATTGTTTTGAACGCTGAACTTAGTGCCGTACATCAGAAATTCAGCTTTTTGAAAGAGCTTGCAGAAGAAATCCTCCCTAACTCTCAATGGGAAAGAGACACTGAAGAAATTCAAGACTCCCTCCAAGACGTTGACCATGATTTTAGACAAACTAAGGATAAAATAACTTCCAAAACCCAAATTAGCAGCAATCCAATCATGGAGAAGATCGTTGCTGTAATGAGAGAAGCCTTTGCTTGGGGCAAAAAGATGGAAACAGACATCGAAGGAAGACAAAAGAGGGTGTCTTTGCTTCCCGAAAAGGTCCACCATCAATGAGGGATCTAAAGAAGCTACAATCCGAAGTAATTACGAAACAAGGCCAGCTGGAGGCGCTAGAAGAGGAAGTGAATGAGCTTTTGCCGCAGTTACACGAAGAAGAAGAGGTCCCGATGATCAACGCGTCTTTGAAATTGCTAGAAGTCCTGTCCAAACTGACATAGAGAAGTTAGCAAAGGCTATAAAAGAAACAGAATCAGGATTACAGACGAGAGAAAAGCTATCTCAACAAATTGCAGATCTGGACACTTGGATTGTGTCTTATTTCAACAAAGAATCGTGCTCTGAATTCGAAATGAGTTCGCAGGATTTGGAATGCCAGGCTAGAAAAATCCAAGAAACGCTCAAGGAGGCTGAGAAACAAGCATCAGTTTGCGAATCTCTTTTGGTAACATCCAAAGAAATTGCACCGGAGCTTAGCATTGCAGAGAATTGCCAGCTTTTCGACAGGCTTACGAACCTTCAGGATGACGTTCAGGACATAATCGAAAAGGAAAATCTAACAAACAAGACGTAGAAGACTGTATTCGAATGGTGGAATCAAGCAAGCAAAAGCTAAGTCCGATCGAGAAGAGCTTACAACACATGCTTGTTGATTTGAGTCGGCCGAAATTCCCGATTACAAGCAAGTCACTCCAAGCTTTGCAGCCGTTGAAGAACACTCTTTCTGAACATAAATCTCGAGTCGAGGTTTTAACGCAATGGCTGCCTCAAGAAAAGACCAATGAACTCCAAGGTATAATCACCGATCTCGAAAACAAACTATCCATAATGGAATCCAAAGCGACCGACCATGAAATATACCTAAACTGGATTAAGATTTTGGAAGAGTTGAAAGAGAGCATGAAAGAACAAACCAGACGGGCTAAAGACGAATTTGAAGATATCAATAAATACAAGCGATGCCAAGGTTTGCTGGTGCAATTCCCAGCCCTACACGTGCTTTGCCAAGAAGCTAAATCGAAGCTGCAAGAGATTTCGACAGATCTGTACCCGTCGCAGTTAAGCGCAGAGCGGCAAAGGTTAAAACAGACGGAGGACAGTCTAAATGCAATGGAGAGTTCCCTAGACACTACACTGACCCTAGTTGAAGGCAATTTGCTGAGAAAGTTGGATTTGGAGACGGAAACGAAAGCATCCACGGCCTTTTTGAAGAACACGCAGAAGGAGTTGAACAAAACGGAGGCTGTGAAGTTGAATGCAGCAGATTTGGATTCAGAGTATAAGAGGTTACTGACCCTGAGGAGGACGGTGGAGCTGAGATTGAGAGCCTGGGAGGTGATTCGACTGAAGGGAAAGGGGAAAGAGCCTGGTGCAGCGGATCTGACCGAGCTGAAGAAGAAGGTTCTGGAAGACTGTGACGCACAGCTGGTGAGTAAAGATCTGATGTGTTCCTAGACATTTTTTGCCATTTCATAAAGTGGTTCTGTTCACGTTTTAGAATTCGATGATATAAGTGCAGATGGTGAAGAGGAAGTTTAATAGTTTAATATTAGCTGCCTTCCGCCTGATTGAAAAAATAGTGTTGTTTTCCTCTGTTCTACTTTTTGGTGAAAAATATGAGCCACTACAATAAAATAATGTCTTTTGAATAAAAAAGATGAGGTTTACATGATTAAAACAATGATGACAAGTGTCTTTTTCATCTTTAAACCAACAAAAGTTTAAGACAAAAGTTACAGACTAGAAGGCAGCACAGCACTTATCTACTTTCTGCTGCAGATTCTATAAATAGATTCACAGAAGAGGAAGTTTCTAGACTCGCAGCATGTGTCGTTCTTCTCAGAGTCCTAGTCCAGTAGGATCGGCTTTTCTTCATTTTTAAGATAAAAAATCTGCTCTAAGCTTTCTCAACAAAGTTTTTAGTTCAAGATGTTTTGTCTGTAATCTGTTTGAAAAGAAAGCAGACCTCCAGAAGCAGCTGATCACGTAAATGTGTGCACAGTAATGGAAGGGGCAGAACCAGTTATTGTCTCGTCTATGTTGTGATTCACAGCACATACCGCATAATAAAAGACTCTTGGCACATTTTGGAGCCCCAAAACTTGTTCCACATCTCATAAGCTCTCAGCCAAGCTTTGTTTCAGGTAAATCCGTTGTTTATGCTCTGATTTGCGAGCAAAAACGGCAAATGAACGAAAACTTCTGCAGATTTAAATGTGTGAGTCACCACAGCAGAAGAGTAGCACTTTTCCAATCAAAACTTGACAAAAGATTCAAATAAAAGTTGGTGTTTGTAAGAAAGAAGAAGAAGCTCCTTTTAGCTACTGAAGAAGGGAATGTATGAGATGTGGAGTAGATTTGTTAAAAAAGAAAAAAAGAAAAGAAAAAATTAAAAGAAAGAGAATAAGCTAGACTTGAACATGGGTGCAGAAAATGCAAGTTTTTAAATGCTCAGTTCTTAACCACTGAACTGTTAAAGACACCTGAATTGTGAAGCAAATGGGCCAATCTAACATATAAATTTCCCGGGCTGAAAAATTATCCCTGGTGTATTTTATGACATACTCTGAACAAAAATATAAATGCAACACTTTTGTTTTTGCTCATATTTTTGATGAGATAAACTCGAAGATGTAAAACAGTTTCTATGTACACAAAATAACCATTTCTCTTCTCTCTAGTGACTTTTACTTGGTTTGAAACTATGATATTTGCTAATTCTAATCTTTATCTGTTTCAGGAGAGCATCACTGAAGCCAGACAATCTATGAGAACCTACACTTTGACTGTGAGAAGAGTCGTCTTCCTCTTCCTCCACATCGAAGTCCATCTGCAGTATCATTATGGCCCTCGAGGACTCTGCTCTGAAAGATGGGACCAGATCCAGAAGTCTTTGGATTCTCTAGACCAGGACTTCCAGAACCTCGCAGATCAGCTCAAGACCTGCTTCTCTCCAAACCGCCTCCTGTCTCCGTCTGCTGTGAAAGAGCTGCAGGAAAAAAACCCTGAGCCAGCTGCTGGTCATGATGGCCACAGTCAAGGCCAAAGGGCAGATCGAGATGGACAAACTCAACAGGTGAGCTTCAGCCCCAGAAATCTCTATTATTCAGAGAGAGAGAGAGAGAGAGAGAGAGAGAGAGAGAGAGAGAATGATGTGCGCCGATCAGAAGACCGTCAGCCAACCTTCCTTCAGCACCAAACACTTTTCTTTTTTGATCAACGGGGCTTTTTGGTAGAATTTGTGAGCAATTCTTTTTTTTTTGTTGAGACACTTTATCTAGTTTATTATTACAAACTTTAAGTTTAGATATGTTGCTTGTGTTTTTGGTTAATTTAAAACCGAATTTTGGACACCCTTTTTTGTCTCTAAACAAATTGCCATTTTTGTAAGGTAATGTTTATTTAGGACAATGTACAATGACACAATGGCAGAGATGCTTGTACAGTTAGTTTCCATCTTGCAGGAAATTAACTGTAATAGAGGGGAGGGGGGAAGCACATTGAATGTTTTTATTTGTAGTGGAAACCGGAGCACCCGGAGAAAACCTACGCAGGCATGGGAAGAACATGCAAACCCACATAGAAAGGGAGTCAAACCCAGAACATTCTTGCAATGGGCCAGAGCACTGACCGCTGCGCCACAGTGTTAGTTTCATTTCTGCATAGTTTTAACATTTTTTCTGTTTTATTCTGGCTACGTGTAAGAGTGGCACAGGTCAGCCCACAAACTTACACGTAAAAAACAATACTAAATGTTTGAGAGATTCTCCAAAAAGGGACGATTTAGGACTAAAATCTATCTGTTTATGACTCATTTCCTCTCTTTCCTCAACAAAATAGGCCAGTTGAGCTACAGAAATAAACGTATTACAATGTTAACCAGCTCACTTACATCCCTCTAGTCTCCAGACTATCTAGCACTGACCATCCAGAAGGTGTCTGTGGTACTGATTGAGGACAACGTTGCGTCAGTCATTCCTTGCGTGTGGTTAGGGCGTGTGACTGTGCGTAACCTCATCCAAACTGCCTCTGATCACAGTTCAGCTGGATGTTTGGGTCTAATATTTTCATGTTGGAGTAGCAGCACGTTTGACAAAAAAATTGTTTAATACTGCTATAGCAACCTGTAACCAACCATCAAATAATTGTCTGCTCTAAACATTTGCAGTTGTGTGGAGCAGTACAGACATTACTGCCAGCTCCGTGACGACATTATCCACAGACTGGACAGAGCTGAAGAGAACATGAACGAACTGATGTCCCAGAAAGTCACCTGCCTCATAGACTGCTCCCGACAACAAGACCAACTCACGGTATTACAAATCTGAATAAAACTATCTACATAAGTATATTCATGAAGCTTACCCACGCTCTCCTGTCTCCAGTCTCTTTGCTCTGAGATCGACTCCCTTCACACGGTCCTGTCCGATCTGAAAGAGTGGTGCGCAGAGCCGAGCTGCAGACGACGCAGAGAAACAACGGCGGCCACTTTGTTTGCGCGAGTTTCGAGGCTGAGACGCTGCTCCAGGAAACTGAGCTCCAGATGTGAACAGAGGGTCAGCGAGTGGAGCCACATCACGGACTGTGTAAGAACTATTAGAGAAACAGAATGAACTATAACCCTTTTAAAAGACAAATATTATGCATTTTTTTGTGTTCCTGTCGTTCAAACATGCTCCAAAGAACATTTTCTTTGGAGCATGTCCCAGAAAACCAAACCAATACAAAGTGTGTTTTAAAAGTACAAACGACAGTCATATGTTTCCCACATCCAAAATCAAGTTAGAGCTCCATTTACTGACTCTAAAGAAAAGTTCACAGACTAAGCAATCAAATCTATCTAATCTATCACAGATCAGGAACAGATCATAATGGTGTTTTTAGGGGAACAAAAGATATTTCACAGACAACGCTTCAGCTGTGTTTTTGATTAGAAAGCAACTGTAGTAAAGGATTAATAACCCCAAAAAATTGATTTTGCATAATATGTGTCCTGTAAAGTATGATCTAGATTTGTGAATGGATAAAATGTGAAGTGGAACATGATTTCGTTGGAGAAACTATAATTGAGCTCAGAATAGATCTTAAATTAAAATGGGTCCGGTATGTGTGACTTGGTAATAGGATGGCCTAATGACATTTAAAATTGTATTTTATATAACTTGTTTGTGGAGATAATAATACTGTTAAAACCGAACTTTTGCTAGCGTTTGCTCCGTGTAAAATTGGTTAGGGTGGGCAAAAACAGGGACTTAAAATGCAAATTTTGAGGTGGTGCACATATTTCTTGTGGAAGACATTAGGACATCCATTTTTTTTATGTTTAAACCCATAATTTAGCACCTGGATTGCTAAATGAGGTTCTTAGTAGTTTGTTTTCTAGTTGTTAGTGTTCACCACATTTGCCAGTGAGCAATTCATGGTAATCACTCAATATAACACATTAGAGTCTTTAATATTGTATTGTATAGTTTTTATTACAGATGGAAGCTAGTTGTTTAGCTTAATTCTGGTGCATATCATCTTTTTCTTATGAGCATTATGTCTCTGTACATTGTCTCTTTAAATAAACACTAAACTAAGCTAAACTAAAACTTGAAACATTTGGATTTTTGTATCAATTGACCCATTTATAACCAGTAGCCTTTTTTTTCTAGTCACTATTATAAATGTAAGTACATTTGCATAAATGTGTAACATATAAGAACTGTTTTATTTCAACCATTAGCTGACATTTGTGGTACAACAAAGGACATTGTTCAAATCTACAGCTGAATTTGAAATTTCGTTCCAGCCAGCTTTGCACAAAAGACTAGTTAACGATTAGCACTGAAGGTTTGCATACAGGTGGAAGTGCATTGTTACTGTATGTAACCTCCCAAACTTCAAGAATTGACCCTTCTACAACATTTCTCTTGCTACATACAATTAACCCACGCTGTCCTCTGTGACAGGTGGAGAAGGCGGAGTCCGTCCTCTCACAGGTGGAGGCGGACCTTCCCTCTCTCTCGCCCTGAGCTGTGGCACGGAGGAGCTGCACGACGGCGTCCAGTCCTGGGAGCAGTACCAGGACCGTCTGGACTGTGAGCACCGCGCCCTCTCCGCTCTGGAGCTAAGAGTCGCACGCCTGCTCGGAGTCCCCGCCCACCTGGAACAAGCCCCGCCCACACCGCTCTGTCAGCAGCTACAGCCATGCAGACTCGATACAACAGGTAAAGAGGATTTGTTATTTTCTTTTTTAAAGGTTTATTTTGCTCCCAATTTGTCCTATGACACTAAGGTTAGGGCTGCCTCTTCAAGTTCCTAAGATCACAAAAGATCCACAAGTGTACATTTTGTTTATTTAACTACATTTCACTAAACTGAGAGGGAGTTTTTATCTATAATCCTTGTTGTTCCTCATCAAAAACCGGAGGTGTAGACTTGCAAGTCATGACTTGGACTTGAGTCAGACTTGAGACTTAACTTGTTAAAATGAACTAAGACTTGGGACTCGACTTGGACTTAAAGGCAACTGACTTGAGACGTAGCTTTCACTTGAATGTCAGCGACTTGAGACAACTTGATGCTTCTCCTTTTTCACATTTACAAACTGAAACATGTCCGCTCACTTCAGACATTTGTTTTATATGGCATCATTATACAAATATACAAAGGAATTGTAGAAATACCCGATGTATTTGGTAGTTTGATTTAAAGTTCAAGTCTGAGTCCAATTATTATTCCCAAATGTTTATTGCTTAATGCAGCGGTCCCCAACCTTTTTTCTTGTAAGGACCGGTACAGCCACAAATTTCTTTTCCAGGGACCGGTCGAGGTTGGGTAGCGCCGATAACAACAATGTAAAATGCGAAAAAACAATTACAGTATTGTGTATATTTTTTATTTTGCTCACTTATTGCTTGAATGTGCTGTTTATTGGATTAAATGGCACTATATTGTAATACAATAAATATTGAAGAATCCTCTGGGCCCGGTAGCAGATGGCCCGCGGACCGGTTTTGGGCCCCGGACCGGTGGTTGGGGACCCCTGGCTTAATGCATCATCAATTTTCTGATTAGCTTGTTTTTTAGACAATGGCCGCAAAAATTAGGGGTCACCATAGTCACTTTTATTAATAGGAATTACTGTATAACTTTGATTCTGCAATGTCTTTTCGATGGTAAAAGCTGCTGCAGTATAATGTATCTAACATGTACCTCTGTGTGTTGTCTCAGTGTGAGTCAGAGCAGCAGCGCAGGCCTGGCTTCTTCTCGCTCTGAGCTGGAGGAGAGAGAAAGGAACCGTGAAGAGCTGCAGAGACTCAGAGTGTGGCTGGAGGCGGCCGACCACCTGCTGTCCGAGCCAGAGACCTGCGACGCTCAAGAAATAAAGGTCACACACACATGTCCTCAGCAACCCATTTAAAACTACTGTCATACTGCGAAAAAAAAAAATCATATCACAAGATGTTTTTGACTGACAAATGTATGTTAGGAGCACCTGAGAAATGTGTTTCTTAGCTTTTTATAGCTTAATATTTCCTCCTTTTTATAAAATAGCTATTCTGTTGTCACGGCAACATAGCAGACTTTAGCTAGCTGGATAAAACATCTTATTTAAGCAAAGATAGGTAATGAGTTGGACTGTGTGTGATCCTAAAGTTTGTGTCAGTGAGAAATGCGAGAGAAACAGAAGCGCTTTTGGTTTGAGCCTCTACAGGAGAAACTGTAATGTGTTTCCATTGACTCTCATTCAATTTTGCCACTCACTGCTGACAATTAAAATGCAGTGGTGTCATCTGCATAACCTCTATACAATGTGATGATAAGTCTATATAATTTTTGCCCAGAGGTTAGGAAGCAAGTTTGGTCTCAAGTACTACTACACTAGTACTAAATGACAAGATTAAGCTCAAATTGGTTGTAATAACCTGTTATACTCAATATAAAATAATCTTTAAATGCAGCTCTACTCAAGTCTTTACTACTAAACCTGTAACTTCCACTTCCTTTTGAGACGAGACGAGTCCAGGATTCATCAGAGCAGCAACTGTCTCTGATACAAAGACTATGAATGGACGGTTGTTTGGCTTTTGGCCCACAGAGGTTTAGTGTCGAGCCCCAGAACCACTCCACAGTGAAACCAGACCCTTTTACATCACCCGTCCTCTGTCCTGGTCTCTCTGTGTGTGTGTCGCCTCTGGACCCTTCACCGCAGAAGCTTTTACTACAGACGTTTTGTGCCAGTGTAAAGTGATCTGCAGGTGTCTGTGAGGGCAGGTCACCCAGTTCACTTTACAACTGAAGCTACAACTTTAAGTTACTACAATCAACCTAAGATTTACAAATGTAGCGCAGCTCAAAGCGCTTTACACAGGAATTTACACATGCATGATACGTGCGTGTTTTTGGAGGCGAGAGGAAGCCAGAGAGAACCCACTTCCACCTAGAGAGATAGTTAAATGTTGATTTAGTCTGAGCTGGGATTTAAACCCACAATCTCCTCAATAATTAACAATATTCTTGTGACTTTCTTTTTCAGGAGGTGCTTCTCGAGCTTTTTAACCAGAAGTCTTTGCTGCAGAAAATAACAAACTCTATAAACACAAAATACCAAGAGCCAAACTGTGTAATCCCGGCAGAAATCGACGCTCTGCTACAAGAAACCAGGCAGATCATGCAACAAGTCGAACCAAAGGTAAAACACGTAGTTCGTTTGAGTATGGAGGCTTTTATATAATGTACATAGATCTTGCCTGATTAACTGTAGTCTGACATTTGCTGTAATAACTGAGTATTCCAGTCTGATAATTTACCATATGTTGTCTTGTTTCAGGTGAATAATGCTGTGGAGAAGAGCGGTCCTGTCTACAGACTCGGAGCCAAACTGTCAGAGATTCAATCTGGACTTAACTCGGTCCAAAAGAGACTGGACCAGAAGAGTCCGACCGCAGTAGAGGCCAAAGTCACTCAGAAGGTCAGTTTAAAAGGAAGAACCGTATATTTAGTTATTTCATTTCATTTAGGTCACCAACTCTCTCTCTCTCCGTCCTTGTGTAGCGAGTGTGGGACGAACTGGACGTGTGGCACTCCTGTCTGGCCGCTCTGGAGGTGGAAGTGCAGGACCTGGACAAACCGGAAGAGGCTCTGGTTCTCACAGAGCGACTGGTGGAGGTCCAACACGTTCACTCACAGCTGGCGAAACAGGCCGAGCAGAGGACCACGCTGCTCAGCAAGGTACAGACTCGTGACTTTAAATCAAAGCATTTTAACACCATTTATGCTTCACGTAACATCTGTGGCTTTATCCAGGTCCACACTTGGCTTCAGGAGCACCAGGAGATGATCGACAGCTCTAAGAGTTGGATCAGTGAAGCCAAGACGTGGCTGGCAGCTCCGGCCACTTACACCACGGCCAAATGTCTGAGCAGCCACGTGGACGCTCTGCAGGTAATGAATGAATAATATGAACTAATCTCTAATAAGTCTACTTCAAAGTGAGGTGCACATTATTGAAAATTTGTATATACACAAAAATAACCAAACACTTCAAATGAATCTATGAATGATGAACTAAAATATACTTCGTCATGCACAATTGTATAATAATAGGCTAGATTCTAAATGGGAAAGTGTATGTTTTTTTGTTTTTTGTAAAAGACACAGGAAAGTAAAATAAAATACTAATTTGTCACATGTCCATAGTTATTATAAACAAGAAAGCTCTGAATCACATCAATGAAATTTGTATTTATAAATGCAATATTTTGCTCCATAATCAAGCATAATAATGCTAACATAATAAAATTATTTTCCCCCATCCAAAGCTTTGTCTTTAAAGTTACAAAACAGAATCTACCCTTTAACAGATTTTTAAAGCTAAGCCTTCTGCACACTACAGGAGTTTTGCCCAATTTTAAGCTCGATGTTTCCTTCTACCAGAGAAAGAGATGTTTTGTGTTTTCTCTCCTTCTGTCTGTGCGTCACTGCGACTCTGTGAAGACTATTGTGACGACGCCTCTTAAAATGTCTAGACTAGATGTCTAAAACTAGATTATAGAACATGGCCAACACTGTTTGTTTAAACTTTTTCATTTGACGCCCATAATGCGGCGTCAGTGTAACAGCTTTGTTCTCAGTGGACTGCGTCTTGTTCTCATCTCGGTCTTGACTTATAAAAGTCTTGATCTTGTCTCGTCTTGGGGCTCTACGGTCTTAGAAAAGTCTTGGTCACTATATGATACTTGTAAATATAAATGATACCTTTACATGAGTCAAATACAAGTTTGTGAAGAAAAGTTTGAAAATAACAGGATGTTCTTTTACATCTAATGAGCCGCCGCTCTCTTGCGATCTTTATAAACCTGCTTTAATCCACTGACGTTTCATCATTGTTGTTGTTGTTTGACTTTTATGAAAGAAAACACTCTGCGCTCGACTATGTGACACACACACTGTTCTCCGCTCAGTGCTGCTCTCCACAAGTCTGTGTCGTCTCTGTTCTTCTGACACATGATGAAACTGTAAAATAACAAATAAATGTCCTTATGTCTGTGGCCTTTTCTGTTTTTGACGCGTCTAAAAGTTACAAAAGATCTTAAACTCCTCTGGTGTGCAGCTGGCTTTAGGCTTGACTAAAATCTGTATTTTCTAATAATCACCCATCTTCTACAAAAGAGTACCTCCATTTGAGGCTCTCCCTTCTCTTTAACTCTGTCTGATAACGTTAGGATCAGTCTGGACGGTACTTAACCCTGTCCTTGCTGTGTTCAGGTGGTGCTGGGCGACTCGGCTCAGATCCGCTTGACACTGCAGGGCTTTACTCTGGTTCTGGAGGAGATGTCTCAGGTGTGTGACGTCAGCTCTCTGCAGAGCGAGCTCGCCGAGGCCGACCGCGAGGTGGCAGAAGTACAGGACAGTTTCACAGCTCCTCTGTCCAAACTGCAACGCGCCGCTGCTGTGAGTCTCGTATAACTACTGTTTTAACTACTGTAAAGAGTGCCGAACAAGAGGAAGAAAACCTATATAAAGTTATAACAAACAACATTAAAATAGCTTAATATATCACAGGCTATGAAAAAAGCATGTCATTGTGATAGTTTCTTTTCTTGAAGGCTGTTGGAAAAACTGAATGCCATAGAATATTTGACTCTGATTGGTCGAAGCACCTGAACCAGAAGTAGCTGAGAAACCATTTTTTGTTAAATACAATTAAAGTTTTTGTGTCTACTATCTACAAAAAATAACTTCAGGGGAACTACCAAACAGATCTCGTCTGATATGCTGCAGACGATGCTGCAGAAATGCTCCAAACAAGTCTGGATTATTTATGGGCTTGCAACAATGCAAAAAGATCCGATCTCTTCTTGACTGCTTCTCGACAAAATATTTTTTACATATCGCAAGTCAGCTTTTTTATCTCCTACATTGCATGACTTTATCCTAGAAGAGCGCCTGATTGTTTGCAGATCCTGGAAGCGCTCACAGTTTCTCTTTATTGTTCTGATCTTAGAGATCAAAACAATAACAAAACTTAATCTTTGTATGTGATGACAAAGCAAATTTAGAATAGGATTAAAAACTCAAAAAGTCTATTTTACATAATGTTCGCTTCAAGAAGCACAGATATCTTTCCCATTCAAAAATGCACAAATCTTTTACGTTTTGATTCAAAAGTGCGCTTCTGCACAAGCTTCTGGCTGATCTCGGTCGTCTTTTTCAGATGGATTCTTTAGATTTTGTGAACATCACAATTATTGCGAGAATCCGTCTGTTAAAGCCTGGTTAGCTTCCTCCCACCTCATGCATAGGTCAAATTCCCCTAGTGAACGAGAGAGGGAATGATTGTCTGCGATAGGTTTGCCATTGTCCGGACTGTTCCCCCGTCTATGGCCCAAAGTCACTAGGATAGCTCCAGTCACCCGAAAGAAGAAAGATGAACATGTTTTACCAAATGTTTGTATGTTTGTTGCAGGAAGTAGAAAGCATTGAAGCCGAAGTGAAGAAAATGGAAAACGACGTGGCTGAAATCAGCCTTCTGCTGGCTTCTCCTGAGAGTTTACAGAGTCCCAAACTACAGAGACTCAAGGCTAGTTTCATTGTAGAAGCTCTCAAATTATTTTTGCAAAGGGTTTCCTTTGACACATCAATAATTAACATAGTTTTATTGTTTTGTGAAGGTGGTGGAGCACAAGATCCAGGAGATGCAGCGTGTCATAAACGAGATTCAGAGCAACAAAGCAAACCTGGATCTGCCGGAAAAGGCTGAGCAGACTCTGACTGTGTTCACGGTGGTGGACCATCTACAGACTCTGCTCAGCGAACTGAAGGAGGTAAGAATGTTCGAAGTTGTTTCATTAGGACAAGGTACAACACAAAAATTAGAGTTAAAACCATACTTTGGGACATTCTGAATGGGTCTAAATACATTTATGTCATAATGTGAAAAAATACAGCTTCAGTAAACACTTCTCTGTAGAAAAATAAAGACTTTAAATAAAACAGAAATCTAAATGGCCAAAACATGCTTTTATTCAAATTTATATTTGGCCAAAAAGTTACATAGTGCACCTTTAAGAACAATGTTGAAATGCTTGCACCAGATTCCATCTGTACTCCCGGGGTTTGGAGAGGAGAGGCGCTTCTCAACATGTTTATAGTGGTAGGGCCTTCTGCAGACATAAGGAGAATATGCAAACTCCACACAGAAAGAAGGTTCTGAGTTGATCCCAGAACCTTCTTGCTTTAACTGGAGCGGCACGAATGGAGAGTGAAGGACTTCAAGGAGACAGTGGTGTTTTGGGCTGATTCCAAGAAGATCAATTCCTTGTCCATGATCACTTAAACATCAAGCACTGAATGGATCCAGATTCACGAATTTGATGAAAGCTCTCTTTGCCCACTTCCTCGATGGTTTTTCTGCGTGTGTCTTTCAGGACTAAGCAAAGATAAATCCAATGTCGATCAATAACCAGACGTGAACTGAAGCAGATCAGATCAGCAGATGCATGACTAAATCTAGAGCTAAACCAGTCTTTTGTAGGTCTACATTAGGCTCTGAACCACATCTTGAACAGGGCACAACTAGAACTAACTTTTGTAAAACTAACAGTTGTAATCATTTTTTTCCCTGCAGAAAGTCCCTGCTCTGTTCATCCCACAGCCTGACCAGCCCAGACAGTCTCGTTCCTGCCTCGATACAGAAGAACACAATCTGAAGAGGTAAGACTTAGAAACTGTAATGTTGACAGTAAGGCCAACCGCAATCTATAAGGTTTTTATATCAGACATGCTTCTTTTTAAATGTACCTTTGTTTACTTTCAGCCGTCCTCAGCTCCAGCCAGTCCACATGTAGAACAGTCCAGACAGTCTCCGTTCTTGTCTCGATTCAGGAAAAGTCCGTCTGAAGAGGTGAGATCTGATCACTAGAGCTGTAATCGACCAAAGAAATTCTTGATCGACTCAGGATATAGTCGATTAGTTGATTAATCTAACCATGTATTTGACCCAAACTTTGCTCAGAAAGACTGCAAATGTTATGGAGCTTATGCAAAGACAAAATCCTGTACAGGAATATGTATGTACAGAGTGAGTCTAATAAAGTAACTGCTATAAACCTGTATTTTATTTCAGAAATCCTCAGCTCCAGGCAGCCCACATATTGAACAGTCCAGACAGTCTCCTTTCTTGTCACGATTCAGGAAATCTCCGTCTGAAGAGGTAATGGTTGGTTCCCTGTACTTGACACAGCCTAATAAGACAAATACCAAATATGACTAATAGTGTAGTTGTCAAGATCGCACTAATCGAGACCGAGACCTTTCCAAGACCATAGAGTCCAGAGAACGCGGCAAGACCAAGATCACTGATGGTCAAGACCGAGACAAGACCAAGGCCGCTGTCCATCGAGACCAAATCAAACCTTTGTAATTTTTTTGTACTTCTCATTGTTTATTGTGCGGTTCTTATTGCAATTGGTGTCTGGGACAGTTACCTGCTCTGGAGCCATGTATAAATTAAAGGAAAATTCCAAGAACAGGTTACTGCACTGGGGCCATGAACTCCTAGCAGAGTGTAGTGGTAACGAAATGTGGTCTCAGTGGTGTGTCCTAGTGTGCCAGAGTCCGAGATGAGACCAAACTCAAGTCAAACTCAAGCCAGCAAGTACCACTACACTAACGACTAATAACACATTCTAATTAACGTTTTTTTTTTTTTTTTATTTCAGAAGCCTTCAGGTCAGAGCAGTCCACAGCCTGAACAGTCCAGACAGTCTCCGTTTCTGTCCCGATTCAGGAAAAGTCCATCTGAAGAGGTGAGATTTCATAACTTGTTGGTATTCATGCATACACTTCTCTAATCATGTTCAGCAAGGTATTAAATAAACCCTAACCCTAATTTTGTTGTTTTTGAAGAATTAGGACCTCTCAGAGTAGTTTTCTGAAACTTTTACTTCTTGTGTTACTTTATTTTAATGTAAATGTAAAAGTGTTGAGTAAAAGTGTTCTTCTTGCTGTGACAAAAGTTTACCGATAACTGCAGCCTTTTGTTTGCAAACACTGGATGTGTCTACCACCGGGGCGCAAACGTAATTTATTTCAATTTTAATTCACAATACAGACCCATAAACTCTTGAAACTCAGACGGCTTTTATTTGCAAAATATTTTAATATAATTTGAATTT
This sequence comes from Mugilogobius chulae, assembly GCA_038363315.1. Taxonomy (NCBI): domain Eukaryota; kingdom Metazoa; phylum Chordata; class Actinopteri; order Gobiiformes; family Gobiidae; genus Mugilogobius; species Mugilogobius chulae. The sequence goes on from CM076414.1 coordinate 17,418,631, forward strand.
AATGTAATTACGGGGGGCCTGGGGGTCTTCTCCTAAGAAAACTGTAATAAATCATATGCAGTTTCTATTGTTTTGGTGTGTTTTAGATTTGATGTTCTTAATATGTAGAGTTGACACAGGACTAACAGTTCAAACTCAATTTCGATAGATATTTTAATGTAGTTTTTTGCATTAATATGTTTAAATAAAGACTACAATTTGTACTGTTACACCGGGCCCACACTGCATCCAGTCCGTACTCTGGTCCAGCTTCTGGAGACTTTACTATAATTAAAAATTAATTAGTCTTTCTCACGGCAATGAATCCAATCCGGCGAGCCACGCGGATGTGCTCCGGTCATTTGGAACTTTTTCCAGACTGCCAAAGCACTCCTGAGCCCCTTTTGGTGAAGTTGTGGAAACAAGACATGACAAACAAGAAACCGCTCGAGCGCTGGTGAAGTGCATCCGGTGGTTTTCAAAATAAATCATTACGCTACAACTAATAATACAAATACATCAAATATATAGGCGTTTAGACGACTACATAACACAGAAGATGTAAATGAACGTCCCATGTTTATGCAATATGTGTCAAAAAATCAAACAAACAAAAAAACTAAAGTGAAATAAGCCGGCAGACTCCGTACATACACCTGCATAATCTGGTCTCAGTGTGAGTGGCAAACACACCAAGACTGACCCGGATCAGGATCTGGACTGGAGGCAGTGTGAGCCCGGTTTAGCTGTCAAAAATAGAAATAGAGAAAACTTATGTTGGAGCAAATGTTTTTTAGTGAGCCAATAAGCTGCCGGTTTGCCATCTCTGGTCTACTAACTATTAAAACTAAATTTAAGGAGATTCTAATCACAGATCAAGTAGTTCACGTTGCTGTGTCTCTTCTAAATCAGTAAATTTGCTAACAGTGTCTACTTTTACCGTTGCAGAAGGAAGAGGGAGAGATCCAGATAGTTCACGTGAAAGAGGATGTGTTGAAGCGCTCAGGAGCAGAGCTGTTGACGGTGGAAAAATCCTCTCCAGAGCAAAGAGAATCTCCATGTCCTCCTGCCGACACTCAGGTACCAAACACCCACAGAACCACTCATACTTTGTTGAGTTTGCATTCAGTGAACTAACCTGCAGAACGTCACGCCTTCTGAATCTTCTGTAAAATGTGTGGTTCCCCCAAACGCATGATTCCTGCGATCGTAAAAACCCTTAAACTGTTTTGTGTTTTGCATGTTTCAAGTGAATAATTTGACAGAAGAAAAGAAGCACACATTTTAACTTTATCTTCCAAATAACACATCAGCTTTAAATCAGACTTGTGCTGATTTAAAGTTCATTGAATCGTATTTCTGAGGGTTGGGTTGGTTTTCACTTCATTTTTGTTCACTCCTGAGCAGCTAGTTTGATTGTTGTTGGAGAAAATTAGGCAGGTTTGTAGTAGGGCTGCAACAAACGATTATTTTGATAATCGATTAATCTGTCGATTATTGGATCGATTAATCGATTAATCGGATAAAAATGACAAAATAATAAATATAAGGTGTTTTGCATTTTATTAAATGTATTTATGCAAAAGACAACTTGTGTGCACTTAATGAACACACTGGGCTTTTCTTGAATAAAAAGAAAATACAAAAATAAAGTAGAATAACCAGATTTTGCTATCTAGCTACTTCTTTAATGTGGTTATTATAAGTGTGGGCAATGTGGCCAAAAAATAAAATCTCAATTTTTTGGACCTTTGGACTGCTGCTTTTTATTATAAGCTCATAATATTTTAAAGCATCTATAAAGAATGAGCCAATGAGATTAACTTGTTTTAAGTCATATTAAAACTAATTATAAGTGTTTGCTGCTGCATCTAATGCATAGGCCTGGCCTACTGTTATTAGCATTTGTATCTATTAGGCCTTGTTAAGATCATCATTATGATTGTTTTGTTTCATATCTAAAAGTTTTAAGTTTGCGAGTGTTCGTCTCTCACTCCTGTCACTCAAACTCCGTCGTCATGGTTACTCACACACGGAGGGGAAAGGGGCGGGGCCTGCAGGCTGCTGCTTTTTTTGGTGAGAGGAGAGGAGAGAGACGCTGTGGACGGCTTTTAACTTTATCAGAGAAAACCTTACAAAAAGCACACGGAGCAGCTCGTGGAACAGCAAAGATAAATCAAAAAGACGCTAGATTTTGCGCGGGATGTTTCTAGAAAGTTACCGCGAGTCTAAAGCGCTGAAAGCGGCCGACTCACCCGCGGAGAAATAACAAACTCGTAACTTTATGAGATTAAGCTATAGCCTACACCACCTCCGGAAGGTTACTCTCGGCTATTATTATGGATTAAAAGGTCCGCTAAACAGGCACAAGGTTTCTGTTCGTCTGTTCTTTGTGAGAGTCGAAGGAGAGCTCTACAAAGCCGCTGATGTCCACTCAAAGCCGCTGGATCACAGCGGACTGAGCGCAAAAGTTTTTAGCCGATTAATCGATGACCAAATTCGTTGACAACTATTTTAATAATCGATTTTAATCGATTAAATCGATTAGTTGTTTCAGCCCTAGTTTGTAGTTCATTTGTGGATTAATGCTTCGTCGCTGTGGTACATTATTTAGCCAAATTGAAAAATGCACATAAATGCTCTGACAGCTCAGGTAAAAGAACCCGGGAACTACTATCTATTAGTCTTGAAGGTAGGGGGGTCTGGGAGTCCACCCCAGAATTTTTTTTTAATTTTTGAAGTAGAGCTACAACAAGTTCATTGAGTAATCGCAACTAATCGATTATTGACGTAATCTGCAAATATTATAGTAAACTGGTCTGGTAAACCTGTTAGCTGGTCTGTATATCATTCCAATAGCTGTACAAGAGCCTCAGATTGAGCAGAAATTACATGAAAATTGTGTACATTTTGTGTTTTTTATTTAAAAACTAGTTTGTCTGTGCTTAGGGTTGTCATGATCAGTTTTAAAAATAAAGATTAGACTGGATTAGGGGATGCACTGATTCAGCTTTTTCAGTTCTGATACCGAACCCGATACTTTGAAATTAAGTATCTGTCGAAATGATACTAGTGTAAGGACTGAAATAACTTTTTTTCTCTTATCAAAACTTGATCACATTGTGTTTATGTAATTGTTATTTGTAGCGCAAGTCACAACTAAACAACCTAATATGAATAAAATGTCAAACATTATGAGACGTTCTGAATCAACATCAGCCAGTAAAGAAGTCTCATTATGTCCAATTAAAGGCACAACTAGGCTGAACCGATATCATGGATCCAATAAAAGATGTAGAAAAATTTCCTGTATCGGCACCGATATCCGATCCTAGTATCGGATCAGTGCATTCCTAGACTAAATTCTTGATGCATTACCAACGCACCTGCTCCTTAAATGATGTGAGAAGCACCTTTACCAGACGATAGAACATGGACAACATTTTGACGTCCACAATGCTGCGTCAGTCAGTGTAACAGCTCCTTACCTCTAATGAGCCTCCGCTCTGCTGTGACCGTCATAAACCTGCTTTATTCCACTGGCATTTCATTATTGTTGTTGTTTCACTTTTATAACTGCACATGAAAGAAAACACTCTGCGACACACACACTGTTCTTCGCTCACTGCTGCTCCACAAGTCTGTGTCGTCTCTGTTCTTCTGACAAATGATGCCACTGTCAGAGAAATAATCCTGTAAATGTCCTTATGTCTTCTGTTTTTGACGTGTCTAAAAATCGCAAAAGATCGTAAACTCCTCAAGTGTGCAGCCAGCTTAAGCTTCACTTAGAGACAAGAGATTTTTTATTCATATACAAGTACAGTAGTTTGATCAGCTGTGCACATGCCTTCTTTTTCACACCTGTCCTGGGGATGGATGTGCAAGTTTCTTTTCACTTTGCCAAATAATCTCTATAAAATGTTTGGCTAACTGTGTGTATACACTGTCTCTATACACTGTAAACTCAAAGATTTAACGTAGCAGAAGCAAAAATATTATTATTATTTGTCGCATAGCCATGTTTATCATTATGCCATAGATTAATAACAACATGTGCAGCCAAAATGTGCAGAAAAAACAAACAATATAAATAAATAAAAAATAAAATCATTATTAATAAACTAGCCTTTGGTCACATGTCGTGTTGCTAAGCTGGTGCTGTTGCTGGTTTCAGTCGCCTGAAGGAAGCCCAAAGGTAGATGAACTGGCGTCTGGTATAATGTGGTGGCTCTGGGACCTTTTCCTGGGCGAGGCTCCGCAGGTAACGCCCAAAGTACAAACTCCGACTCTCGTGTGGGGAAAGTCTGCCCTCTGCTGGTGTATATTTGGTTTTACAGCGTGTGCCTTGCCAGGATTTTACTCCGTTTCTTTATTTTCTCTTCTTGGGAAAATTTTGGTGTTTTGGGGATTCTGGTTCAAAGGATTTCTTTATTTTGTCTTAAAATATTGTGCATACCTTCTACAAACTTCTTGAGTTCATTTTTTTGTATGTTGCATGCATATTTGAAGACTTTTATTTCATCATTGTGTTGGGTTTTATTGGAGTATTGTTCCAATGTAGCTGCATGATAAGTAGCCAACTTTACTAAGAAATACATCTCCAATGAGACAAGCAGATGTATAGATCAGACATGTTTGTGGTTACTAAAGCCAGAGGACTTGGATTGCACTTGGACTTGTCCCTCTTTGACTTGGGAGTTGATTCGAACTTGAAGCCAAAGACTTGTAACCTGTCCATAAAGATGGATTTTCACGATATTTGTGAATTCACAAACTCGAGAGAATCCGTCTGAGCCCCTCCAGCTGATTGGTTTGTAGTCAGAACCAGTGGTGTAACGGTCCAATCACATTGCAGCAGGGCAGGTTGATGGGGTTTGTCATTGCCCACTTTGTACCTTTAGCTTTACTTATCTTACATTGTTTTATTCATTTTGAAATTTTATTTAATCACAAACAAAGCTAAACGGTCAAACACAAAACCCCTCACAGATTTCAAGAAAGTAAATGATTGTAAAATGAGATTTTAAACTTTTTAAAGCCGTAAATGCTTGATTAACCTTGTTTCAGCTGCTAACTGTTAGCGATAAACAAGTGTGGTGTTTTAGGCTTTCTATTCGAGAACCATTGTCAGATACATTCATAAATATCAATATAAATAAATGACACTAACTGTACACTTACAAATAATGGTTCGAGAAGATGTATTTTAGGCCTGTGCATGCATAGTTGTGCTAAAACTACAAAGTGGGCAATGACAGGGTTGTTAGCAAAGATGACAGGATTTAGCGCCTAAATTCGGGTGACCAGACATCCATATTTACCTGAAACAGTCCCTATTTTGAGCCTTGCATCCCATGTCCCAGCAAATGTATCCAAATCCACTTATTTGTCCCAGTTTTACGCAAGACATGTTCCAGTTTTCCAGATTTTTGACTACTCTGACACTTTCCAACAGTGAAGGAAAAATATATTTGTATTTTTTTTGTCAAAATAGAGAAAACTGTGGCTTAAAAATTACCAAAACACGAGAAAAAAAGCACCAATTTGCACTGACAGTAGTTTCAGAGAATATACATGAGTGTAAATGAGCCATGAATTGACTAAATGCTTAAGAATATACTTATTTACTCCCTATTTTCACCAAATGTTCATTACCCTCCGCAAAAACTTGAGTAGGCTATGTCCCAGTTTTTTTATTTTGAAAATATGGTCACCCTAGCCTAAATAAAGATGGCAGCTCCAATGGATGTATATTGTGTTTCTGCTGCTATTGATTCTGTTTCAGCAGAAATACAGAGTATTTCCTCTTTGAAAGAAAAGCAGAAAGGTGTCCATGTGTGACACTTGTTCTATCCCACATTGGATACATGATTACAATTTGTGGCTGTGATTGGTTAAGCACAAACTGTGGTAGGCGGGCAGAAGTTGTCCAATCAGCTCGAAGTATTTCATTAGACGTCCCACCTTTTCTCGAACGCTTTCAGAGGAATAACATTAATGTAGACTCAGAGCCAGGTTAAAAGACCTGAGACTGACTTGAGACTTGCAAACCTTTGACTGAACCATAGAAATCACACAACTGACTAGAAATACTTATTTAAAAACTTTGACCTATGAACAACAAAGCTTACATTTTTTATATACTCTAGTACTCTAGTATGTGTACATGTTACAGTCCTATTATTTTTGCAATACGTGCTTATGATTAAAATAATAATACAAACCTAACCTTAACTCCTGTGTCTGCGCTGACCCAACCTGAACACTCTCACAGTTCATTTTAACCAGACTTTCTCCTCCATTCCCACCTGTGTGTGTCCTAACGCGTGTGCCAGCTTTTTACTGACCTCTCCTCTAAAACGTGTGCTCTTTTAGCATTTAGCCTCTCGTTAGCGTTCCTGTTTTTTGCTGATTTAAAACTATTTGTCGTTGGTGTCAGGAGGCAGAGGTCGCCGTCGCTGAAGAAGTCCAAACCGACGCCCCGCAAACTGAAGAGACACAGGTAAAAACACATTCAGAAAGCACAACATTTAAACTAAGCTTTTGTTTGGTGATTTTCACATTAACTTTAAGGCTACTTCAAAAATGTCTGTATTTTCCCAGTTCTACTAAAAACACAAGTTTATGGATTCCTTATATACATTTAATTGTTCCATATCATGATTCATAGAAACAGTGAATCATGTTGTTTTAAAACTTCATTCACATCTGTATTTTAAGCTCATGTCAGATCCACCTTGTGATGTCATTATGTGTTAATTCAGTTGTGTTTCTCTGTGTTTTTAAAGTCCACACACATTCACCAAACTCTTTCAGATCATTTCTGTATTGAATTTGCCTTCGCCTTTAAGCTTCTTCATCAAAATTTGGGACACAGTTCATGGAGGTGCTCTGCTAGCACTTTGTTGCCATGGAATATATCTTTCTCTGGAAAGATAAATGTAAAATCAGATGCATCAGAATCAAATGACATCAAACATGCAAAGCAAAAAAAAAAAAAAAAAACGGTACTCTGATTATAATTAAAATCCTTTATTAAAGTAAGGGACTAAACACATCGCGGTCCAGAGTGTTACTTTCCGCCCACACATCTGCACCTTTTCCTTTTACATAAGTACATGAGCTCATGTGAGTATTTTCTAAAATTGAAAATGAGAAGAAAAACATATAAACACTTCCGCAAGGTTTAAACCTGCAACCTTTTGCTACCGGTGTTTATCCACACCCAGCGGTGTCAGACAGAGTGTTTATAGCTCACTTGGGCAGTTCGCGCCAACTCAAATGTGACATAGTGGTGCGGCAGCACAGTCGTGTTTTTTGCAACATAACTGCAAAATTAGTTTGCATAAAAATGTCCAAAAAAGACCCAGAAACATAGATAGTTCAATTTTGAACACATACACAATAGACAGTGAAAAAGTTCATTTGTTCACTTTAAGTGATATTGCGACATTCAGCCACGTGGGGGCTTGTACATTTGGCATTGCCATTTGTGCATACACAGAAGTCGAGACACATGGAATTCTTCTGCAGGGCTCTCAGGAATTCAAGTAAAAGTAGTTTCCATAAGCATTAAAAATAAAAATAGACACAATTAAAGTACAAATATTGAGAAAACAGTGAACGGTCTGTCTGTTCACATAAACTGCGTGTTGCTTACACAGTGAACTTTGCTGTTCCGTAACTTTTGTAGTGTGTTCACATAAGAGGGTCCAGAAAATTATCTGGTTGAAAATATGTTGCTCTGGGCAAGTATTTTCTTGGGAACCAGAATTTTTGTTGACGTTTGTGACGTTGTGGCACAAGTTGTATCTTTGTGAAATCAGAAATTTGTAGGAATGCTGAAAAATTAATTTAGGATGAGTTTTGCTTAACAAAAGAGTTTCAACCAGGTCTAAAGGTAGCAAGTTAGTTATGTTTGGAAGATGGGTTTAGGGCTAAATCAGTCTTTAGAGGGCGATTGGCCCACAGGCCTTAAGTTAAGATATAAAAACTAAACTACATTGCGTGTTCCCTCTAAGTCATGTGACCCTGTTCTTTCACCTCCATAACACCGGTCCGTCTCTGCATTAATAACCTCTGATCATGTGAACTAAACGTGACTGTAACAGTGAGACTTGGCCTGTTGTTTGGTTTGTCTAACCGTCTAACCTTTCTAATCCTGTCCCTGTAGGAGGCTGAGTCTGAGGCTGCCGGTTCGACTCCCGAAATGACCGAAACCACAGAAACCACAGAAACCACAGAACCACAGACGCAGAAGAGGAGAGCGCGGTTTCTCCCTCTCCCACCGAGTCTCCGCCAAGTCCGGCCGATGTGTCGTGTCTTAAAAAACAACTAGAAACACTACAAACGATCACTACTCTCTATACAAGCCTATCCATTCAAACTGGCTTTTTTGCACTATGATGATGCCAAAGATACACTGTTGTCCATAAAATTATACTTTTCTGTTTGTCAATAATTAATTTAACCATATTTTTGGAAAATCTTGTAGTTTAGCCCTTGCAATCATTGAGTTAATGTTTCTAAGGGCCTAAACTAATAACAAATAATGTAATTTCTTTCCACATTTTTTTTTTTTGGACATGTTTAAAAAAATTATTTAGAAATACAAAAAAATTTTGCTTAAAAATAGCTAAGATTAGACATATTTTCTCTCATATTAATCTATATGAATCTGATATAAAAAACAAATATCACACTAATTATTTTATATAAATCAGACCTTTGCAAATTTCAGCATTTTCTCAAATATAAATGCTTATAGCACATTTAAAAACTTAAATTTGAGCATAAATTGAAAATATAACATGAGAAAAATCACCAAATTTGGCTTTTTTTTCTCTCTCAAAATCCATCTGTACATTTCAGAAATTTCTTGCGAATTATATGGTTTACTATCTAACTTTGGAAAATAACTTTTGTTTACAGAAAAAAATTAACTTTATGGCCAACAGTGTAAAATACCTTCTCGACAAATGAATGAATGTGTATTTGAATGTCAGTATTGTGAACCTAAGCCTCCTGCAAAGACTAAAGAATGAACGAATCTTTACTTTGCATGAGCTCGACGATAATCATGTTTATACAGAGACGACTAATATATTTGTGTCTTAAACTCCTTGTACATATACACGGAAATGCTGTTTTAAAGACTAAAATAACTTCTAAATGTTGACAAGACAAAATCACTAACAAGGATTTTTTTGCTGGGTTGTGGGTCTAGTTGAAAGTCGGCTAATTTTGATTAACTGTTTGAGAAAAATCTTCTAAAAATGGCCAAAGTTAAGCTTAAAATGCAATAAATGTACTTAAATCCAGCAGCAGTTAGTCTAAATTTTACTGTAGTTCTTCATTAACCAAGTTGAAAGTCATAGCTCAAGACAATGGGCTCTGTACACAAAAATAAGGCTAGCTCGGAGTTAGCCCAGTGTTAGCCAATGATGCTAGTTCAGTTAGCGTCAGTACTTCTTGTCTAATTATGTCTTTATGACGTTTTTGCCAAGTCATTCTAAATTAAATAAATCTCATAAAATCAGGCAGTGGACAAAGATATTTTGGTTCATGTCTTTAATAAAAAAATAAAACGTTTTGTGTCTCAAAGCTAATGCTAATTTAGGCTAAAATACACCTTAGCCAATGATGCTAGCACAATGCTAGTTCAGTATTAGCATCAGTACTTTCTTTTTAATTCCAACTGTAATGTTTTTGCCAACAATCTAAAATTAATACTTAAACAGTGAGTTGTTGGTTCACATCTTTAAAAACGTTTTTAAAACATGTTTGTGTTTTTAAAGCTAATGCTAATTTAGGAAAACAGATTCAGTTTAGCAAAAGTTAGCATTATTTTTGAGACAAAATGAGCTAGCTACACAGAGTCTATTAATTTGTTTTTAATTTTACCTTGAAAAGTAAATTTACTAACAAATTTAAACATATAACTGGAAACTCTTTGACTTTGTCTTTGGCCCAGTTACAATTTGGGCCCTAAAATTTCAAAACTTATTTTATTTTTTCAATCTTTAATTTCTAAAGCTCCCTGCAAATGTATATTAAATGTTAAATCTAAATTCTATTTATCTTGTTTGTTTGGTGGACTTTGTTTGTTGTTGGTTAAAGTATCCATCATTAGTCCTTTGAATGTTTACAATATACGATAATGATTTTTATTGCCAAGTATTTTAGCAATTTGTGATTTTTTTTGTTACAGATTCAAACAAAAGAAGCTAAGAATTCGTATATCTTAAAAAAGTAATGTTTTTACGTCACACAAGAACAAAAACTAGTGAACAAAGTGCCTTCATAAACCAAGTTTTGACAATATTTAACAAAGTTAAAGTGTGTATGACAACTTTTAAACTGTATTTTTCAGTTAAACAGTGAATATTTCAGATTTAACTAAGTATTTTGCTTGTTTTCACTCAGTTTGTTTTGATGTAGTTTATAACTGTCCTTTGTCCGGTTAATTAGACATGCAAAGAGATAATTCCACAACTGTTACCTAGCAACCACAATATGGGCCAAAATCCACATAAATGACACTGACATTATGATTTAGCAAACACTTTTATTGAGTTAAATATCAATTGTCTTTGCATTTTAGCGTTTTTTGACGACATACTATATTTTCACCTTATTCTTCCCCACCCACTTTTCTTGGCAGCGCACTTCCTGTTTAACTGCTGTTAACCTGTTTATTTTAACCGTCACTATATACTGTATATTTGAGATTTCCCCACGAGACAGACAAGTTATATGTTAGCAACTTTAAAAGAGCTAAACAGGAAGTGCGCTGCTAAAAAGAAAGTGGGCGGGGCAGAATAAGGTGAATAGATAGATTCTGAACTTACTTCTTGTCATTTTTTTTGTTAGTTTCTTTATAGTTTGCAACTTACATTCTGTAAAACTATAATAATATATTTACCACAAGGACAATCACACCAAACTGAGTGAAAATTAGAAAATAATAAACTGTCATATGGGCTTTAATGTCGCAAAAATATAACAAATGTCCACAGTTTAAGCTATTCTTTAATATATCTTATAGCTAAATTATCCAAGTTTAGCCAAAGATCTAACCTCCTCAGTATTTTCTATGCTTTTGTTTACATGAAAAAGTGCAAAAAGAGGGTCGTTTCTGTCGTTTTGCATGGACCTTAGACTTAACTGTGATGAATGTTGTTTCATATGTATCATAAAACTCTGGCTTGTGTCTGTTTGTGTGAGATCTTAAGCTAAATCTGGTCTTAGAATATTATTAATTATGATAAAGCGATATTAATAATGATGATGATGTAATGCTGTGTGCTTGCTCTGGTGCCTCCTCTGACTTTTGTATTTTCAATAAACTGTTCTTTAACTTTAAACCGGACAAGTTTTATTTCATCAGCAGGTTGAGTTCACATGACGTTCAGTAATATTTAGTACAGGTGTACTGTACTGGCAGCTAAAATTAATAATGTTTTAATGCAGTTCTAAAAGTGAATGGCTCTAGACACTAATAGAAATCACCAAATTGAAAATATGTGAAATAACTTTTAGATGCTGTATTTAATGCTAAAAACAGCTCTGCTCTTATGACATCATCACAAGTGAACACAGCCTAATTAAGAGATTCATTCCCGTTAAAATGACGCATGGGCTGTTACTGTAAGTCTGTAGTTAAGTTATAATCAGATTTTGTTTTCATGAAAGATTCAATGATTGTCCAACACAATTGAAAAAATTTTTTGTAAGATTACCAGAGCAGCAACAAACGATTATTTTTGGTAATCGTTTAGTTGGCCGAATATTCTTTGGATTAATCGAGTAGTGGTTTAGAATGCAAAAGTTCTTTGAGTACAAGATATTTACACATTTTGAGTCGAGGTAACATCACAGGTCAAAAGCTGAAGCTATTTTATTTTCTGCTGCTGCTTTGTGCTTTTCATCTGATTGTCTCATTATTTATTCTAGATAATAGTTTAATCTTTGATCTCGTATAAGTCACTAGTACAAAACTAATTTTATTTCAGTAGAAGTTATATGAATGAATCAAATGATAAATTACCGGAGAAGAAAAAGCTGCCGTCCGGTCTCATTATTTAAACAGGTGCAGGACCAGAGAATGATAGATAGGATCTCTCTCTTTGTGTTTCTTTGTTCCTTTCATTTTTACCTGCATATTCTGTTTTCCCCATAGAAAAATCTAATTTAGCCCTAAAGGTTGTCTTCACATTGTTAAACACCATTGGTTAAACACAATTAGTAACGACGTGTGTTCAGTTTTGGTTGCAATTACGTCTTAAAAAATACTTTTTAGCCAATCAGAGTGCAGCATTCGGCTACTGATTAGAATTAGAGTTCTTTATTATAGAAGTTATGCACTGACATCATTTTATTCTAAAAATGCTTAGCAACATTTAGAATGAGTGGCATTTCTTCAATGTATTTATTTGTTGTCGTGGCAACGGCTTGTCTGCTAAAACAGTTGATGATTTAGGACATTTTAAGAGCAACAAACGAACTCAAAAACATCTCTTTTAAGAAGAAAAAAGTAATAAGTTCAACTGTGTGTGATTTCAATGTCAAATGTGAGAAGCTAAAGTCTTGTTGTTTATCTGCTTTGCTACAACTGTTGGCTTGATTTTCTCTTTTCATGCCAGTTACAAACCTAGTGCTCAGTAGACTTGTTGTGGGTTGAATTTGTTATGAAACTGTAGTTTATTTTTTCCTGTTTTAGCTGTTTATTGAACTCTTACAAGAGAAAATGTCCTTCTCTCCATTAACTCTCTCAGCATGAACATTTAGAATGATGTGACGTCACCTGCAGAACCTCTATTGGCTCTGCGTGGAATGTCAGTTGACTTGTTTATATTCAAAATAGCTAACTTCTGTACTTATGTGCATTTCCTGTTAGCGTTAGCATTTAGACACAAACACATCTCTTTTTAAACACACAAGTGTCCTATGAAGAAATATTCTTCTGATTTGAAAAGTCTTTAAATGCTTGTAAGTACAGAACAATGAGTTATTATAATTGAATAAAGAGAGTGTAGCCATGGTAACCTATGGCAACAAATGTCCAGTCTCGGGAGCCATCTTGTGTAGGGAGAGTTTACTAAAGCTCTCATATAAAGTAAAAGGAAACTGAACTTTTAAATTACCTTTTGACTAAAATACTTTGATTATTGAACCTTTTCATGTTTGTACATTTATTTATGCCTCTGTTCAACCAAACTAATGTGAGAGAATACTAAAAAAACATACTTTTAATTTTAGCTTTTAAAATCAAACAGCAGTGAAGCCAGCACAATAATGTTTTAGGGATTTTACACAATTATTATGTTTATTATTCTGTAAATTCACTGTCTAACATTTTTAAGACTAAATACAGTTGTTACTCTTTTTTACTTTGATTTGGTTTGAAATGGGCAAATTAGGCTTTTTTGCTGTGAAAGGTTGCTGACCCCTGTACTAGTGCAAGTAACCATTTCATAGCTTGAATACAAAATAAGACACTTCCTTGGCTTGAGCCCTGTCTGGGTTTCCTCCGCCTCTTCTTCTCATTTTCCTTCACCTCTTTACCCACCTGGCTTCTTTTACACCTGCTGAGTTCACCTGATCCACCTGCGGGCAAACAGGAAGCGGCTCGACCAATGAGGAATGAGGTGGGCGGGGCTTATCTTCCCGCAGACGCTCACAGACACAAACAGCAGCGGCAGGAGACGGACTGAGAAAAGACCGGACAAAACGAGAAAAGAGCAGGAAAGAGACGGATAAATCACTTTTTATGGATTTTTTTGGGTATAAACAGAGGCGCGGTGAAGCTGGTGAGTGAGAAAAACGTGTTAAAAGGCTAGCTTAAGCTTAGCATTGCTACAGGTGGAATTTCTGCTCCGGCTTTTTGCTAACTTGGCTATTCTCTAACTTTGCACCTGTCGGTCTTACGTTATTAGTAACTGTTTGTAACTAGCATTTTTGTTTAGTTTATTTTAGCCCAGCGATAGCATTAGCATTAGCTGCTCCCGTTTATTCATTCAGTCTCGTCTTTACTAAACAATGTAATGCAAACGCTTAAATTGTGTGTTTTTGTCGTTAAAATGTGTCTATTAATAAAACAAGTTGCTTTTTTACATTTACAAGCACATAGCTTTTGAAAATAATATAACATTAGCTTTTTCTGGCAAAGATTTTGTAGATAGTTTATTTACTGATGATTACTTAAGCTGTTCTGTGAAGACTGTTATGAAGAATTATTATGATTATTTTGTTGTCTATATCCACCCAATGCTAATGCTGTTCTAGGAAAATATTCTAAGCATGCCACAATGATTTATTTAGTTTGCTGTGACAATTCTTGTTGTAAATATTTATCACAGTTTTGCAGCAGTTAAGTTGCAACTTGTGAAAAAACAGAATCCCTCCACATGTGTTGTCAAAAGCCACCAAAGTGCAAAGGCAATTTACACAGTATCCTGGCAACCTGGAAATTATGTTAAATAAAACAATTATAATTAATTATTTATTTGAGAAGAAATGATGAATGAATTGTCTTTTATTAACATGTTTTACCTTGGTACCCCTTTCCCAGGCCAAATTTAACCGGACCCCACTTTGGGCTTGCCTGGAGAATCCAGCCTCACCGCTGTACCAGCTGTGTAAAAATACAGAGATATATCACTCTGGACTTTCCAGGCAAACTTTGGGCACCACTGTCATATTTACTGGACAAAAGACAAAAATAAACCTCCTCAAAACAGGCAAACTGAGTCAAAACAAGCATGTTTAGTCAAATCTTAAATATAATCATGTTCACTATGATTTACTAAATAATGTAGTTTAATCTGTCTCTTTAAGCAACAAAATTCAGCCCTCCCTTCTAACTGTGTAATCTATAATACCAGGCCTTTGAATCTTTTATTAAATTAGCTGATGCTGCTGTCAGAGCCTTTGATATTTTGCAAATCCAATTTTTTTTTCCGAACATGTGACATGTTGTTGACCTCTGCCTGACTGAAATTACAAACAAACCTCACCTGATTTGCATCTTGGCAGAAAGAACACATGCAGCTCAAAACTACTTCCCAAGTCTTTGGTTTATAAAGCTGTATTTCTTATTCTTTTTATTTGTGACTTAGTTTGCTGTCATTGTGGTAAATGTTTCAGTTTGTGAAGAAAACTTGACAAATGTAAGTTGATAATTGCAGTAGAGCTGAATTCTAATCATTAAAATAAGTACATTTGCACACACTGATCTGATACTGGCTTCAGATATCAATGTCAGTCTATGAATTATTGCAGTATTGATCATCATCGGTTCAGCCAAAATGGTTGTGCTTTAATTGGGTGTAAGAAGACTATTTACAGGTTGTTGTGATTCAGGAATTCTCAAAATGTTTGACTTTTTTTCCGCAGAAACTTTCTGAATTGTTTAATTTCACATTAGATAAATATATAGCACTATATGGTCCATTTTCTAACAAGTTAAGTTGTGTTTTCTACACTGGTATTGGCAAATATGGAGTATGGCAGATACTTAGAGCCTAAATATTAAAATCAGTACTGGGACTGAAAACCTGGATGAGTGCATCTCTTTGAAAACAGAAAAATGTTTCAGTCAAAGGGAAGACCAAGGACACGTTGGAGTCTGTCTGTAGACTGGCTAGGAGCGCCTCAGCATCAGGAGGGTAACCACCTGACCCAGATAAAGCAGAAGAAATTACATTTTAAACCAAGAGTGCCCTACATTTTTTACTGGCAATGTTTTTTTTCTTCCCCTCGTTTCATTGATCAAGTATCAAGTACAGTGTACCCAAAGACTTGATCAGGAAGCTCAGAGGCTGTGGAGTGAGCTCACACATCCTGGAGAGAGTTTATGTCAGCCGTGTTCTTGTCTTTAACATCTCTGTTTGGTTTACTCTCTGACAGTGACCAATAAGAACAAGCTGAACAGAATGCTCAAGACTGCTGGGAAGATAATTGGCAAAGACCAGGAAAAGATTGAGTTTTTTTACCAGTCAGCTGTTCTCAGGATGGCCATGTCTATAACTGAGCATCCTCTAAGTGACGAGTTTAGGCTGATGCCGTCGGGGCGCAGATATAGAACGCCTCTGGCAACAAAAAGGTGTTCAAAGGTTCATTTGTGCCAAATGCTGTAAATTTGTTAAAGGAACCTTTTGTGTTTTTTTCATATATTTAGGATGAAACAATGGCATATGCTGACTAATATTTCACATTTTGTTCATTGTAAAAAATATATCTTAAACGCCTTAGAAATAGAAACAAGTCAATAAAAAAAAAAAAAAAAAAAAAAAAAAAAAAAAAAAAAAAAAAAAAAAAAAAAAAAAAAAAAAACAATTATTTCTTTTTTTTTTTTTGAATTGAAACATATTGACTTCCTGTTTAAAACTACAGAACTAACAACCCGCCTCTTCATTGTAAATTTTAAATTAAATTTTAAAGGACTATTTTTTGTTGTTGGAAAGTGTCTACATGACAAGTGAGAATCCTATTTTACTCGGAATCTGAATTCTTCGCAAGTAAACACAGACAAGTGGGTGGGATAGGTGGTAGGTGAAGACAGGGATTTTCTGAAACTGGAGCATCAGCTGCAGGACAATACAAATTAGTCAAACATGCTGGAATCAATCTACTGTAACACAACTTTGGGTAAATTAATGATGAGAGAACACTGTTGTAATATGGTTCAGAAAACTGAATTTACATCATATATCCTTTAAGTTGTATGGAGGATTTTTCAATCCAACAACTGCTTGCAGTTTTTCAATGATGCACATGTGTTTCCTCCCAGGCCACGCCCTTCACTGCTACTGGGCCAATGAGTTTCTTAGGAACACTGAGGGTTTGCTTGACAGTTCAAAGCCCAATAGATAACGAGGTACTCGTTATCTATTGGTCAGTTTACTGGCTCATCATGTCCACAGTTTTATATTTTTTTTATATTTTTTTGTTTACATAAGTACAGGCTGTTACAAATCTATGCAACTGTTTTGACCAGACTGAAAAAACATTTTGAAAATCCTCCATACAACCTTTAAATAGGCGCTGATTGAAATGATGTATGTGTGTATGTGCAGCTCACGTCTTTTCCTTTAAGATATCTTTATAGTACAGTATTTATTGGCAGGAAGCCTGATGAACTGGTTGGCTGTTTGTGTATGTGATGATGAACCAAAGACAAATTTCCACTATGGTAGACAGTAAAGTTAAAGTTATTATTTGACAAACCACAACAGTTGTGTAATTTGTGTCGATTTTGTCTCATGTTTACAGTATGGTTGCTAATTAGATTAATTCCTCTTGTCCTCAGGCCCCAGAAGACTCTCGCTCTGACCAGCCCTCTCCCCCGTCTCTCCCCTCACCTCCTCTCCCGGCCTCCCTCCTCCCCTCCCTCTGCTCCCCCCTGCCCTCTCCGGACCCTCACCTCCATGTCCTCCTGGAGCGAGTGTCGGAGCTGGACGCTGGCTGCACACGGCACGCTGCGGCCTGGACACCGCCGGGGCTGATGGGACGAACATGGAGGCTCTGGAGAAGCACCTGCTCACCTGTCAGGTAAGCCCGCCCACTGCACCTGTCACTCACCTGCTCACCTCTCAGGTAAGCCCCACCCACTGCACCTGTCACTCACCTGCTCACCTGTCAGGTAAGCCCCGCCCACTACACCTGTCACTCACCTGCTCACCTGTCAGGTAAGATGTAGTAATGTACCAAAGTGAAAAGGACGTTTGTGATCATGTCAGCCGTACTATAGATTTTAAGTTGCAAATATCTAGTGTATATTGGCAAATTTTTGGATTCTAGTATTGGTTCCAAAATCCATATCGACTTCTAATTTTTGATCATAGTTAAATTGAAGCTAAACACAATTGTCCCAGCTCATCTTAATTAGTCTTAATGATTATCCTAATACAGTGTTTATATCATTATCTCAAACATGAAGTTAGACCAGTCCAGCCCCTCCTTCTGTCTACGGCTCTTCTAATAATAACATTATCATCTAGTGTCTTTGCACAATCATGAGTCATCTGTGTGCAGTAGAGTCCCTCCCACAATGCACCTGTGCAGAGGAGAGAACATCATGTAAAACAGGGAGGAGCCAGAGGTTTGTGTGTGAACAAGACTCATGTGAGGTTTGTAGTTGCTGTGGAAAGAAGAAAACTGACATGTATCTTCACTCTTCTGTCTATTTTAGCTTTTGTTTTGTCATTGAAGCTAAAAACAGTGTTCAAAGAAAGTTTTATAGTTTTTAGTTTAGATCAAATTAAGTAAACACAATACATTTTACACTAAAGTGTATTGATCTAAAAGAATTATTGTGGATGATTTGCATTGTTTTTGTCTTTTAGAACTTTTGCTTTGGCCTCATATGTGCACAAACTTGGAAACACTGTGTAATGAAGCTCACCTGACTGGCATGTGTTTGGATGTGTCAGGTTTTGAGTTACAGCTCCATCTGCTGGCTGTAAAGGGAGTGACTCAGGAGAAATAATCAAAGCAATCTTGCCTGATGAATCCTGATGACTTATGGAGTTAAAAACAGTGCAGAAGACCTCACAGATCTGTCTATGACATCACAAAACTGGGACTTTAGTCTGGTTTTTAGTTTAGTTCATTTGAGCAACATAAAAAACATGTTGGTCAAATTAACTAAAGACAGAAATGGAGACAGAGTCAATGGTACTCAAAAGGTGTACACTGCAAAAACTGTCTAGACTTGCTTCAAATGACTTGGAATCAGAATTTTAATCCAAGTTGAGCTGTTTTAACTGGATAAAATGTAATTGCTTATGTAATGTAGAATATTCACTGGTTTCAAGACATTTTTAAGTAGTTATTGGAGAATTTGTCTTAAAATAAGAAAAAAAAAAAGCCAATGGGGTAGAAACAGTTTTCTTAAACCAATGGCAAGTAATTTGGTTCGAAATAAGAAACAATATATTGAATTCAGTTTGAAACACTTTGAAACAAGGAAAATAATCTATGTCTCTACAGTCCTGACAAAAGTCTTGTTGCTTATCCATTTTGTACTGTAGGTCTCCTGCAATATTTGCGGCGGCTGTGATGTAATTCAACCGAGGATTCATCTGAGAAATCCACCTTCTGCCACTTTTCCAGTGTCCATCCTTTTAGCAGGCTGTGGGCCTTGGCAAATGCCACACGTTTTTTTAATTGCTTTTTGTTTAGTGCTGGTTTCTGTGCACTGATTCGACCATGGAGGCCATTTCTAGACAGAATTCTGCAAACAGTTCTGGTTGACACACATGCACTTGAGGTGACCAGGCCTGGTGGAGCTCTGCTGCAGTGGAAAAGGGCTGGCCTTGGATTTTCGAATCAACAAACGGTCCTCCCGAGCAGTTGTCTTGCGGGGTCTGCCGGACCTGGGCTTGTCAGAAACATTTTCAGTCTTTTCAGATCTTTTTCTTATTCTTTCTACTTGACGCTGAGACACATTGAAGGTGTCAGCCACCTCAGCAGTGGATCTGGTCTTCAGCCTCTTGATAATGAACGCTTTGGTCTCAGGGTGGATCTTAGGCATGTTGTCAGCGGTCAAGTTGCAGTTGATGTGAAGGTCTGGTGTGCTGGGGTTCTTTTTCTACACACCCACTAATTGACTGATCAGTAACTGATCACAGGTGAGGCTGTAATCTAGGATTGGGTGCATCATAGGACAAGGCCACAAGACTTTTGTCTAACCCTAACCCAAAATGCTTGAAATAGGGCTTAAATCCTAGAATCGAGGAACTTTAACTAGTCTTGAAATGTATTTTTTGCAGTGTAGGAGGAAGTTCACACACACAACCCCCTTTTACCTTCACGTTCTAACTTAATAGATTGGTATATACTATATAGTGTACATAACTTTATAAATTTAAATAAAAAGGCCTCATTCGTGTATTCTGATACACCTCCCTGTATCGATATAGTGCCAACAAGTTTGTTACAGATGCATCGAGTACAGTCCTACTTTGCTCCAGGAAAAGTTCTGCGGCCAGCCCATATTTACCATATAAGGAAGTAGCTCCCTTAATGCTTTATTTATTCATTTTACGTAAATAAGTATTCATAGCTGGAGTTTGGTGAATTTGGTGTTAAGGTTGTTTAAAAGAACACGTCGTGAATCTGACAGAGTTTTCTCAGCAGCTTCTTAAAGTTGAAGTAATGCAAAATTTTTAAGAACTTTCATTAATGAGGCCTAGTATTTTCTGAGACTCAGAGGGGAAAGAATGTTTTCATTTTGTTGATACAATGCATTTTAGGTGCCTTCCTGGTCACTGAATATGCAAACAGCTAAAAGATTAAGTTATTATCATGTGTGTATTTTCAGTGCACATATATTTACATACAGACTTTAGTTTAATCTCAAAAAGCCTCAGTTGTAGTTTGATGTCTAAGACGAACTAAAGACAAGTCCAAACCCGACGCTGCCGAGCTTTTGTCCAGAGTCTGTATGTTTTCACTCATTCATCCGCTTTCTTTATCTGCTCATTTTTCATCTTTATTTTCCTCTAATGATCGGCCCGTACGTGGACATGTCTCGTCCCGTCAGACTCTCGTGTGGTTTGTAAAACATTTAAGTTGTGTAAGAGCAGCTCAGTTCTGTGGTTTTGTTCTTCAGTCGCTACAACTCAAACCCAAACAAACTCTGAAGCAACAGGAAACGTTCATAAGGCAACGCAAGATGATTTATGAAGCAAACACAAACATCTGAGTCACTACCCTGAAAAAATGTTTTACTAAAATAACTCGGAATCAGAACATAACAGCATAAGATTGAATTGCTAGCGTAATGTGGAATAAGGCATTTCTGTATAAGACCAAAAATTCAAATGTGGTAATCAATTATCTGACTCAAAGTAAGAAGTAATGTCTTGAATCAAGTTAAAAATGTTTTGAAAGAAGCAAAAGAATCCAGGTCTGTCAATTTATCCACGTATTGTTTAACAATTTAAAGATGATATATCCAGTTTATGGTTAATAAATAAAGTACATTTTTAAGAATAAACTGGAGACGGTCTTCTTATTTTTGTAACTTTTGAGAGGAAAACTTTAAACATTATTATCGAAACTCATTGTCTACTTAAAAACATTTAATATGCACTTGACTTTTCGGAGTTTTTGATCCTGTTTTAGCATGACTTCCTCATCGCACACCTGAGATCCTATTCTTTCCCCTCTGAGCCTCAGAAACACTGTTCTGAATGTCCCACTTTTGTCATGTCATAGGCCAGGGATGATGAACTGGTCAGAGGCCAAGAGCCACACCATGAGTCGACCTACTGCCACCATCAGGGGGCAAAGTACATTTTTATTCAATTACATAGACACAGACACGGTAAGCCCTCCATAACCCTAGAACACTATCGCTATAAAAAGTTACACCATCACTTTTGCCGGGTAATTTTCACCCGATATAATATACCAAAAAAAACATACTTGTCATAAAAATAGATCAAAATATGACAACATTTGATAAATTAGAGGGGGTTTCTTTTATTTTCAACTGTGATATCTGTAACAAAATGGAAAATAAAAATATAGGAAGGTCCTATAAACATGCTCGAAAATTACTGAAAAATTTGGATTTTGAGAACAAAAAATTCCTTAAAAAAAAATACTGATACAGGAAACTTTATCTTTGGTCCACCCATTCCTGAGACATGTGAGACTTCCCTGGTGAAGACACAGACTCCTGGACACACAAACAACCACAGGAGAGAGGAACAAAAATGTGGTATTTTTTTATTGTGTAAAAATGACTCATCTGATTAAAATATTGTTTTCACCATAAGAATTCACTTTGAAAACACCACTTTGTGATATATATTCATAATTCATAAAGGTAGCTAATTACATAATGTAACTTTTGGCAAAAAATAAAAAAAAGTAAACGTACATTACCCTCTATTACTATTGCCGGGTGAAAATCACCCGAAAGCAAACCTGTGTTACTCACAAGCTGAGATGTCAGAGACACTAATCCTGCGAAAGGATGACAGCTGGAGTTGACGAGGGACAGTAAATGTGGTGAAAATATGGTAAACCTGCATGTTGTCACCCTTGACATGTGGCAGGAGCTTGTTTTTAAACACTAACACTATCGCTGGGTGAAATCCACCCAAAACGTACATTACCCTCTTTCACTATCGCCGGGTGAAAATCACCCGAAAGCAAGTCTGTAGGGAAAAGTGGTCTTTGGGGAGAGAAACACCCACACCTTCACAGAAGTCAAAAACAATGGTGAAGCTACCCAGGGACTCATGATGCTCAGAAAAATGTAACATATTGAAAATCATGTAAATACATTTGCTCGGGTGAAATTCACCCGGCGATAGTGTTCTAGGGTTAAAAATATAACATGGTGTTGATGTAATTCAGGGGATCTGGGGGAATTATCCCCCAGCAGAATTGGTGATATTTCATTCTGCAATTTTACTATAATTAAAAAACATAATTCAGTAAATCAAGAAGCCTCCACTCCATAGAGGCCAGGTTTAGGGCCCAAGCCGCATATGCCCTTAGCTCCACCCCTGTAAAACTGGGCTTTAGGACTAGAGTCAGTCAGACTCAGGACTGTCCTGTGTGATCAGAGCAGAGAAAACACTGCTGCACACACTTTAGTCAGGGCGGTGTCTAAACTTCTGTTTTATGTCACATTCATGTCACATTACCGTTTCCCGAGATTTGCGCTGCTGTTGCTATTTTCTCATGTTTTAATTCATTGTATATTTTGGACCTTTTCTTTGTGGGTATAAGGTGGATTTGCACAAAATAAGAACCAAAATCAAGCTCCAGTTTCACAGAATATCACTGGGAGTTCAAAATGCTTCTAAAGAAACAATCTGTCTGTTAAGTAGCTCTGCTGCTGTGATGCTGTCCTGACAGTTGCATGTTTCAGAAGGAGAGAGAAAGAGAGAGCATGTGGAAGAGCAAATGTTTTGGAATGAGCCGAAGAGCCACACTCTGGGTGGGACAGATT
This sequence comes from Mugilogobius chulae, assembly GCA_038363315.1. NCBI lineage: Eukaryota > Metazoa > Chordata > Actinopteri > Gobiiformes > Gobiidae > Mugilogobius > Mugilogobius chulae. The sequence goes on from CM076414.1 coordinate 17,441,588, forward strand.
TATCAAGCATTTGCTCATGTGCAAACAGGTTAGGGGGAGCAAAATCTTGGCATAGCTGATATTTTTCTTTGACACGGGACACTAAAAATGCAGAATTTGAGGTGGTGCATATCTCTTTGTGTACATGTTATATGTACATCTTCCAATATTAAAGTTTGCATAAATTGCTTGAAAAAAACATGAGTTTTTGTTTTCAGTTTGCACCCGCAAATTAACACCTGCTTGATAAATCAGGCCCTCTGATTGGCCAAGAGCCGCATGCTGCTCACAAGCCTCAGGTTCACCACCCCTGAATTAGCCATCAGGCTAGATCTGTTTCAATGTTTGTCATTTCATTTGCAGCCAGTAGCTGGAGCTCTAACTCAATTCCTGATGTGAGAAACACGTGACTGACACTTTCACTTTTCATTGGTTCTGGTGCGTGTGAGTCTAAAGTGGAGGAGCTCAGAGACAACACAAACAATGCATCATATTTGTTTCTTATTGAGATTAATTATGAGATTAGATTTAACGATTCAAAACTCATTTATAACGTGACCTGAATAAACACTATTATTGATTAACTGATTAGTCTGTAAATGATTAACAACATGTGACCTAAATCTGATTAATCTAATACACACAGTCAGATAAAAGAGTTTAATCATTATGTCAGCAATAATATAGTTTATGGCTTCACTTTCCTCAGAATCCTGCTTCTTCAGAACAGTCAAGTATTTAATAAAAGTAAAACAAACAGAGGCGAGTCGTAAAGCAGGTAATTCAGTCTAAAGGAAATGAATGTACGCCTCTGCAAACAAACGAACGAACGAACGCTGCAGTAACGTAAAACCAGCCTTTTCAAAGCAGCGGCTCAGACAGTTACAGTCTGTGTGATTCAGTAAAGATTATTCTGATTACGTTTAGATTTTTACAGCAAATAATTGTTCAAACTGTGGCTCGTTAAAAGGTATGCTCTTCATTTGTTCTTTAAGTACTGTTGGAGTAATAGAGGGAGAAGGAAAGAGAGGGAGAGAAAAGGAAGGAGAGAGAGAGAGAGAGAGAGAGGAGAGAAAGAGAGGAGAAAAAGAGGGGGAGAGAGAGAAGGAAAGAGAGAGAGGGAGAGAGAGAGGAGAGAAAGAGAGAGGGAAGGAGAGAAGAGAGAAGGAGAGAGAGAAGGAGAGAGAGGAGAGAAAGGGGAGAGAGAGAAGGAGAGAAGAAAAGAGAGGAGAGAAAGAGGGGAGAGAGAGAAGGAGAGAAAGAGAGAGGGAAGGAGAGAAGAGAGAAAGAGAAGGAGAGAAGAGAGAGAAAGAGAGGGAGAGAGAGAAGGAGAGAGGAGAGAGGAGAGAAAGAGGGGAGAGAGAGGAGAGAAAGAAAATAGAGGAGAGAAAGAGGGGGAGAGAGAGAAGGAGAGGAAAGAGAGAGGAGAGAAAGGGAGAGAGCGAAAGAGAGGAGAGAAAGAGAGAGAAAGAGAGGAGAGAAAGAGAGAGAAGTAGAGAAAGAGAGGAAGAGAAAGAGAGAGAAGGAGAGAGAGAGAGGGAAAGAAAGAGAAGGAAAGAAAGAGGGAGAGAAGAAGGGAGGGAGAGAGGGAGAGGAAAGGGGAGAGAAGGAAAGACTGAGAGAAGAGAAAAAGAGAGAGAGAGAGAGAGAGAGAAGGGGAGAGAGAGATAAAAGGGGGAGGTGGAGAGAGGGGAAAGAGAGAGAAGGAAAGAGAGAAGTAGAGAGAGAAAGAAAGAAATAGAGAAGAAGAGAGGGAGAGAAGGGGAGAGAGAGAGAAAAGGGGGAGGTGGAGAGAGGGGAAAGAGAGAGAAGGAAAGAGAGAAGTAGAGAGAGAAAGAAAGAAATAGAGAAGAAGAGAGGGAGAGAGAGGGAGCAGGAGAGAGAGAAGAGAGAAGGAAAGACGGAGAAAAGAGAAAAGAGAGGGAGGGAGAGAGAGATAAAAGGGGGAGGGGGAGAGAAGGAGAGAAACGAAGAGAGAGTCTCTCACACACTGACCGAGTTTTCAGACATTTGAATGAGAAGAGAGTGGGAAAGAGAGAGAGAAGGAGAAGAGCAAAAGAAGGAGGGAGAGAGAGAGAGAAGGGGAGAAGGAGAGAAGGAGAGATACAAAGAGAGATGGTGAGAGAGACAGAAAGAGACAGAGACGAGGAGAGAAGGAGAGTGACAAAGACAGAAAGAAAGAAATAGAGACTAAAAGAGAGAGAGAGAGAGAGAGCAGCAACGTGTCTCTAAACAAATGAAGTGACGTGGCTGAAACTGGACACTGCTGGAGATTCTGCAGACACAATAAAACAGGGAAGGTCTCATAGCTGCAGCTTCTCTGTGACCAACAGGACATTTGGTTCTTTCATTTGTCATTTTTTATCGTTGTAATAATAATGTGGATAGGTGGTAGGTGAGGACGGAGCTTTTCTGAGCTGCTGCAGGACAACACAAGATTACTCAAACTAGAGCTGGGCGATATCCATTTTTCACTATCGTCATATCGTCTTAATATAATATCGTGATAGACGATATTATCGTCTGCCCACTAATTAAGGCAAAAAGGGCTCAAAAGTGAGCTTTAGTCAAGATTTTTCTGGTAATTTCTCACACACGCACACACATGGTGTGTATTATAGATACAACAATGCTCTTTCGCTATAGAACATTGCTAGGTTTGTGAATTTTAATGTTAAAAACCTTAATACTTTGTCAAAGCCTTGCGCTTTTCTCACTCCTCCGCGCCCCTCGCCACGCTACCTCTTTTCGCTTTATTGACAATTTTAAGATACACAACGCAGGGTAAATGTGAAAACTTGTGACGGTAAAAGTCGTAGAGATTTATATTATCGACTATATTGCACAAATACACATTTAGAAAAAGACTTTCTTGAGACGCACGCGGCACCATGTCTGCGTGCGTCACAACCACACGAACAAAAGCACATCCAAGCACACAAGCAAGCTAACCATAAAGTTTAGACCACAACAGGATTAAACCCACTGACACGTACAAACACGATTTGAACTGACATTGATAAGGCTCTCCGCTGTTTTAAGTTCAAATTTAAAACATAGCCAACACCATTATAAGTTAAAACGGCTGATATGTAGGACAAAACCTGAGAGCCAAACACCTTAAGCTAAATACATGCACATCTACGGTAACAAGTGATTTATGTCTCTTCTTTGTCACTAAAGTTGTACCAAATAGATGAGAGAAAGTAGCTGTATCCAAGTAGCTATTACGCACGGACTCGTCTCGACGCGTGATGGGATAAGCATAAAGAAAGCACGATACACTTCTCCGACAGTTTATAAAGTTAGTTTGCTCACCTCTGTCCAGTTCAAGTGAATCCTCTTCTGTCCATCACGGACACGAAGAAAAGAAAACATCCAAACAGAAACGGTAGCCTACATCCAAAGTCGTTAACGCAGGTGCTTCACGACGACGCACAACTTTGTCCAAGTCCTGATTCCAGCTCCACGAGGCCCACAAACACCGCTCTACACGTCCTGATCTGTCCGGGTCCTCCGTCCAGGTCCTCTGTCCAGGTCCACGGTGTTAAAAAGTCCTCTTCATCTCTTTATTAGAGCGCGCTGTCTGAGCCTGCTCTGTTTTCATATGCACGTGTTGGTGGCGTGAGGATGCGTTCAGGGACGCTGCGTAACTTTTAAAACTGCGATGCCAAGTTTTTTCTGCTTTTGTGGACTTGTCAATTATTTAAAAAAAGCTACTATGAAAGCAAAATAGTGGTTGAATATTTGTCAAATGATCGAGAATATGCATATAACAGAGTGAGATTGTTTGCTGCAGCATTGATTAAAAACTTAACGTTCTAGGAGGATACAGACGATTACAGACGATAGTGAAGTGATATCGTCGAAATGTTTTACTTTCACGATAGACGATATAATCGTCTTATCGCCCATCCCTAACTCAAACACACAGAAATCATTCTTAAAAACCCCAGAGTTCTGTCTGAATTGATAAACATAGCATTTTATTTTTTAATCCTTCGTGTTCCTGTTGTTTATCTACTTTTCTAATTCTGTTTACCTGATTTTCTCTCTTTTTACACGTCACATAAAACTTAAAATTCAGCCAAGTTTTTGTTCTTATATATTAAAAGGTAATAATGCATTTTTGCCACTCACTGCTCCATTCTTCAAACATTAATTGCAAGAATTTTCACACTGTTACCTGACACGTGACTCTTATTTAAAGAGAGAGCGTTGGTGCCCTGCTGTTGACCTGCAGACTGTTGAAACGTGAGCTCATATTAAACATTCAGAGGTTTTTTTTGACAGCAGCAGCAGCAGCAGGAGGAGGAGGAGTGAAGGATTGTGGGTAAATGAACACCTCCAATGGGACGTGAGCTTTATTCAAACAGTGACCCACATCAGTCAGTCTCATCTACAGGACTGGGACTGGGACAGAGGGACAGGGACGAACCGTTTTTTCAAGTAGATCCTGACTTGTTTTAAGTATTTCTTTTTTATCTGGTTTAAAGCGACACCTTATAATTTCCTGGATGTGGAAAGTAGGGATGGACCAATCCAGCTTTTTCAGTTCCGATACCAATTCTGATACTTTGTCTTTAGTCGATACTCAATATCAACCGATACCAGTGTAAAGACTGAAATGGCTTTTCCCTCTTATCAAAACATCAGACATTTTGACATTTATGAGTTATGTAACTGTTATTTCTTGTGCACGCCACAACTTAATCTGAAACAAATGTCCATTAAAATGAGATGTTCTGGATCAATACCAGTCAATAAACTAGTCTCATTATGTTTTATTAAAGGCAGAACTATGTTATCGGCTGAACCGATATTATAGAGCCGATACCCGATCCAGCAAAATGTCCTGGATTGGCACCGATATCTGATCCCAGTATCGGATCTGTGCATCCCTAGTGACAAAGTCAACTACATGATTCAATAGAAATAGAAATAAAGCGATACCTTGCATTATACCATAATGGGAAAACATTATGCTAAAGACGTAGTTTTTCCATAGACGCATAAGTCCCGTTTACATTAGCTGGATCCTCAGACCGAACCGTTTGGGTTGCTTATGTTAAAGATGGCGAGTGTTTCTACTGCAGGGTTCAGCCTCCAGGGTCTGCTACATCTTAAATAAACAAATAAGAAAATGTACCGTACAGCCCTGACCCAAGCCCATGCAAACAGTGCCTCCTTCATGATACATAATAGTCCATTTAATAACTATACAAGACCACTCAAAGTAAAAACACTTATTTTTAGTATTTATTTAGAGTAATGGAGACGTCATGAACATGATGCACTGATCTTTACTGGCATCAGATATCAGAGCCGATCCGTAACATTTTTTAAGTATCAAGTATCGGCCTCATGATACCGGTTCAGAAGATATTGTGGCAGGGCCTTTAATTGGACATAATGAGATTATTTACTGGCTGATATTTACACAAAACGTTTTGTAATGTTTAGAATGTGAATCATGTACAGTTTTCAAGTTTATTTTTGTTACAATATAAATAATTACAAACACTTTATGAACCACAATAAATCATTACTGATTGGTCAGTATGGGGTATTGGCAGTTACTTGACGCCAAATGATCGAAATCGGTATAGCTACTGAAAAAAATAGATGCATTCAGTGCATTTCTGCAGCATTAGGTGGTGCAGTGGCAGAGTGGGTAGCACTCTCACCTCACAGCTAGAAGGTTCTCCCAGCACAACGCGGCCCTTTCCGTGTGGAGTTTGCATGTTCCTCCTCGTGCCTGGGTGGGGCACTCCGGTTTCCCCACCAACCAATAACATGGAGGTTAGGGAACGCTTGGTGGTGGTCGGAGGTTGAGGCTCCAGGTGTTTAGGCGGATTGCCTCTGCTGCTGTCACTGAGTGGGGAAGGTTACTATGTGAAGCACTTTGGAAGATGTGTGTCTGTCATGTTCTACAGAAGTAAACCCATCATCATTAGCTTATATCAAACAAGACCAGTTGGCTTGATTGATTCCTTTGGAGCCAGTAGCTGAGCTCTAATTAAATTTCTGATGTGGAAACACAAGACTTTATGTGAGCTTTACTACACTTAGGAACAGTTCAAAAAAAACACATCGTGTCAGTTCTTTAATGTATGGAAAGACAAGGTAATAATACAAAAGTAGCAGAATGTATCCAAAATGAAGGATATAGGACTATGAAGAGCATTCGATTATCACTGATTTGTTTGTGTATGTTTATTGTAGGAAATGCTGCTGGAGATCGAGCAGAAGGTTGGCATCTTGTCCCACCTCGACCAACAAACCCAAGAGAACGGCTCAAAACTCTCCTCACTAAACAACGCAGCGTTTGACCCAAATCAAGAAGACAACAGTTTGACCCAATCCGTCGCAGAAAACAGTCCCCAAATTCCCCAAATCCCTGCGTCTGCTCCCAACGGTTCATCTCGAGTTCACCCTGAAGCCGCTGAGGTTTTACTCCGGAGACTGGACCTGCTGAAGTCCAGTCTGGTGTCGTTCCAAAGTCTGCTCCAGGACCTGCAGGAGGACCAGCCCCACAGCCCTCGCAGAGCAGAACAGAGCGCCCCCTGCTGCGGAAACTGAGGCGCAGCAGCAGCGTTCAGGAAATCCTGTCCTCGCCACGAAACAGCTGCTGAGACAGAGCAGCCTCCAGCAGCAGAAGGTAACGCCAGACGAGGGCTGTTGGGTCAATGTTTAAAGTGCATAGCTTGACAGTTTTCTGCATTTGCGTAAATGGGTAGATTATTTCCTGTTTTAAATATAATGTTAGTTTTACTGAATCATGAACAAGTTTGTGAAGAAATGTTTTTCCGTCAGGCTCAGCGTTTTTAGTTCAATGTTGACTTTGTAAATCAAGCTATGAACTATAGAGGGATTTTTTGTTTATCATCAACGGCGATGCGTGGCACTCCGCCTCCAGAACTCATAGACTCAAACAGTGAAACATCAACTGAAAAAGCTTCGTTGTCAGCTAATTACAAGAGTTTATCTGTGCGAAACAAAAGTTCTGCTGCTAAGTTAACATTTGTGAATGAAATTCGATCCTCCCACCCTTAAAAGTTACATTCAGGTGAAAAAACGACAACGAAAAACGCTGTCTTAAGCTTCAGGAGAAGACGTCTGTCAGACCAGTTCAGACCTGATTAAAACATCTAGCTCTCATCCCGTTTCATTGTTTAATTCAAAGAAGTTACATACAGTATGTAAGCTGATGGAGAGGAGCTCTTTCCGCATAACGCATGTGCAGTAGGGCAAAAGGACGTAGCTTCTAATTCTTGGCTCCTGATTATTTTGAGGGTTTTAAATGATCTGCTATGTTCACTAGCTGGAGCTAAACAGTTTGCAGTTTGGAAAATCTTTTATATTCGCCCCTCACACATGGGCGGTGCTGCATCAGGCGGGGCAGCAGCACCTGGGCAGAAAGAGGAGAGCAGGCAGCAGAGCAGGCAGGGTCGCAACAGCTCTTCTCAGCTTTTTATTGATAATAATATGCACTGACGTCTTCTGGTCTCAGATGCTGCACTGACCCTCTATCTACATGTTAGTGAGGTTTGATATAGCTACATACCTGGTTGTAGACATAAGAGGAAGTACAGTTTAAATCTTTTGTCCATGTTTGAACAAGGTGTGTGTTGGAGGCTGCAAAATCCTTGTAATCCTGTGAATAAAACAAAAGTAAATATTTGGGTGTGAGAGTTATTCATGAGTAATCTCTGTGATGTACTGTGTGTGTTGTGCAGGAGCTGGAGCAGGAGCTGGAGCAGCAGAGAGGACTGACCCAGGATCTGTCCAGCAGCAGGAGCAGACTGCAAGAGCCTCCAGAGTCAGAGCAAAACAGGTACAACTCTGTATAATGAATACAGATTAAACTAACAGCTGCTATTCACAGTTTACATCGTTATACCAGCCAGTCATATTTAATACAGATAGGGCTATTCAACTTAAATTTGCCGCCACTGCCTCAGAAGTCATCAAACAGAGTAATAAACAAACTAGATTTAATAAATAAAAAGTACATACAAAGGCCGCCTTTTATAGTTTTTAATAGGTCTGCAAGAATCTATAATTAGCTGTACAGACAGGGGTGCACGGTGGCTTCCCAATAAGGAGATCGCGGGTTCAACTTCCACGTATATCAACATCTCGCAATCTCTCTGGGTGGAGTTTGCATGTTCTCCCCGTGTCACTGTGGGTTTTCTCCTGTTTCCTCCAAAAACATGCATGTTTAAGTTAATTGGGCGTCACTGTAAAACGTGTGAATGAATGAAAGAATGAATGGTTGTCTGTCTAACCCTGTGACGAGTTGACCACTGTCCAGGGTGTTCCCCCGTCTAAGGCCCAAAGTCATTGGGATAGACTTCAGTCATCTGCGACCCCTAGTGGGAACAAGCGGTAGAAAATGAACGGATGAATTGTACAGAGTTCAAAGCTTATAGTTCGAAAATTGTATTAACCGTACCTGGCCGACAAAAAGTGGACTGTTGTTGTGTCCTTTGGCAAGACACTTTTCCCAACCTGCCTCAATGTCTGTTACACTGGGTGAGTGGATCCTTGATTGTAAACAGGGTTGGAGTAACTCATTACAACTCATTACATTTTGTATCTCAGTATCTGGTGTCAAATTATGGAATGACTTGAGCCTCGAGTTGAAGCAATGTTCCAGCATGATGTCATTTAAGAAGAAATATAAGAAATTATATAAAGACATTGGAAAGTGTTAGTATATGTTTTGTTTAGTTTTTTCTCTCCTGTTAATGTAATGACCATAATACCATAATAATATGTAACAGGAAACTGAAAAAGTTATAAATAAGTTATATTTAGGAAAGAGGGTGGGATTAAATAAGTCATACTTCTTCCCTACTCCTTTTTGAACATGTAAACTGATTTTTTTGCAGCTTATATACAAATTTTGTAGTTTTTATTTTGAATTGTGCTTACGCAGTATCCTAAGCAACTGGTGACTTATCTCTTCTTGCATGTTTGAAATAAATTAATCAATCAAAGTAACTAGTTACTGTAATATATTCCACTTTTCAGTAACTAAGTTGTGTAACTCATTACTTATGAAAATGTTGACAATATATTACAGTTATAATCTGAGTAACTCAAGTTACTAGCATATAAAATAATTGCTTTTATATTTTATTGAAAATGACTAAAATACAAATAGAAAAAAAAGGAAAATGATTCTTCAGGACCAAAACACTACTAAAATACTGTCTGTTTGCTTAAAGGTGAATAAAATAATATGAGAAAAATGTGTTGTGACATCACAGTAATCAGGTGTAAATGTAACAGAATTAGTGCTGTACAATGTCTTAACTAATGTGTGATTAGCTCAAAGTAACTCACAGTAGTGTAACTCAGTTACATCTCCTCGTAACTATTCATTCATACATTTTTTTTTCTTCCGCTTAATCCCGTTAGGGGTCGCAGGTGACTGGAGCCTATCCCAGTAACTTTGGGCCTTAGGCGGGGGAACACCCTGGACAGTGACCAACTTGCCGCAGGGTTAGACAGACAAGGAGAAAACCCACGGTGACACGGGGAGAACATGCAAACTCCTCGTAACTAGTGACATATATATAGTATTACAATTTTACAGTAATTTACCCAACATTGTAAAGCACTCTGAGTGTCTTGAAATGTGGATAAAGCGCTATAAATGCAGACCATTTATTTTTACTTATAAATATCTTTATTTCTACATAAAATATTCTATAGAAAACACTTGTTATACATATTTTTCTTAAACCATTGCAGACTTCAAGTTGTTAGCTTCAAATGCAACATTTTTTTTCCTTTCACCTGCAGTGTCTCACCTTAGAAGCTATAATAAAAGTTGAGTGAATGGATCTAGTCAATAATAGAAATCACAGATTGAAAATGTGTGAAATTAGCTTTTAGAGATTTCATGACAAAGTACAAAGTTATTAATGGAAAAAAACACCTCTGGACCTGTGACATCATCCTGTTCTATACCAAATGTCCAGTTTACTCCCATTATTCCACAAAATAATAAGAGTAACACGTCTAAAACCTCTCTCCACTTCCTCCGCAGGCCCCACCGCTCCGACTCCTCCCCAGACTCCTGCCTCCTGAAGTGGGACCGACTCTTCGCCGCGCTGCATTCTCTGGATCTCACCCTCCATCTGCCTCCCCCCTCCCAGGTACTCTCCCCCCCGCCTCCCACTGCTCAAGTACTTCATTATCACTCCCCAAACACGAGAAAAACCGCGCCAAAGTAGCTCCAGCGCCGCCATTACCACCTCCTTTGCCCAGTTTGTCTTTGTGGAGATGGGCCTCCCGCCGGTTCTGATAAGTCCGGTGTAAAGGTGTATTTTCTGGGTGATTTTTGTTCGTGTTTTTCTCATCTTCTGAAGGTGGCAGACGCTTTCATAAGACGCGGTGATGGAGCAGCGGGGCGTATGATTGGAGAACAGGCCCGAAAAGAGCTGCGAAATCTGGTCAGAGTCGCCGCGGAGCTGGGAGAGGAGACGGAGGAGCGGAGAGGACAGGTGAGGGCGCTAGTGTCGCGTTCAGGACGAGGAGGTGATTCAATTAGTCTGCTCGGTAAGGTTTAGGAGGAAAGGCTGCGTTAGTTTAGTTAAATACTGGGTTTAATGATGCATAACAGGTGTATTTTGGTGGATTAATACCTGTTCTATATATCAACTATAGTCTTATAAGAATTACAATAAATCTAAATTAACAATTGTTTGCATTTATGCTCACGTTTATCAATGCTAATAAATGCTAAAGGTGAGAAGAAAAAAGAAAAAAAGATGAAGGAAGGAAAGCAGAAAGAAGGAACAAAAGGGGGAATGAAGCAAGGAGAGAAGGAAGAAAAGAAAGAAGGGAGGAAAGATAAAGGAAGGAAAATGGGAGGAAGGAAGGAAAGGAAGTAAGGAAAGAAAGAAAAGAGAAATAAAGAAAGGAAGGAAAGAAGGGAGGGAAGGAAGGGAGGACGAGAAAGGAAGGAAAGAAAGGAGAGAGGAAGGAAGAAAAGAAAAAGTAAAAGAAGAAAGGAGGCAAGGAAGGAAGAATGAAGGAAAGAAGGGAGGAAAGGAAGGAGGGAAAGAAAGAAAAGAGAAAGAAAGAAGGAAAGAATGGAAGGAAGGAAGGAAGAAAAGGAGAAAAACAGGCAAGAAAGAAAAAGGAAGGAAGGAAAGGAAGTAAGGAAAGAAAGAAAGAGAAATAAAGAAAGGAAGGAAAGAAGGAGGACAAGAAAGAAAGAGAAAGGAAGGAAAGAAAGGAGGGAGGAAGGAAGGAAGAAAAGAAAAGTAAAAGAAGAAAGGAGGCAAGGAAGGAAGAATGAAGGAAAGAAGGGAGGAAGGAAAAAAGGGAGGAAAAGGGAGTGAGGGAGGGAGGAAAGAAAAAAGAAAAGAGAAATAAAGAAAGGAAGGAGGGAAAGAAAGAAGGAAAGAATGGAAGGAAGGAAGGAAGAAAAGGAGAAAAAAAGGCAAGAAAGAAAAAGGAAGGAAGGAAAGTAAGAAAGCAAAGAGAAAGAAAGAAAGAAAAAAAGTATGAAAGATGTGAAGCAAGGAAAGAAGGGAGGAGAGTGAGGGCGCTAGTGTCGCGTTCAGAGAGAGGAGGTTCAGTTAGTCTGCTCGGTAATGTTTAGGAGTAAAGGCTGCGTTGTTTTAGTTAAACTGGATTTGATGTAATGATGTATAACAAGTGTGAAGCTTTTTAACTCATACTTTTAGCTTAATTTTGTAGATTAATACCTGTTGTATAAATTAATTATAGTTTTATGTAAATAAGGATTTGTTCTTAATGTTTGCCTGGCAAAATAAAGGTAAATAAATAAATAAACAAAATAAATAATAATTATATGAATTGCAAAAAACATAAATTAAAACCGATAACATGCATGTTAGGGAACACTTGGTGGTAGTTGGAGGTTGAGGTGCCAGGTGTTTGGATTGAATTGCCTCTGCTGAACTGCCCCAGGGCAGCTTACTACCATTGAGTGGGAGGGAGGGGTTAATCTCTCTGTGAAGCGCTTTGTGACTCTGTCTGTGACATGCGCTATACAAATAAAGATTACTTACTTACTTAAATTAAACGATTGTTAAGACAATTAACAAAATGAGCATAAATGCAAAAGATGAGAAGAAAAGAGAAAAAAGAAAGATGAAGGAAGGAAATTAAGGTAGGAAGGAGGAAGGAAAGAAAAAGAAAGACAAAGAAAAAGAAGGAAAAGGAGGAAGAAACGGGAATCAATGAAGGAAGGAAGGAAAGGAGGAAGGAAAAGGGGAAGGAAAAAGGGAGGAGGAAGGAAGGAGGGAAGGAAGGGAGGAGAGTGAGGGCGCATTCAGGAGGAGGTAATTCAATTAGTCTGCTCGGCAACATTTAGGAGTAAAGGCTGCGTTGGTTTAGTTAAATACTGGGTTTGATGTAATGATGTATGAAGCTTTCATTTTGCTTTCAACAAGCAAAATAACTGGTTTTAACCGTTTTTTCCCAAATGCTGACAATAATCAATAAGTGTATTTTATAGATATCTTATTAAATTTGATAGATATCTTATTAAAGTGCATCCCAGTAGTTTTTACGATATTCAGATTTTAACTTAATTTGATAGATTGTATACAGTACAGTTCAATAGATTATAGTTTTATATGAATTAAGGACAAGTTTGTGGAGAAATTCGTAAAAATATATTGAATTACAGTAAGAAGAGTTGAGTTTTAAACTGATGACATAAAAAAAAAATGTTATGAGCCTTTAAACATAAAACTGGGAAAAAGGGGAAGAATGAAGGAAGGAGAGAAAGTGAAGGAAGGAAGGAAGGAAGAAAGGAAGAAAGAAAGAAAGAAAGAGAGGGAGGGAGGAAGAAAGGAAGGAAGCAAGGAAGGTTTACTGAAGCGAATATGTCCCTTTATAAACACGTTTGCCTTTGTCTGTTTAATATTTATTATTTCAGATAGAGTTAACAGGAAAACCCATAGAGATAGAATCAGACAGGGAGTATTGAGCTAGCTAAGCTTTGTTGTGCACAGGCTCTATTTCTGAGCCGTTTATTCTCCTCTTTACTTCAGGATTCATGTCTCCAAACTGTGGACGAGGGTGCGTTTCATTTACTGAGCAGTGCGTCCGTGTCTCTGTCGGCTCTGTCCAACCTGCTGCTCTCAGACGTCTGTGTTTACTCTGAAGAGGACGGAAAACAAGCGCTCCTACAACTCAGGTGAAAATCATTTAATACTTTGGATTTCACCATATTAATTTGTCTAAAGCAGTGGTACTTTTTTTTTTTTGGTGATCCTCATGCATCTTTGTGTGTGTGCGGTTCTCTCTCTTAAAATGTGTGCTTGAACCGGCTTTTACTCTCTCTCTCTCTACATTGTCAGTGTAACAATGCAGAACTAGTTACCAGACAGTTTCTTTTGAAAAACTCCTCTGCCATATTGATCCTGACTTTGTAACTTTATACCACTGTTAAATTAAACATGCGAAAATAACAGTGGCTAAATTGCACAAAATCTTCATATGATGTTTACAGCTTTTGCATGAAGGCGGCATAAAACAGAAGTTAGACCACGCCTGACTAAAGTTTGTGCAGCAGTGTTTTCTCTGCTCTGATCACACAGGACAGTCCTAGTCTGACAGACGCTCCTAAAGCCCAGTTTTTCAAGGCGAAGATAAGGGAGGTGTCCAGGGCTAGGGCCCCCTTAATCTGGTCTCTCGTCCCTTTTTTTCTTTTTTGGTTACAGTAAAGTGTCTTTTTAATTACGGTAAAGTTACATCACAAAAAATTCTCCTGAGGGATGTACTCCCCCTTTTCTTTGAATAGTAGCCTAGTTCCAGCTGCTGAATGTCAAGACAAATTAGAGAATTTCTCACTTTTGTAACGTCAATAGCCTAATTGTTGCAAATATAAAAGTAACAATAGCCCTATTCAATTCAATTCAATTTATTTGTACAGCCCAAAATCACAACAGCAGTTATCTCAGCAGACTTTACAAGATGTTGATTTAGCAAACAAGATTTGTCAGAATATCAAACAGTGAAACATTTGGTCAATGTCAACAGAAACAATGTAAAATTAGAAACAATCATTATTAGGAAATGCAGGCAGATGTTGCAACAACAAAGTGGCAAAAAAATTTGTCCCAGAGCATCCCCTGTCCTTAGACCCTCCTTCTCGGCAAGGAAAAACTCAAAAAAACCCATTGGGGAAAAGAGAAACCTGGAGGAGAACCACAGTGAAAGAGGGATCCACTCCCATGGAAGGACAGGCTGTAGATGTGACCAGGACTGACGTATGTCCAGATGTAATTAGAAGTTAAAGTCTGTGGAGCCAGGAATCAGATTTTTCTAGCAGGACGAAGACAGCCAGTCAAAGAGAGGCTGGAGTGGAACAATGAGCGAGGTCCAGGATCTCAAGATTAGGTGGGATCCGAGATCCAGGCATCGACACTGGAGCAGGATCATCTGGAACAGACAAGGGACAACATGTGAATAGCAAAGAACAGATTATGGATAAACTAAGTAATGAGATGTTCTTTACAGGGAAATAGGAGAAATAATGAAAACAGGCAAGGGAAGGGAAGTTTATAAGTTTATATAGAGCACAATTTGTACACAGAGAAGAGCGTGAAAAATTACAAAGCAGGAGGACAAACTCACACAAAAATACAATACAAGAACAATAGTGCAGAAAGTGCATACAGTCAAATGCACGTATAAACAAAGATTGCACAAATAATCAAAGATGACTGAGTATGAGTTTTGTAAGGACACTCAGGGACACTCTTCTCATTTAAAAAAAAAGATCGGACAACGGTATGGTCAAAATCCTGCAAGTACCTCCTAAACTTGGTCTCACCTCTGAGCTCCTCCTAATTTGCAGTTTGTAAATCTACACTACTGTTCAAAAGTTCTGGGTTTGTCAGACAATGTTGTGTTTTTCATGAATAGAATAGCCCTTCATTTCTAAGACCAAGAATAGACTGTTGAGTTTCTCTTGAAAGTTCTCTTTTTCTGACCGTTTTGAGCGTTTAATCAAGCCCACAAATGTGACGCTTCAGATACTCACCCTGCTCAAAGGAAAGACAGTTTTATAGCTTCTCTAACCAGCTAATCTGTTTAAACATAGGCAGACACGGAGAGAACATGCAAACTTCTGGGTCTCTATAAAAAAACAGCAAATCAGTTGTTTATTATTGTCTTATCTGTATTAATAGTGCCATTGTTTGCAGTAATGTATAAACGTAATATTTTCAGGGTGTGTCTTCGGAGCTGGAGCGTCTGAGCAGTGCGCTGGAGTCTCAGGGGTCAAAGTTTGCGTGTTTCCTGGGGTCACACAGAGGTCACGAGTGTCTTCAGACTGTGGTGAAGATTCTACCAGTGATTCAATCGACTCTGAACAAGAGAGAGGCGGCTGTGAGGAAACAACTGGAGGAGAACGCTACAGCTCAGGTACAGCAGGGTTAACACTTGTATTAACTGTCACTAGCATTTGTAACTCAAAATTCACATCGGCCATCCTCAAAGGTCCATATTATGCCACTTTTAATGTTACAATGATTCTAACCAAAAGCATTCCCTAAAGTTGTGTTTCTTTCCTTCAACTGTTTAGTACAAAAAAATTTTGACAGTGTTTTTCACTTTTGAAATTCTGATCACCTTATGATGTCAAATACAAGATGTGCTTTACTGTGCTTTTATACCCCTTTCTTCAGCAGAATGTTTCGTACCAGATTAGCAGATTAATAGAAAATTGCCTTTCTGGCTCTCTTTAAAATGGTATCTCTATCGACCCCTCAAAAATCAGTCGAGTCCCACTCTGAAGAGTAGTAAATGCAATTCAAATAGAAGCTAACCCCCTAACACTCCTTCCAAGAACACATTTCAAACCCAGTGATGTGACTTCCCAAAACCAGAGCGTTCATGACAGCAGCTTGTAAAACACATTGAGCAGTAGGGGTGTCCAAAAATATCGATTCGGCGATATATCGCGATACCCGATCCCGCGATAACTCGTATCGATACTGAAATTCCGATATCGATTATTTGATGATGTCATGCATATTAATGAGGATGCTTTGTATCCTTGATTTCAACTGAATGCAATGTCAATAGTGGTTCAAATGTGCATATTCAGCCAGGATAGTAGAGGCACTGTGTCTTTAAGAAGACAATCTAATGTTAACCCTTGGCACACAAATGATTTTAGTAACATTTTGTTTTTTTAAGTGTACTTTAATAGTATAGATCAATAAAAACAGAAATAAGTATCAATTAACTGCAATATAGAATTGTTTGTGTAAGTATCGGGATTACTCGGGATTAATTGAATCGTGACGTGTGTATCGTGATACGAATCGAATCGCCTGATTCATGGCAATTCACACCCCTATAATGAGCAGTGAAACGAACAACGTTTGCATAACTTTTCTTTGCAGGTTAATAAAATAGACATCTGAAAACTTTTATTGTTGTCATTTACTGAGGAGCTGTGCTTTTTCTTGTGGTAAATGACTGATAAATAAATGCTTCAGGACATTTATTGTTGTAAAATCATTTAGTCTGCATTAAGGCTTTAAATGTGTTTACCTGTGAAGCAGAACCATCAGTGTGTGGTAAAAAAACTAAATCCCTGTCAGTTTGTGTCAGTGCTTTGTTCTAATCTCAAGTCCTGCTCTATGGTCTATTCATCTGACGTAAACTCGGGAATTCAGTATCCAACACTTCTGAGCTAAAATTCCTCATCCCCTGATGCTGATGTCTTATAATCTACACTCAAGGAAAAAAGAAACGCAACATTTTAATTTTCGAAAAGTCCTTAGAAAATGAGTCCATTTGTAAAAATGTGTTAGCATCATGAGTTCAGTCCATATTAAGCTGAAGACAGGTGAACAGATTTCTTGGTTTGGCTTGACTGATTGTGAGAACAATAAAGAGTGCATTACAGGGTCGTTTATTCACAGAAAATCATGTTTGAAACTCAGAGTTGACTTTTACCGCTGGTTAACTGTGCTCAAGTCTCTCTATAAAAGGCACCAGAATGAAGCCAAAAACACGATGCCACGATTGTCGCAACCAGAGAGGGATGGAGCTATTAGCTGCTCCAAGCTGGACGGTGTTGTCTTGTGTGTTTGGAGTCACCGCTCTACCATTAGTCGTCTTGTTCCTCTAACGACCGCCCTCGTACTGGTGGCCCCCGTGTAACGACCGCTGCACAAGACCGCGCCAACCGCCCCGCACATCTCCGTAACAGGTTCAGCCGCCACCAGGTCCACAACCGAGACCATTGGGACACACCACATCCGTAATCGCCTCTGCGCTGACGATGTTTCTCTATTGTTTGGTTGTGTTATTGGACTCAAAATGTGTAAACGCCACAAGAGTTGGCCTGAGGATTAGAAAAGGATGTAGGGTTCATATGAAACAGGCGAATCTCAAAATTAAATTTATTCTGCCCCCCCAAAACTCCGAAAACGGAATGTTGCGTTTCTTTTTTCCTTGAGTGTTGAAATGGCATTGTCTTTTGCAATGAGACACAGTCCGTTTTTGTCTATTTGACATGAAACTTGCTAAGAACAGTGGGTCAAGCATCATATTCACAGCTTAACAGCCAAAAAAAAGTTGTTTAATTTTAGACACCATATGCACAACTTCATAGCAAAAGAGTTGATTTAGTTCTCAGTTTTTCTTTAACATTATGGCATGCTATGGTCTGTGTCTAACCAACAGAATCGTCTAAAAGAACTGCATGCTGCCTTCACTTCTAACCAAACGTCTGTTCACCAAATAACACAGGGAGCTGAGCCGCCCAGCCTCACTGACACTCTGCAGGTACAGTCTTTAACTCCAGAAACAAACAGCTTACAGGACAGAACAGTTATTATTTTCCAGTAAACCTCCTCTCTGTGTCTCTCAGGCCCAGTCATGTCTGCAGCTCCAAACAGAAGAGCTGAAGTCTCTGCTGCAGAACCAGAGTTTGCCTCGGTCTTTGCTCCAACAGGCTTCACAACTACAGGTACAAAAGAGAAAAGGATGTTTGCCATTTATTACAGCGTGGTAAGCCGGCAATACATTGAGTGTGATTTCGTTGCTGTTTCGCAAGAAGAAGAAGTAGTGCTTAAAACCAATGTGCCCTGGTACACGCATGTCCAAGACTTGCGCGGGATTGCGGAAAGAATCCCAAGAGAGTCTATTTTTCTTGGAGACCGCAGCTGTTTGAAGCAACTTTCAGGTCATTATACTGTATGAATGTTCTTGCTGTAATCCATGTGAATCTGCACGACTTTGGGCAAATATGAACCACAGTGGATTGGAGGTGGTGTACAAAGCATTTTGCGTTTTTCTGACTCGCCTCACAGTCAGTGTACGGAAGGACAGACTGCAAGCTTAACACTGGGCTCACACTGCATCCAGTCCAGGCTCTGGTCCGGTATCTGGAGGTTTTCGTTTTATTGAAAAGTAAAGAGACGGGCGAATGTTTTCCAGTCGTGCAGATTTTTTCCATTGGAAGGAACTTTTCTGTGCTCCAAAACTCTTTTTGGTGAAGTTGTGAACAGGAAACCAAGCGAGTGCTGGTGAAGTGCATCTAGTGATTTTCAAATCAAAGTCATTTTATGGTACTACTAGCAATACAATGATGTAAAAGTTATTGACATATACATGACTAAATAACAAAGAGGATGTGAATAAACTTCCCGTTTAAGCCCAAAACACAACACAAGTGTTTTTTGTTTACCAGCAGCCTGAGCCCAGTGTAACTCTTCTCCACTCTAGAGGATTTTAAGTCTGAGTTTAGCCTGTTTTGCCTCTCCACGACTTCAGGAAGGTGTGGCCTTAGATACATGTCATGTCTGTGAGTGAACTATTTGTCAGATCGTAAGGTTCTAAGAAATTATGAGGAACTTTAACACAGCCAGAGCTGTGTCAGAACAGCCTAGTTGCCACTCTTAAAATGTGGGAAAAAGTGGTTAAAAGCATATTTTACAAGCAGATTTAATTGTCTTTTGACTGATTTAGCCAAATGAGATTTCATTTCTCAAGAAATGTAGAAGATATGGCTGGTTTCAAGGCATTTCTGACTCATTATACAAATTAGCCAAAGGGGTCAAATGCAACTTAACCCATTGGCAAATAATTTAATACATTTGAGTACCTTGAAGAAAGAGCTTATCTGGAATCGGTAAATTTTAGCTCGTCTTGAAATTCAGTTTGTGCTATAATCTTGTGTTTTGTGGTATGTTCAGGAGCAGTTGGACAGTGCACTTCTCGGAGTCTCGTCTCGTTCTCTGGATCTAAAAAGCAGTTCAGATCTACAGCAGAACTTTGAACAGTTGGTCCTCGGCCTCAGGGAGCTTCTGTGTGTGGGATCTGAGCGAATCCATCTTCTACAAACCACAAACGCCTCACTGCAGAGCAAAGAACAGCTGCAGAGCCACGTCAAGAGCCACGCGGTCAGTGATATAATCTGTGTTCTGATTATGAAAGAGGCAAAGACCAGCAGATGTTAAAATAATCAGTTTTTGCTTGTTTGGTTTTCCCACATTCAGAAATTCTTCCAGTTTCTACACCAGCATTTCCAGATCCTCCAGGTCTTGTCTAATAGATTCCCAGATTCTTCAAAATGTGTGGAAAACCTAAAGGAAGAGGTGTTGCAGCTTCAGGAGAAAGGATTTGAGACTGGGACCAGGCTGGAGCGACTTCTGCAGGTACAGAGTTCAATATAATCACTCATTTGAGTTTGCGGTAAAACCTTTTCATCTCACTTTCTTGGATTTCCCCGCCCATTCTACATCTCTCCCTGCGCTCTTCTTCTGCCTCGGGGTGCTTTGTCCCGCAGCCTTGACACTGTGTCAGTCCGGGAGCATGCTAGGCTACTCCTGGCTTGCATACTGCACGGTAGTGATGGCGGGTCAGCTTTTTTGTGACCTGCCCCACCTGAACCGATTTAAAACATGTCCCGAAAAAATTGCTTACATTTCAGCACCCGACCCAAACCGAACCCGCACACATTAAAACTGTTGTTTTGCAAGCTGCAGCAGCTGCAGGTTACGTACAGTATGTCTGCGGGGAGTCCTAGTCTACGATTTACTAATACGGCGTGCTTTGCTCTCAAACCATGGATCTATTTAAAAAATCAAACGCACTGTTTGGGGACCATGTCAAATCGCAGCATTCAAAGGCAACGTCGGACAAAAGCTCTTTTAGAAAACTTTGGATCACGCAGCAGGATCTGACCTGACGCAGCGTCAACATGTCCTGGAGTCTGGACGTTTGTCCAGGTGAGGATTTGACTCTTTCCGTTTGTAGTTTACGATGATGAAGTTGTTCAGGCTGGAGCATCATTTGTGTAGGTAAGATGTGTTTATGATTTATGAGTCGATAACGCAATGTTTTAATCTACTTGTCCCTCTATATCCTCTATGTCCTATAGCCAGTTGTAGCCTAAATGAACTCTGCTCAGAACGCATAAGTTTGTTAAACAGAACGTGCTTGACATGAAGCTTATTGGACTTATGTTCACGTCACTTGAAACCAAAGCATACAAGCGTTTGAACATGGGTTTAAACCCAACCCACCCAAACCTGTCCAACATATTTTAATTGTGCTATCCGACCCACCGAACCCGCGGGACCCACGGGTTGACCGGAGCTACGGGTCGACCTGCACATCACTAACACACGGACACGCTGTGTCCCCACGATATATTCAGACAATATATGTTTTATATATCGTCTGGATTTTCCAGGTGACGCTTTGTCTGCTCTGACACAGTGCTGTCGGGATTCTGTTCCGGCCCTCTTCTCCTGCTCAGACTCGCCACTCTCGCTCTGTTTTACTTTAATATTTGTATATTGGGTGCCCTTTTGGGTGTTTTTTTATTGTTAAAAAAACACAAAAAAAAGCAAACAACATAGCAAGCAGGCGCCTTTCTACCAATCCGACTTTGAACTTGATCTTGTGATGACTTATGCTTTTACTATTAAGATACTGTATCAAGTTAATCTGTACTGTAAAAGTTTGCATGCAAATGGGTATCACTTCCACAGAGAAATAGTGATTGCAAAATGTATGAACATTGTGACATAGTTAAAAACTTTTTTTAGCTTAATAGAGAACCATCGTGTTTTCCATGTATTTTCTCTGTAGTTTAACCATAAAACTGAACATTGCCTTGTCAAAAAACACGTCAGAATCTCTCAGACCATCAGTGCCTCTGATTCAGCTCATCTCAGTCTCATTAAGCCTGTTCTGGTGTGATTACTGCAGCTGTGGACGCAGTGGGAGCAGGACTGCGAGTGGATGGACCTCCTGCTGAGAAACACGCACACTTCATTTCCCATCATGCCTCAGGAGTGGGACTCAGAGCAGCACCTAGAAAACTACCTCTCCATCTACCAGGTATTATCACCTTATTACATTCTACTTTATAACTCAGGTTCATAAGATTTAAAATAGGAAGCAAGTTTATTAATTCAGTTTTCTTCCATCTTTAAACTTTCTCATGATGTGTATTTGAACAAGTCTATGGGTTATGCTGTAGAAGGTGTATTTTTCCTCTTTTTCAGGGCCTGGCTGGTGTTTTGAAGGAAAGCTCGGCTCGCGTGTCTCGTCTGTTGAAGTGTGGCTCGGAGCTGCATCAGGCTGGATCTGAAGGAGCTGCTTCTGTCTGCAGGAAAATGGACTCGCAGTGGAAAAGTCTGACAAAGAAAGTCCACCACGAACGAGGCGCCGTGCTCAAAATACAAAAGCTCAGGAAAGGTCAGTGGAGGCTTTAATTAAATCTCACGACACAATAAAGTAAAGTCAGAGCATGAAAGAAACAAAAAAGACAACTTCGCTAGATTCATGTTTGTTGGTGAAGCAGGTTTGAGCCTCTAATTTACTGGATATTTTCTGCTTTTAACTTCTACACTCTACAGAAGTTTTGTCCCAATTTAAAGCCTGATGTTTCACTCTACGAGTTCAGGAGGTGTGGCCAGAGTAAGAGATTTTAGTAAGACATGTGTTGCGGTTTCTCTCCTTCTGTCTGTGCGTCACTGTGACTCTGTTAGGACTATTTGTCAGGAGCATCATGGTGAGGTTCACCCAGGGTTCGATTTGTCAAAAAAACAGAAGGGGGGTTGGAAAATTATAAGTCATTCTACCATGCACCACGTGCACGCGCATATTGTGTACGTGCGCCAACGCAGTCACATCTCTTCTTTCCCGTGTTCATTCCGTTTCTTTTCCACTCGCAACTAACAGGCTTCTGCCGCGTTTCCTCCCGAAATGAACAGATTCTATAAAGCTTCGCAGAGCCCCGGGTTGGTCCTGCCTCTTAGCGCAGGTCTCGCAGCACCGGGTTCTACTAACAGGAGCAGTGCAGTTACGTGTCTTGTCCAGTTTTGAATCGCATCGCACCTCAACATTCTCGTCACATGTTCCTGACTTGATCTTCCCGCTCTGTTCTGCACACAGTCATGGATTAAACCATGATTTCACAGGGCAGAGGACAGAGCAGCAGCACAGCGGCTCTGAGTGACCAAACCCGAGTCTAATATGACCGCGCTGAGAGAGAGAGAAGAGAGTGAAAGACAGATCGACGCGGTGGCGCCTGTGTTCATTATTGAGATCTGTCCATTTAAACTATGCTTGTGCGCGCAGAAAAAGTTAGAGGAATAGCCAATAAGAAAAGAACTGTATGTGAGCGGAGGAGCAGCACCGGGAGAAGGGAAAAACATCAATGAGAGTATGCTGGGATTGATAGAACCTCTGAAAATTAGGATATGAAACACAGTCTTTGTTATTTTTTATCCCCCCCTACAAATAATACAAGATAAAAGCAGAAGGAGGGATGGGGAAAGTATAAGCAAAGAGAGGGACGGACAATCCAGAAGTAGGGAAAATCCCCCCACCCCCCAGCAAATTGCACCCTTAGTTCACCTGCTGCACGAGCAAGGACCTTTACAACAGAAGCATCTAGTGCATATACCTTGTGACGACGCCTCTTAAAATCTCAAATAAAGAAGAAACATTGCCTCATCATCTGTAAATAAATGTAACACTTTGTGCCCATAGTGGAACGCACCTGCTCCTAAATGATGTTGCAGTGATGCACTGAAGCTGTATTATGAGCAGTCTGAGTCTGGGGTTAAGAGACGTATGTAAAACATTATTAATTAGTGTTTTTATTTGAAGGTTTTTGACTGACTCCGCTGCTCTGGATGAGTGGATGGGCGGGGCCAGAGACATGATTGACAAGCAGCAGGCTCGCGTCTCAACCAATGAGGAGGAAGATATCTGTGCTAAAAAAGAGAACTTTCTGCAGATTCTGGTGAGTGGTTACTAGCATGTCAAGGCAAGCTGGATTTGTTCATTTCTGTAATTTCTGCTGCAGTCAGTAGTTTGAAGTCGAATTCCTGACCCACAGAAAGAGAGGTCTAAAGAGAAGCACAAGAGAAGCTTTAAAAGACAAGAACTAAAACAAATAAGGCATAGTTGCCCTTTTAAGACGAGATTAAAAACAAACAATGCTGTAAATATAGTTTTATGAAGCCAGAGTTGGTGCCAGAGCACTGACTGATTTGTGCATATTTAGTGCTTAAAGTGAAGGTCAACCCCTAAACTTCACCCACAAACACATTTCAAACATAGCAAACTGAAAAGGATTAGGAGAAGGTGAAAAGAAGATAGCAGCAGTGTGATTGGTTTGACAGCAGGTGTTTGTGATCAGCACAGTCTTGAGTGGACAAATCAATGCTGATGTCACATAGAAATGACACTGGCCTTTAGAAATTTGAGGACTGGGCGAAAACCCTCATATTTGCCCCCTTTAATATATATTCATATAAAAAAGGTTAATCTCTGGGCCATTAAGACCTGGGCCCAGGAAAAAGACCAGACCAAAAGTTGTTTTATTAGAGTTAATTTTTACTTCAAGCCCTGGCTCTGATGATCAGTCTGAATAAAATAGAAGATGCCACAATGGTTGACTAATAGTAAATTGAAAATGTCTCTACAAAGTAAAGATTCTTACCGTTATCTTATTGATTTATTTTCTTATAGAACTTGTCCAAAGAGCTGGAGTCCAGGGCAGGTTTGAAATCCGCAGTGAGGACTTCAGGATCTGAGCTGGTCCGAACCCAGAACCCAGACTTGGACCTGGACTTGGAACAGGACTTAGACAAGGACCAGGACACGGAGAAAGACTCGGCAGGTCCAAACAGAGTCTGGTCCAGAGTGAGACAGACTGAGCTGCGGTGGTGCAGTCTGAACGCTGACGTGACGACTCTGGTGCAAACTCTAAACAAGGTCAGAACATTTCACTGAATATTCATCCTACATAGTGTTGCAGAGTCTGTTCTTTTAAGGAAATAAACAGGTTTGATCCAGGCAGGGTGTGTTAGAATTACACTTGTAAATGATCCTTGTCACAGTGAATATTTCTATTTCTCTCTCTCTGTCTCTCTTTTTCTGACCCCATTTGTCTGTTTCTTTTCTCTCTCTCTCTCTTTCTCTTCTCTCTTGTCTTTTCACTCTCTCTTTCTCTCCATCTCTCCCCCTTCTCTCTCTCTCTCTTTCTCACTCTCTCTCGTCTCTTCTTTCTCACTCTTTCGCTCTCTTCCTCTCTCTCTCTTTGTCTCTCTCTCTCTTGGTTTCTCCTCTCTCTCTCTCTCTCTTTCTCTTCTTTCTCTCTTTTGTCTCTTCATCTCCCTTTCTCTCTATGGTCTTTCTCTCTCTCTTTTTTTTCTCTCTCCTCTCTCTCTCTTTTCTCTCCTCTCTCTTTCTCTCCTCTCTCTCTTGTCTCTTCTCTTTTGTCTCTTTTCTCTCTCTCTGTCTTTCTCTTACTCTTCTCTCTCTTTTGTCTCCCTCTCTTTTCTCTCTTTTGTCCTCTTTCTCTCTCTCTCTTTTGTCTCTTCTCTCTCTCCTTTGTCTTTCTCTCTCTTCTTGTCTCTTCTCTCTTTGTCTCTTCTCTCTTCTTGTCTCTTCTCTCTCTCTCTTTTTCTCTTCTCTCTCCTCTCTTGTCTCTTCTCTCCGTCTCCTCCTTTTGTCTCTCTCCTCTTCTTGTTCTTTCTTCTCTCTTTTGTTCTCCTCTCTCTTTGTCTCTTCTCTCTTCTCTTGTCTCTTCTCTCTTGTCTCTTCCTCCTTTTGTCTCTCTCTCTCCTCTCTGTTCTTCTCCTCTTCTCTCTCTCTTGGTCTCTTCTCTCTCTCTCTCTCTCCTTGCTCTCTTCTCTCTCTCTTCCCTCCTTCTTCTCTCTGTCTCTTCTCTCTCTCTCTCTTTGTCTCTTCTCTCTCTCTCTCTCTCTCTTTTGTCTCTTCTCTTCTCTTCTCTCTCTCTTTTGTCTCTCTCTCTCTCTCTCTCTCTCTTTTGTCTCTCTCTCTTTTCTCTCTTTTTGTCTCTTCTCCTCATAAATTACATAATTTGACACATATAATATCTTGTAACTCTTTAACTTGCTAAATGATTGTTTAAACTCCAGGAAATGTGTCAGTTGTGTGTAAACTGCTTTTGTGTGGACAGATTCTGTTCTAACTCTATTATTATTAATATTATCTACTTTTTCTTTCTGTAATTTTCAACTTTTGTAACTCATTTACTATAAAACAATCAAAAATCTTTATCCAAGGACTATCACACCAACAAGTCAAATTATAAAATGCAATATTGTCTTTAACTGTTTGCTCATTTCTTTGTGGAGCTGTTTCTTTTTTTGTTTTGTCTTTTTTTGTTGCTGACGACGTAACTTTTCGTCTCAGCGCTGGCTGCAGTGTTTGAACCAGCAGGAGGCGCTACAGGAGCTCCAGGCCTGGCTCGAAGCTGCAGAATCACAACTGAACGAACAAACAAACTCAGACCCAGACGCCCAGTGGAGAATCTGCAAGGTACGGTTCATATTAAAGCAACTTGTTCTGTTGTTTCATTCTCATTCACCCTCTGAGTCTTTAGCGTCCTTCTTTCCTGTCTGTTCTGACTCTTCACACACGTGTTTCTTTTCAGGGTCTTCAGTCTGAGTCGGCGGCTCATCAGGCCACTGTGGACTTCATAAACCAGCCTCTGCAGACGTGTAGCGTCGCAGACGACCACGAGGGGCGCTGTGAGAGGAACCTGTTTGCAGAGGCTCAGGGTCGACTCAATCACGGCTGGACCAGTCTGCAGCACCGGCTCAGGTCACAGGTCAGAGGACACACTCACAGAGAGAAGTGAATGTTATAGATAAACATTACACTAGAGCTTTTACATAAATGTCAGCAGTGAGTCACTAAAATCATTGTGAATCAACAGAGACAAATAGGACTGACAGATTATAAGGGTTTTTATTTAACAGCAACAAAAAGGAACTGAATCATTGATCTATTTTATCATAGACTGTATATATCAAAATATAATGGACTGGAATGTGGCTACCCCAAGGTTCTATTTTGGGTCCTTTGTTATTTTTTTTATATGTTATTAATTTACCTTGCTGCGGCTTGGCCAGTTTAGGTCTGATTATACCAGGATGGTTGTTTCTGGTCAGTTCATTCCCTCGGGAGGCTCGCTCAAATGCTGTAAACGAATTAAATATTTAACTGACACAAATCTGACACAATTACAACCAGAAAATCATTTGCAGCGAGTTCAGAGCTTCACATACGAGGTAAATACACTCAAGGAAAAAAGGCGATTACGGATGGTTCTGGCGACACTGGCCTGTGGTGTGTCCCAATGGTCTGGGCTGTGGACCTGGTGGAGGCTGAACCTGTCACAGAGATGTGCGGGGGGGGCCGTTGGTCTTGTGCAGCGGTCGTTACACGGGGGCCACCAGTACGAGGGCGGTCGTTAGAGGAACAAGACGACTAATGGTAGAGCGGTGACTCCAAACACCCTGGAGACACAAGACAACAGCGTCCATAGCTCATCCTCTCTGGTTGAGACAATCGTGTGTTTTTGGCTTCATTCTGGTGGCCTTTTATTAGGGTTGTTCCGATACCGATACCGGTATCGGCAAAACGTCCGATATCGCACGTTTTTCAGGTATCGGTATCGACGAGTACTCATGCCAAATCTCCGATCCGATACCGCCGTGTATTGTCCTGAATGAGGAGCCGTAAATGCAGCCGCAGCAGCTGCTCTCTGCTTGTGCTATTGCTGCAGCTAACAGTCAGAGCAGCTGGAAAAGGATCTGGGCAGACTCTTCAAAGTTCAACCACAAAAATACTCCATATATGCTCACAAACACCCGTTTTACCTATGTGGTGTTTTATTTAGCCTTTATAGTCGAAGAACTGTGGTTAAACTAGCTCTAAAAATGGTCCAAAAGCAGCGTAGCTAGCGGCGCTAACAAGCTAATATGCTAAATATGCTAACTCGGACTTTTGTTTACATTGCATTTCATTAGGATAAGCGTCTTTTTACAGGCCTCACTGTAGTTTTTATGACACACAGAGGTGAAAAAGCAGTAAGTAAGATTATACTCAACACAAACAGGCCTGGTTTAATCCTGGTTTAGACCTGGTTCAGACCTGGTTTAGTCCTGGTTTAGACCTGGTTCAGTCCTGGTTTAGATCTGATTTAGACCTGGTTCAGTCCTGGTTTAGAACTTATTTAGACCTGGTTCAGTCCTGGTTTAAACCTAATTTAGACCTGGTTCAGACCTGGCTCAAAACAACAACAACAATAAAATTTGACTCTAAAATAGTCTTAAAAATCCAAATATACAACAGTTACAATAAACTCATCTTTATTATGAAGTAACAGTAGTCTATTTTTTATGTGTAGCTTTTATTAAATATTTATTTAGCTTTTTGAGACTTATGAGTCTAGTTTGCAGAAGCCATTATTAAATTGATTATTGATTTAAATGTGAGTTAAAAGCTGTAACTATAATTAACTTCTTTAGCCATTATAATGTGATATTTGGTATCGGCACTGGTATCGGTATCGGCACCTACCATGAGGCAAAGTATCGGTATCGGATCGGTTCCAAAAAAATGGTATCGGAACAACACTACTTTTATAGAGAAGACTTGAGCACAGTTAACCAGCGGTAAAAGTCAACTCTGAGTTTCAAACATAAACCACCCTGTAATGCACTCTTTATGGTTCTCACAATCAGTCAAGCGAAACCAAGAAATCTGTTCACCTGTGTTCAGCGCTCTATGGACTCAAATCGTAATGCTAACCCATTTTACAAATGCACTTGTTTTCTAAAGAATTTTTGGATATTAAAATGTTGCGTTTCTTTTTTCCTTGAGTGTACTTCACCAGGGAAAACCCATGTGTTTATAAAATGTGCGTCTCTGAAGGTAGTGCTAACATGTTTTTAATTTCATTAATAATGTTAAAATGACTCGACAAACTGAAGTAGCTTTTTACAAATTCTCGGCCTAGGATGTCATGTATTTTTATCAAATTGTCTGCTTTATATTTACCCAAATTTATTTGTTACATTTAGCATTGAGCCAAACTTACGCACTTTTATAAACACACAGTCTTTCTCTGGGGAAGTATTTACCTCGTATGTGAAGGTCTGAACTTGATGCCAGTGATTATTTGGTTGAAATTCGCTCTCTGCTTTGAGTTTTTTAAATATGAATTAGTTTTGGCGCATCTCGACAAATTCTCCATAAGAAATGAATGGAACAAGAAGGAACTATCCACAGGTATCACACAAACCTGAGCTAGCCAAGCCAAGGGCCTCTTTGTTCAACATTAACTCCTTGACGCCGGCATTATTTTTACTTCAGTTAGGCCCCAAAAAAAGATCCATTGACTTTTTTCAATAGCACTAAAAATAAAGAAGTTGGACCACAGATTACCATATTTGAAATGACAGAAAAACACATACATTTCCAACTTTATCAATATGAATGAATGTTTTTTGTGTTTTGCAGCTGAGTTTAGTGGAGCAGGAGCGGCGGCTGGACTCAGACGCAGACAGGTTTTTACAGAAGCTGCAAACTTGGATCCAGGAGCAGAAAATGTGGACGGACTCGAACCAAAGACCCCAAAGTCCAGACCAGATCCAGAGAAGCCTCAAACTCTCTCAGGTCAGACAAGAAAACAACAATGGACTTTTTATGTTTTGAGTCCGTTGATGTTGATCTACAGATGTCATAGTTCAGTAATAAATGTTTTTCTTTAAAATCACAAATGTTAACATGGCTTGTGTTTGTTTTAGGAGCTGGAACAGAAAATCCAGCTTCAGTCTGAGGCTCTTCTGGAACTAAAGAAGAAATTTCATGATAAAACAGGAAACTGCGTCGGTGAAAGAATCTCTCAAATCGACGAGACGACTCTGGACTGCGACTCGCTCAGACAAAAGGTGATTAAATAGTTTATGTTCAAATGCATTAACTCAATTTAAGAGTTCAGCTGTGACAATGTGTAGTGACATTTGTAATCCATTGTAACAGACCGGACAACATCGAAGCGTCTAATTCGTGCGTTGAAGCGTATTTTGACAGAATATTTTCAAACGCCCCAATGCGCATCGGGGGACAGGGACACTTTTTACGCCCCGACACGCTTCTTTGCAAAAGGATTTGTTTTCCTCGTAGACAGATCACGTTGAGAAAGAGAAGGAGGGAGGGAGAGAGAAGCTTGCTGCCTTATAAAACGTAGCTTATAGCAACTTTCTCCTCCAGGCAGTGTTCTTTGGTGTTTCTGTCTCCTCCAGTGTCACGTCGCACAGCAGGTTCAAACACGGCAACAGGCATTTTTAATAGATCCATGTGAACGTATTGTCAGTCCAAATCATGTCTCGTATTGTTTGTTTTGCCGTGTCGCCAAATTTTCTGAGCAATGAGCGACCAAGTCTTTAAAAAAAGCCAAAAAACAAGGGACTTTTTGTTAATAGAAGTTATTAAAAGACATAAACAGTCCTTCTTACCGGCATGCACTACGTCACAAGAGAACAGTGTCTGATTGGTGGACGCGGGCGCTCGATGCTTGAAAGTTCAGCAGAGCCCAACTTGGGCGTCAATGCCTGATGAGGCCAAGCGTTCGCCGCAGGTTTGAGCGTCTACTTTGATTGCTTGAACAAGTGAATTTCAACGTGCTTGACGCCAATTCCTGCCGCAAATTCGCTGGACGCCTCAAGACGTTTACATTGATTAACTGGACACTTTGGACGCTTTGATGCTGTCCGGTCTGAACGCAGCATTACACTTTATAGAATCTTATTTTACTTGGCTTTGAATTGGTTTCTATCTCGTCAAAAATCATCTTTTTAGTGTTGAAGGAGGACAATAAAACTTTCTTCATTTGCATTGTTAAACAGCTCGTTTTGTAGCATTTTTTGCTATTAACTATATACTCGTTATTCAATTTTTAGATATCTTCAAAATAAGATACAAGATATTATCTAAAATTTATTATATTGCACACCTCTAAGTATGATTATAACTTTCTATTTCAATGGGTGTGTTTAGGCGACTTTAATAATACATTTTCTATAGTGTTTTTGCACTTTTTTCGTTGTTATAACCCTTAATGTTGTGGATTAGAGTCAAACAGAGTTTCTGTTACCTACTCTAGCATATAAATAGACATAAACTTAATTTTTTTTCTTGCAGAATGACTCTCTGAAACACAGGCTGCTGGAGGCTCAGATTCTGTGGGATTCATTAAACAAACAGCTGGGTGAATTAAAGAACAAAACAGTGAAGATTTCTCAAACTCTGGAGTTTAACAGCGGATCAGTCCTGA
Source organism: Mugilogobius chulae (assembly GCA_038363315.1). Lineage (NCBI taxonomy): Eukaryota > Metazoa > Chordata > Actinopteri > Gobiiformes > Gobiidae > Mugilogobius > Mugilogobius chulae. Next base: position 17,472,213 of record CM076414.1, read on the forward strand.
GTTTAGAGGGTTTGAAACAACTTTGTCACAGACTCAAGGTCAGAAAATACAGCTCTCCTAATGTAGCTCATGTTGTATCATAATAAAGAACGGGACTTTTGTCTTGCAGCTGGTTCATGAGGAGTTGGAGGCGTCAGATCTGGACTGGGACAAAATTCATCAGACTGAGGCGTCGGTGAAGAACATGGTCCATGATTCTGCTTCTGCTTTAATCACAGAAGAAACCACTGAACTCACAAGCAGGTCAGAGACACTAAAGAGGTTTTTGGATTTGACTCTGGCACAGTTTGAGGTGGGCCATAGCTCGGCACGGTTACTCGTGTACACGCACAGACACAACTTTAGCATTCAAGCCCACTGTGAACGCTGATATTTCTCACAAGAGAAAGTACAAAAATAAACTCTGCACCAAACTCCGTGGAAAAGCACTTACCTTGAATTAGCACCATGACCAGAGAGAAAAGATATGAAGTCTCTCGTCTCCTGTTGCTTTTGCTGCTCTACATGATTTTTATGGCAAAGCTCGGGTCTGCCTCATTATATAAAAGATAAAGATTATTTTCACCACTACAGCATTAGTATCTCAGCTCTTGATCCAAGCTTTGGCGCGTCATGTAAACAAACGGCGCTAGAGGATGACGTCACCAATCTGTGACTCGGCTCGCTTTTACAGGTGTGAGTGCGGGACAGAGATTTTTCTGCAATTGAGCCTGAGCACAGCACGTTTACAAAACCCTAGTATGAATGCGCCCAAAGTCTGTATTAAAGTGAAGCTAAACACTCTTAGTCAGAGACTAACTCCGCCCACAACTGAACCCCAAACAGACTCGCAAAAGTGGGAGATGCCCGGCCTTTTAAGTGACGCCCAGTGATGTGAACAGACATTGATTGACAGCACCAAATATGGACAGAGAGCTCGTGAGTGATGTGAGTTTTGTGTGGGAGCGATCCTGACGTGTGGAGAAGTTCACAGCTCTGAGGCTGTGCTCAGGTCTAGTTTCTTACTCGCACGTCAAGATTCTTTTATAATAACTTTGTAGACATGTGTATGAAGCCTTTACTTTAGCCTACATAAGTACATGAGCTTATTAGTGCTGTAGTCTTTTAGTCGTTTAGTCGATAAATCGGTCGATGGAGTCTTAGTCAACTAAAGTTTTCACTAGTCTACCCATTAAATTACAGTACATGGTGTTATAGCAAATAAAAGTAGTGAATTAGATGAAGATTTGCTTACCTTTTGTCTTTTTTGACATAAACACACTGTTTCTTAATTAGTTTTCTGTATAAATTGATGTTTTTGCATGAACTCCACAACATTTTAGTCATTTCAAGCATAGTTTGGGTTAGATAAATGATCAGATCAGATCAGAAGATGTTTTTTTTTAGCTTCAAAGATTTTGTCGTGCCTTCTTGTATTGGTCGATGGAACATGTCTTTTGTTTGACCAAGAACTTCTTTGGTCGACTACAGTCCTAGAGCTTATCATGTGAACATGTGAGTATTTTATGAAATTGAAAATGAGAAAAATGAGACAACGAAAGGAGGCACACCTTTGCAATCCGTACCACACTTTAATCTGTCTGAGCCAAATGACGACCGCTTTCCACCTTGTTTTACCAGCGGTGGAAGGAGGAGTTTATATATCTCATCTGGGCGACTTGTTTGTCGCGTCAGCTCGATGTGACGTCAGCGTGAACTGAAAATGCACTGACAGTGTTTGCCCAGCGTGGCAGCAGTCGCAGTTTTTTCCACACATAGCTGCAAAATGATAACCTGCATCACACCAGATGGATCTGTGTTGAGTCCTATCTGAGTTCTCACTATATCCATCTGGGACTTGACTCGCTGAAAGCGTTCGAGAAAAGGCGGGGCGTTTAGTGAAATACTTCGAGCTGATTGGGTGTGGGGCCGACCTTATTTGAGCTAGCCAATCACAGCAACAACTCGTAATGATGTATCCAGTGTCCGCGTGAGATAGAACAAGTGTCACACATATCGCTCTTCTTTCAAAAAGAAATTACTCGTATTTCTGCTGAAACCGCATCAAAAGCAGCAGAAACATAAACATCCACGGAGCCGCCGTCTTTGTTTAGCTTGAATCAGACTCGGCTGCGGCACCGGGGAGCTAACGGCCCGTGTTAGCCCGCCCTGCTACAATGTGATTGGGCCTCAAAACCACCTGCTGTGATGTGAGTGGGCCGAACCACGGCCGTTTCGGACTCTCAAACCAATCGAGCGGACGAAGGCCAGATGGTTTCTCTAGTGTTTATGAATTCACAAATACCGCGAGATAAACCATCTGGTTGGCCAGGTTGGCAAAATGAGCATAGTTTGCACAAAAATGTCCATAAAAGAGCCGCAAACAGTAGACGTTTCAATTTTGACATTGAAAAAAGTTGAATCTGAGGTTAGATTCACTTTAAACTTACTTGCAGGGAACAACAGATAGCGCCACTTTTGTGTTTACTTCCTGAATTCAATACATTAAAATTCCTTTGTGTTTATGTTTTATTGCAGGTGGTCCAAAGTGTCAGACTCCTTGAACAAGATGCTCCAGAAAAGCCACAGCGCCCTCTCAGTTTGGGAGGTTTATCATCCACTCGCCGAAGCGTTTTCTCAAAGACTGAAGAATCTGCAAAACGAGTCTACGTCTGTGACCGGCTCGTCTCAGACTTACAACACAGAGGAGCAGTTTACGAGCAAAATACGAGAGATTCAGGTGAGGAAAGTTTACTAAAGCATATTCAAACGCGCCATATATGCAACTTCAAAAACACAAATACATAATTACAAAACACAAGCAAAGAACAAAACAAATGCACGCAAATTATGAAACATGTACAGAACTTAAAAACAGTCACACAAAGATAAAACACAAATAAAGCCCAAGTGCAAATTTTGAAACAGGAAATTACAAATTACAAATGCACATAAACTGAAAAATATGCAACACTTCTCCCTCTCTCTCTCTTCACTCTCTCTCTTTGTCTCTTCTCTTCTGTCTCTCCCCTCTCTCTCTTTCCCTTCTCTCTCCTCCTCTCTCTGTTTCTCTGTCTCTCTCTCTCTTTCTCCCCCCTCTCTCTCTCATCCTCTCTCTCCCTTCTCTTCACTCTCTCTCTTCCTCTCCTTCTTCTCTCTCTCTGTTTCTCTCTCTTTGTCTCTTCTCTCCTCTCTCCCCCTCTCTCTTTCTCCCCCTCTCTCTCTCATCCTCTCTCTCTCCCTCTCTCTTCACTCTCTCTTCACTCTCTCTCTTCCTCTCCTTCTTCTCTCTCTCTGTTTCTCCTGCTCTCTTTGTCTCTTCTCTCCTTTCTCCCCTCTCTCTTTCCCTTCTCTCTCTCTCTCTCTCCCTCCTCTCTCTTCCTCTCCTGTTTCTCTGTCTCTTCTCTCTCTCTCTCTCTCTCTCTTCTCTTCTCTCTCTCTTTCTCTCTCTCTCTCTTCTCTTCCTCCCTTCTCTCCCTCTTCTTGCTCCCTTTCTTCTCTCTCTTTCTCTCCTCTCTTCTCTCTCTCTCTTCCTCCTCTTCTTCCTCTCTCTCTCTCTCTCTCTCTTCTCTTCCTCCTTCTCTCCCTCTCTTTGCTCCCTTTCTTCTCTCTCTTTCTCTCCCTCTCTCTCTCTCTCTCTCCCTCCTCTCTCTTCCTCTCTCTCTCTCTCTTCTCTTCCTCCCTTCTCTTCCTCTTCTTGCTCCCTTTCTTCTCTCTCTTTCTCTCCCTCTTCTGCCTTAAACAACCTTCATTTCAACTGTGTTTTAACTTTAGCATGTCAGGGCAAGCTAGGTTTGTTTATCACTCCATGGTATTCCGTAATAACCAGGAGATCTCAATGGTTTCTTAACTTCTGTGATTACTGATTCGTTTCAGGAGTTGCTGTGCGGTGTGGACGGTTTGCAGAGGCGCCTACAGGAAGTGCTCGAGCGCCTCCAAACACTTGACCTCTTCACCTGGACCACGCCCTCTCGGCTCCGTCCAATCAGAGACCAGGAGGCGTCACGTGGAGTTCTGCAGCTGAGCCAGGGTTTGAAACTGAAGCTAGAGACACTGCAGGTAACGTCACGCTTCTGCTTCTGCTTCTTCTTAAAAATATACATGTAATTATCAGGTTTTAATGTGATAAATGTGGTATTAACCAAGTATGTATTTATAATGTGCAAAACTATTGTTAATTATTCATAAACTGACACTTAAACAAGCCTCTGAAGTGACCCACATTGATTTCTGACACTTTAAAGTTAGTTTAGTGCAAGACTAAGTACTTTATTTTTCATTGAGCTATAGGTGCATGACGAGCCTCCATTTTTGTTTGGGTTTGCACAAAATATTCCAACATTAGATCTGCTATAACATCGTAACCTGCTGCCTGTATTTGTTTTTTGTGCTGTTAGATCTACCACAAGGTGAAACGGAGATGTTAACAACTTAAAAAAAGCTGGACCAGAAAGCGAATTTAAATAGTTAGGGTTGTAGAATATTTTTTGTAAAAAAAAAATCTAAATTTCAAGAGAATTTACCTGAGTTCAAATACATGGTTTATTTCGAGTCTTTCATTAAAAGTCCTCAATGTTCTTCAGTCTTCTGTTTCCACTCGTCCTCAAGTCCCAAAGTTCCAAGCACCCCTCCTGACTATCTTTCTCTCTTGCTCTCTCTTTGGTCTCTTCTTTTTGTCTCTCTTCTTTGTTTATTTATCTCTCTCTCTTATCTTCTCCCCCTTTTTTATTCTTCTCTGTCCTCTCTTCATCCTCCCCTCTTTCTTTCCCTCCTCCCTTCTCCTCTCTCCTTCCTCCCTTCTATCTTTCTCTCTCTTCCTTCTCTCTCCTGCCCTCTCTCCTTTTCTCTTCCTTCTTCACTCCTCTTCTCTCTCCCCCTCCCTCCTTCTCTTCCTTTCTAACCTCTTTTCTCTCTCTCTTTTCTCTCTCTCCTCTTTCTGTTCCCTCCCTTCTCTCTCTCTTCCTCTCTTTTCTATCTCTCCCTTCCTTCTTCTTCTTCTCTCTCTCTCCTTCTCTCCCTCGCTCCCTTCCCTCCCCCCTCCTCCTTTTCTCTGTCTCCCTCCTCCTTCCTCTCCCTGTCTCTCTCTCTCCCTCTCTCTCTCTACTCCTCTCTCTTCCTCTCTCGCTCTCTCCCTCTTCTCTTCTCTTATCTCCCCTCTCTCCCTTCTCTCCCTCTCTCTCTCTCCCTCCCTCTCTGCCTTCTCTCTCTCTCCCTCTATATCTCTCTTCTCTTTCTCCCTTCTCTTTCCCTCCCTTCTCTCTCTCTCTCCTCATCTCTCTCTCTGTCTCCCTCCCTCCCCATTTTCTTTCTCTCTCTCTCCCTTTCTCTCCTCTACCTCCCGTCTTTTTCCCTCCTCCCTCTCTCTCTCTCTCTTTCTTCTCTCCTCTCCCTTCTCTCTCCTCCGCTTCTCCCTCCCCTCCCTCTCTCCCCCCTCCCTCCCTCCCTCTTGTCTGTACTTGTGTCTGACCCACTTGCCTTGACCTGACTCTTGCTCTTGTTCTTCTTT
>CM076414.1:17487920-17523339 GCA_038363315.1 Mugilogobius chulae
CAGGGGCTGCAGACCTGTGGCTCTGCTCTGCTTTCTCCAAATAGGCCTAAGTGACCACCTCTACTTCTCTGGTGCTTCCACGTCACAGTGACAGAGAGGGAAAGGATTAACCCCAGGAGCGAGCAACAGGTACCGGGCTGACGTCAGCTCCTAATGCAGCCTCTTCACACAGCTCTGGGTGTGTGAGGAGCCCAATGAGAGCAGGCTGTTTGTGCCTGGGGCCTGGGAGGGTGGTGGAGCTGGGTTTAGCATGTGCCTTGGGGTCTGGGAGGTGTGGTGGAGCTGGGTTTAGCAGTGCCTTGGGGTCTGGGAGGTGTGGTGGAAGCTGGGTTTAACATGTGCCTTGGGGTCTGGAGGTGTTTTGAGTAGTTTAGCTGGTGACCAAGGCCTGGGAGATGTTCTAGAGCAGGGTTCATCCAGGAACCAAGGCTGGAGCAGAGGTGCGACACAGAGATACAAGTCCATTCACAGCAGTACTTAAGCCAGGAACAGGATTACCTGACAGATTTAGGCCTCGCTGTGCCTCTCTTCCACTTCAGGAAGCTGTGATCTGCTCCAGCTAATAGGTTGTATTCATAGTGTAGAATGTGATGTCATAAGTCCAGGTTTTGGACAAGAGTCAGGAGTTTTTCATTCACTTTTTATTATTGCAAAAATTGCATGTAACAAGATTATTTTACTTAACAACTGCATGTAATATTATTGGAACAGTAGATTTGAACACAATCAATACAGCCGAGCATCAGGGGCATGGACACTGTCGCAAAGTTATGAAAATGTCCAAATTAACCAATAGTATTTTTATCCTCAAATACAAAATATTAGAATATGCACACTCTTGTCTCCCAACCTTTGACTGGCATAGTGTTCTGCAAGATTGGTGTAAATCTAATTCATGTTCAGGTGTGGAGCAAGCCCTGGGGCAGCTCTTGTCACACACATCTCTGTCTCTTTCTCTCAGTCTTTCTCTGCCCCTCCCCTCTCTCTTTCTCTGTCTCTTTCTCTCCCCCCTTCTCTCTCTCTGTCGGCGGTTCATTCATGTGCTGATTGTCTAATGTTGTTAATTAGAGCGTAAACCGCTAAGAAGGGCCCCGCTCACTGTGGTTGTTCTAACCTTTGCCCCTGTGTCACTGACTCTGCGTCACAGACTCTCCAGGGCTTAGACTTCAAACAATCTCTCTGTCAGTCGTCACTCAACACTTACCCAGTCCTCACCCACTTTTACCCAGTCCTCTTGAAGGTCTGAACCAGCTTCATCCAACCTCAAGTAATTTGTCACCCAAGCTTACGCAACCCTCACCCAATCATCACCGAGCCCTCGTTTGCTCAAACCTCACCCACTTTAACCTAGTTCCCAAACCTTCAGCCAATACTGACCCAACCATCACCCAACTCCTACCCAACCCTCATTCACCCATCACCCACCATCACCCAACTCCTACCCAACCCTCATTCACCCATCACCCAATCATCACCCAGCTCTAAGCTACAATCTGGTACAAGCATCTCTGCCACTGTGGTTAATGTAATTGTACATTGTCCTTAATAAACATTTCCTTACCTTACTGTCATCCAACCCTCATTCACCCATCACCCAACCATCACCCAACTCCTACCCCACCCTCATTCACCCATCACCCAACTCCAACCCAACCCTCATTCACCCATCACCCAACTCCAACCCAACCCTCATTCACCCATACCCAACTCCTACCCCACCCTCATTCACCCATCACCCAATCATCACCCAACTCATACCCAACCCTCACCCAATCATCACCCAACTGTCATCCAACCCTCATTCACCCATCACCCAACCATCACCCAACTCCTACCCCACCCTCATTCACCCATCACCCAACTCCTACCCAACCCTCATTCACCCATTACCCAACTCCTACCCAACCCTCATTCACTCATCACCCAATCATCACCCAACTGTCATCCAACCATTATGCAACCATCACCCAACTCTACCCAACCCTCATTCACCCATCACCCAACTCCTACCCAACCCTCATTCACCCATACCCAACTCCTACCCAACCATCACCCAACCCTTTCTGGTTCTCACTCACTTTTACCCAACTAGGGCTGCATTACAGTTATTTGACTAGTTGTTTAAGGTGCAAACGTCCGGCAAAACTCAGATAATGTTGGTTGAGAACAAACCTGGAGTTGTACATTCACAAATTAAATAATGTTTCCATCAAAAACATTTATTTTACATACTTTCTCGGAACAATGCTGTTGAGTGACACTCAATAACTCCTGACATTTTTGGAAGATTGAAAGATTAGATTATTTCAGTAATCTATTTATTTATCGATTAACTTGTTGCCCAATACCAAATCCCAATACCAAACCCTCACTCAGCGTCTCCAAGCCCTGTATCCCAGCTCTCTCCCAGTGTCGCCCAGCCCTGTAACCCAGCTCTCTCCCACCGTTTCCAGCCCTGTATTCCAGCACTCTCAGCATTATCCAGCCCTGTTTCCCAGCCCTCTCCCAGTGTCGCCCAGCCCTCTCCCATCGTCGCCCAGCCCTGTATCCCAGCCCTCTCCCAGTGTCGCCCAGCCCTGTATCCCAGCTCTCTCCCATCGTCGCCCAGCCCTGTATCCTAGCCCTCTCCCAGTGTCGCCCAGCCCTGTATCCCAGCTCTCTCCCATCGTCGCCCAGCCCTGTATCCTAGCCCTCTCCCAGTGTCGCCCAGCCCTGTATCCCAGCTCTCTCCATCGTCGCCCAGCCCTGTATCCTCCCTCTCCCATCGTCGCCCAGCCCTGTATCCTAGCCCTCTCCCATCGTCGCCCAGCCCTGTATCCTAGCCCTCTCCCAGCGTTCCCCAGCCCTGTATCCTAGCCCTCTCCCAGCGTTCCCCAGCCCTGTATCCTAGCCCTCTCCCAGCGTTCCCCAGCCCTGTATCCCAGCCCTCTCCCAGCGTTCCTCAGCCCTGTATCCCAGCGTTATCCAGCCCTGTATCCCAGCCCTCTCCCAGCGTTCCTCAGCCCTGTATCCCAGCTCTCTCCCAGTGTCGCCCCTGTATCCCAGCCCTCTCCCAGAGTCGCCCAGCCCGGTATCCCAGCTCTCTCCCAGTGTCGCCCTGTATTCCAGCCCTCTCCCAGCGTCGCCCTGCCCTGGTGCTCGTCTCTGGGGCAGGAGGAGATGAAGCAGTAGTTATGTAAGTCCCCGTGGCCCCTGCTGTGGAGGATTAGCACATGTAAACACACACAGCTTTCTGTGTCACTAAGTGGTTAACCGATGACTGAGCAGGTTCTATGTCCACGGTTTTACTGAGCTCTTTAAAGCCTACAGAACCAATCAGCTGTGAGAGCTCTGAAGCCCCGCCCCCTGCTGATGTGGTGCCCCTGCTCTGGTGATGCTGTTTAGGAATCGCCGATGTTGCCAAACTTATTAATAGTTGAAAAGTACATAAACTTCCTTCAGACACCTCCTTCAGAAGAAAAGGTTCTAGGTTTGTGGTTCCCCCGATTGCTTTGGTTTTCTCAACCACTAAAAACATGTACAATAGGTGCCTCCCCTGAAAAAGATAATCTCAGTGGATTTCTAGCTGTCGGTCACTCAGAGGCTTACGTAAGCTGACCAACTAAGCTTTCCAGCGTTTGCAAACAGAATGCTGCGTTCTGTTAGCTCACTATTGTTCCACAAGTTATGCTCGCTCAGCATTATCTTATTAAAAATCCAAATGTCTCAGGTTTTTCTCTTTTTTTCCCTGCCTCTCTTCGCTCCTTTTCTCTTTCTCTTCCCTTTTCTCCCTCACTTCTCTCTATTTTTTCACTCTCCCAATTCACACCTCTCTCTACTTTTTTTACTTTTTTCTCTCGTTTTCTCTTCTTTTTTTTTTTTTTCTCTTCTCACCCCCACTTGTTTTTCTCCCCTTCCCTTTCATCTTTTCTTTTTCTCTCACTTCTACTCTTCACTCTTTCCCCTCTTTCTCCCTTCTTTCTCTTCCACCCCCCCCCCCCCCCTCCTTCTATAGACTGTATGTGAGCCGCTGTGTTGGTCCCGGAACATTGTGTACCTCTGCTGCTGTCCGCTCTGCCTCTCTCTCTCTCTCTCTCTCTGTCCAAAACGAGGACAGCGCTTTAAGCCCTGGCCTCAATCGCTCTGTCTTTAGGAAACGCCGCTCAGAGGGGACAGCGCTCTCTCACCAAACACTGGACAGATGTTACATTTTACTTTCTTTCAGCTTAGGCAAAGTAGAGTTTCAAGTAATTCACTTCACGGCAGCCGCATTAACATTTGAGGGAAGTCCTGAACAAACACAAGATTGCAGAAGATGTTTTTTTTTAGACAGAACAAGATAAAGGTTAGGTTACTCAATATTAGTAAGACTTGCATATGATTTTCTAATTCCTTACGTTTAAATGGCTCTTTGCGGTACACTGTGTTCTGAGCGTGTGGGCGGGTCAGCTGCTGTCAGGCCACACCCTCCAGAGCTGTTACATAACAAGTGTGAGGAAAGGCCCCAGAGCAGAGGAGAGGCCCCGGAGCAGAGGAAGGACCCCGGAGCAGAGGGAGATGCAGAGGAGTGGACAGATAAGGCTTTTTGGGCAGGGCCTGTGATGGTCCTCTGAGGTCACTAAGGCTTGGAGTGCAGCTGGGTCTGGGAGCACATAAGTACAAGTGTCAAGTACTTTTCACTCAGACGACTGTTAGAAGGGCTGGCTCATCGGGGAGAAGAATAGATCATGATATTTATGCTTATTAACAGACAGCTGAATTTACCTGATCTTCACAAGGACTTGACTTCACATTATGAATATTAATGCACTGGATTCATGCTGCATTCAAGTGCTCTCAGAAACTGGGAAGTCCCGACCTCGGAGTGGGAAAACTGTGCTGCTCCGGTCAGAATTTCTTGTGGAAGTGTACAAAACAGTGGGCAGGACTGCATGAGATTGAAGAAACAGAGTACTGGCATAAACTAAATCATTTTACAACAGTAGTAAAGCATTTATTTATCAGCCGTGTACCAACAAGTAAAGACACAGCTCCTCTATAAGTTCATGAGCTACAACAATGAGAGTTTTCACATTTCCATTTCATGAATCTGCAAACAATATCATTATAAAGTTGTGCAAATGCTTGTTAGTGTCACTGCGTTTTGGGAAGTCCCATCATTACGTAGGGACATCCGAGTGTCCTGCAGCACACGAGTGAAACTCAAAGACACTTCACATTCTGTGGCTGAAGTGACAACAAGTTTCTCCTTGTGTCATCCCACTGTGACACCTGAGGTTTCAGTGGTCTCCCATCCAAGTCCTGCCCAGGCCCAGCTCCTAGTATATGGTAACCTGGTAACAACATCTTAAGTAGTCCAATATGCGTCCCGAAGGCCAAACCCCCGATCACATCTAAGCCCTGACCAATCTTTAAAGGGACCATATTTATATTTTCACCACGTTACAGCAGTGCTCTCATCGTTAGTTCACTCAAAGTTGTATTTGGATTGCTTCCTGCATGTTTGAGTAATCTTGTCTTCACCTACCACCTATCCCCTGCCCACTTGTCTGTATTTTCTTGCAATTACTCAAAAATAAGCTTTAGAAAATAGATTTGTTTTGTATTTACTGGTATCATCTAGGGCTGGGCGATATTGACAAAAACAAATGTCTCGATTATTTTTTGGTATATCTTATAACGATATTTGGGCGATAATGTGTTAGTCCAACATAAATGTGCTAAAACAATCTTAAATATTCCAATGAGCCAAAAAACTGGTTGACTGATTTAGTGTTTATCAAGAACAGAATATTTTTTAAATAAATTGAAGTCAGTGTATCTTTCATAAAAAAAAAAAAAAAAAAAAAAAAAAAAAAAAAAAAAAAATAAATTGAATCAGTGAATCTTCATTAGATCATATTTTGCTGTTTTGTGAAGCGCTCTGAATGACTTATTGTACTAATTCTGATAGGAATATAAACTGGTTGCATCTACAGTAAGAAAGTTGATAGCAGCATAATTTTTTTTTCATTCATCATTCATTCATTTTCTACCGCTTAATCCCGTTAGGGGTCACGGGTGACTGGAGCCTATCCCAGTGACTTTGGGCCTTAGGCGGGGAACACCCTGGACAGTGGCCAACTTGCCGCAGGGTTAGACAGACAACATTCACTCTCTCATTCACTCACTAAGGGAAATTTACAGTGATGCCCAATCAACCTAAGCATGTTTTTGGAGGTGGGAGGAAACCGGAGAAAACCCACGGTGACACGGGGAGAACATGCAAACTCCACCCAGAGAGATCATGAGATTGATATGGTCCGACCTGGGAGTCGAACCCACGACCTCCTTATTGGGAAGCCAGAGCTCTAACCACTCTGCTACCGTGCACCCAATATAGCATCATTTATTTAACTTTATTAGAAATGTGTTCTTTTGTAGCCTGTCTTTACTGCTCATATACTCGATATTTAATTTTTGCAGATCTTAGAAACAACATTCACGTTATTATCTAAAATTTTTTTTTTTTTTTTTTTTTTTTTTTTTTTTTTTTTTTTTTTTTTTTTTTTTTTTTTTATTAAAATTTGGATATATTGCCCAGCTCTCAGTATCATCTGAGGTTATGGTTAGCTTTGATCCAGACTAGGGCTGGGCAATAACATGATAAAAATGGAATCGTGAGCACATCCCTGTTGCAATCTGCTTTTTTAAAGAGATCGTGATATCGAGATTTATCAATTCTCGATTGAATCCATCTGTTCAAACATAGAATCTTTTTTTTCGAACTGACTTTTCTCGGCCTCACAATTGTCAAGTTTTCTTACAGCAATATTGGGCTGTTTTTTGTTTTGTTTTGTTTTTTTCAAAGAATTTTGAAGATTGTGTTTTTTTGGCCTGCACTGTCAAGTCATAAAAGAGATGAATTTTTGCTATTTTTCAGATCTAAATTAAAAATATAATGGACTTTTAGCATATTTGTAGGTCTAGACAGGGGTGTCGGACTGGGGGGGTAAATGGTACTCATTTCCCCAGGGCCCAGGACCGGAAAGGGCCCCTAAAAGCAGGTAATTTTTGCTTGTGAGATAAACATTTTTCCTCTAAATGCAATTACTTGCGACATCAGGTTCTCCATCATTCCTTAGAAGGTAGCAAATGGACTTTGGCCAAAGAAAATTGTTAAATAAAGATGATTATAAATTGGCCAAACAAGAATTTTCTGAGTATTTTTTTGGCATAATTCAGACAAGTTTATATGTTAAAACAAGTTAACTAAAATGCGTGAGTTTAAAACACATTGTAGTTTATTCTTGTCTTTATGTGAGTGAATGCAGTGGTTCTGACGCAATAGTTTTGACAAGTACAAAAAACAAACACATAAATATCATGTTTTGTAGTCGTTATGGCGATAAAAATGTTGAAAGATAGTATTACAACGCATTCAGTTTGATTTACTGCAGCCAATCGAGTTTGTATATGACTAATCTAGAAGGAATAAAACCTAAATGCATAGAAATATTTAAAACAGAAGATTGTGTTTTAGGGGAGGGGCCCATGAACAAAATGTGTACCTGGGGCCCAGAATTTGGTGCTACGTCCTGGGTCTAGAAGTTGATATTGATGTTAAAAATTGCTAGAAACTTGTTTTGTGGAGATCCACAATGTTCTAATTTAATGATTATATTAAATATTTTTATTAAAGGATTGAGGTCACTTGTTTTGGGATTGGTCGCTTGTTTTTTCTCTGAAAATCTGGCAACACTGATCAGCCTATGACGGCTGGATCTACATTGACCGTGAAGAAGGAACTTTCTAATAAAGCATTTTGAAAATAGACAATTTAACAATCGTGGTAACATTGAAATCGTGATATGATTCCAAGAAAATTGTGATATACATTTTTTCCCATATCGCCCAGCCCTAATCCAGACTAATAAAAGTGACACTGATCTCACTGCCCAGTCCTGTTCTTCATGATTCATGTGTGGGTCCTGCAGAAGTGTTTACCACGACACAGGCCTCAGAGCAGTGTGGACGAGGGTTTGCATGGAGGATTTCTAAAAAGGCTATTTACAGGACTGGAGTTAGCAGGGGTGTCGAACTGGGGGGGTAAATGGGGCTAGTTTCCCCAGGGCCCAGGACAGGAAAGGGCCCCCAAAAGCATTTTGTTTGTGAGATACATTGTTCCTCTAAATGTAATTCTTTGTGATATCAGAGAGCTCCATCTCTCCTATAAAACGTGTCTACAGACTTTGGCTAAAGAAAATGGCTGAAAAAATATTAATTGGCTAAAATGTTAACAAATACAGTAGCTACAAATATAATATTATGAGCACGAGTTTGCAGTTTTCAGTGAACAAATAGCCAGGGTTTGGCACAAATGGTCACTTATAAATATGCATTTTAACTTGTATATTGTCCATAAATGTCACAACTTCAACATTATAAAACATCCAAATGTCACAAGGATTTTCTAAGTGTGATTTTGACATCATTTAGACAAGTTAGCTTAAAACAAGTTAGCTAAAGATTAAAACACATTTCATTTTTTCACGTCTCACTTGAGTGAAGGCAGTGCTTCCAACTGGTACAAAAACACATAAATGTATTGTTTTTTAGGCGTTTATGGCAATAAAAATCTAGAAAGGTAGCATTTAATTTATATTATATTTATGTGTGGATTGTAGAAATTAAATCAATTGGCTGTGTATGAATATTCTAGAAAGAAATAAAACCCAAATGAATAGAAAATGAGGAGAGAGAACTAAATAATTAAAACACAAGATCATGTATTAGGGGCCCATCACTATTTTTGTACCTGGGGCCCAGAATGTGGTGCTACGCCCCTGGGAGTTAGTATAAGAAACACATATCTGGAACTAAACCATCTCAGTCTGTGTGCACAAAGTATTACAGAGGAGTACGCACAGAAAAACCACAAACACGTTTACTAACAGACCTTCTCAAAGTGTTTTGTTTTTCGCCTCGTTCACATCCTGTTTCTTTTCAAATATAATTGTCAATGACTAAGCCCATTATTGCTCATCAAACTAGATAATCTTCTAAATCGTCAGAAAAGTCTTGAGACGACACTTGAGGTGCTAGTTTGATTTCTTTAAAGTGCGTAAGTCGTTGGAGTGTAGTTTACGTGTGTGACATAACTCTTCTCACGCACACACACAACAGAAGCCTGCTCCTGCCCTGCCCCTCAGGCCCCAAACACAGCTCGTAAAAGCATGTTCCTGTGCTCATACCAGTCTGCTCCGGTTCTGCAGCCTGTTTCACAACCCGGACAGGACGGTCCTCTCGGTGCTCCTCAGGGATACTGTGAGCGGGAGGTCCTGAGTGGTACTCCTCCTCAGGGATTCTGTGAACGGGAGGTCCTGTGTGGTGCTCCTCAGGGATTCTGTGAACGGGAGGTCCTGTGTGTGTGGAGCTCCTCAGGGATTCTGTGAACGGGAGGTCCTGAGTGTGTGTGGTGCTCCTCAGGGATTCTGTGAACGGGAGGTCCTGTGTGGTGCTCCTCAGGGATTCTGTGAGCGGGAGGTCCTGTGTGTGTGTGGTGCTCCTCAGGGATTGTGTGAGCGGGAGGTCCTGTGTGGTGCTCCTCAGGGATTCTGTGAGCGGGAGGTCCTGTGTGGTGCTCCTCAGGGATTCTGCATGGTAACCTGGCTCTATCAGATGGATATTTGTGATTTTCACAGAGCACAGAGAACCTGGGCAGACACTGGTGTTGGGACCAATCACAGCGCAGGGGGCAGAAGTGCACATTCAAACCAAAACAGACATATTTTAGCCCATTTGAGCTAAATGTCAAGTTTGTTTGTCTGAGAAGAGTTGTGCAAGTGTGTACAGGAAAGATGTGTGTGCTTTTCTCTCAGTTGGATTTAACAAAAAAACAAGACATTGGTCGACCAATCAGAAATCAGTTGAAATGATATTTAGCAGTTTATAGCTCTAGGATCAAAATTCAGTCAAACAGGATAAAACAGTTTAAATACAAAGTTATAATTCTAACTTCTCATTACAGACCCTCACCTTCTCTCTGACAAACAATCATCTCTTTTGTGGCCCTGCAAGCCTGCTCCGAGGAAAGAGTTAGAGTTTTATTATTCATTCGTTGCAACAAACAAATCAAAATGACAAAAAAGTGCTTTTCTTCAAATGTATTTTTGGTCAAAACGTTACATGTGCACCTTTAAAACAATTTGAAATGTTCACTCTAATGGGCAAAATGTAGATTTTTGTCCCAGTTTATAGTTTAAAATACAAATGTCCTTGGAGATTGTGTCTCTAAGGACATTTGTCTTGAAGACGACTGAAAATGAATAAAAATCAGGCCACAGTTTGGACGGAGCAGCTCTAATCCATCTGGTTCCAAAAGGTCTTAAAGGTTGTCCAGCAGGAGGAACATTGAGTTGGAAATTAACTTTGTACAAGTAGTTAGAAGAACGTGCTACTTCCTGTGGACATTCTATGAATCTGGAGGAAAAACATTCTCCAAGTCACAACCTCTGCTAGGATGGATTATCTCGGTAAAGGAGAAGTGCTCTCATTTGTCCACAGTATTTGAGAGAAAATGCCCTTTATCTGTCCACATGAGGTACGTGCGTCTGGAATGACCCTGGTTTGGAATGTTTCTGTCCCACACTGCACCACAAAGATCCGTCATTGTGACCCCTGTCCATGTCCTGGAGAAAGGAACAGGGCAGGACCAGGACAAGGACAGGGCAGGACAGGAGCAGGGCAGGACTGGGGCAGGGCAGGACAGGGACAGGGACAAGGACAGGACAGGAGCAGGAGCAGGACAGGAGCAGGCAGGACTGGGGCAGGGCCAGGACTGGGGCAGGACCAGAGCAGGGGCAGGACCGGGACAAGGACAGGACCAGGACAGGAGCAGGGGCAGGACCGGGACAAGGACAGGACAGGACAGGAGCAGGGGCAGGACCTGGACAAGGACAGGAGCAGGACAGGGCAGGACAGGAGCAGGACCAGGACAGGAGCAGGACCAGGACAGGAGCAGGACCAGGACAGGAGCAGGACAAGGACAGGAGCAGGACAGGAGCAGGACAGGGGTGTGGTCCTGTGCGGTTGAATGAACATACAGTCTGCGCTCAGATCATCCCTGTGTGTGTTCATCCTCTGTCCCGTCTCTGATACAGTGAGACACAGAGGAATGTTCCCATCGTCCCACAGAACGCTGCTCCGACACTGTCCAAACAGCCGACGGGCCTTTGTTCGATTAAAAACACAACTGTCTGCTGCGAGCTCAACCGTCTGCAGCTCTCATGGCGAAAAAGTCAGAGAGACGTTTAAATTGGATCCAAAATGCAGATACAGGCCCTGTTTATTTAGTCCAAATCAAGTCCTTAGACAAAGAGAGACAAGTCCAAGTTAAACCGCATTTAAAAGGTTATTTATATTATACGTTCATGTGCATAGGCCCAACAAACAAACCAGCTCAAATCTCCTATCTTACACTTACGCCTCCCGTACACCGACTGTGAGGTGAGTTCGGCTCAGGACACATGCGAGTGCCTTGTCCACCAGCTTCAGTCCACTGTGGTTCGGATTTACCCAAAGGCTGCACTGCTCCCAGGTCTGTGTAAGAGCACATTCTAACTCTTTCTACTGTAGGTAACGACCCACACCAAATTCACACTCAGGGCCTGATTCATTAAGCCAGGTGCTAAATTGCGGGTGCAAACAACAACAAAAAAATCATGTTATTTGCGAGCAATTTAAGCAAACTTTAATAATCAAAGATGTACATATAACATATTACACAAAAGAGATCTGCTCCACCTCAAAGTTTTTGCTCCTCTTAACCTGTTTTGCACATGAGCAAATACAGCAGGAGTCAAACATTCAGTTGCGTTCATGTGACTTCACTTCATTTTAATGATAATTAAAACAGATGTTCAATTCAATTCAATTTATTTTTGTATAGCCCAAAATCACGACAATCCGTCATCTCGAAGGACTTCACAGGAAAGAGGTGCAGGAGTCCATGCCTCGACACTGGAACGTCCTAGAACACACTCCCAAAGGGGACTGGGACAAGGAACAACAAGATGAAAATTAGTCACTAGATAAAAGAAGATATATAAAAAATACAAATTTAAGATAAATTGAGAACACAGAATAAAAGGAGGTGAACATGATAAAACAAGATAATTACATGTTCAGCTGCTCAAATAACTCTTGTTTAAAGTCAGATTTTTGTGGGTCTTGTCACTGACAGAAATCACCATCTGGACCTCTGACATTCTTCAAGAACGCAGCCTATCCTTAATGAACCTCCTCTTCATATGTTCATCTGCTGCAGTTGTACATAATCATAGTCATATATTGTACATAATACTATATACTGATGCCACTTTATCCTGTCATATCCTGCATTGTCATAACTCACGTAACACTTATTGTAAATAAGAGTTTTTATAACTATTGTAATTTAATATATACAGTATATTCTAAGTCTATTTTAAAATTATCTTGTTTGATTGCACGTTTCTATTCTCCCTGTTGTTCTTAAAATGTGAGTTGAAACACTGAAACTTCCCCATTGTGGGACAAACAAAGGATATCTTCTCTTCTCTTATCTTAGAAGGTCACATAATGAATGAATGCAGACTGATACAGTATTGGTGCAGTTGTTTTAGTGAGCAGCAGTGTCCTGACATGAGCCTGTAGAGCCGGTGGTCCTGTGAGGGAGAGTACATGTAAATGTTTTTGTGAAGGAATGTGGAGTTTTCTAAGAACAGCTGAATCTGAGGTCAAAGGTCGAGTCACAGAGACATGTTGAACTAAACAGGTCTTGAGGAAATGCTCCATGTTTGGATTAAATGTAAAAGCAGGTTTTTAATTCATTCATTCATTACTGCTCGTTCTCGTTTGAGGTGGTGCCTGACAGAAGCCTATCAAAGTGACTTTGGGCCTTAGGCGGGTGAATGGGGTTAACACATTAAGACAATCGTTTACTCTTTCAATCCAGTCGGTCTAAACATGCATGTAGCATGTACATGTGGCTCTTCTTTTTTTTTTTTTTTTTGTTAGCACTGCAAAATGTGCTTAAATGTGTTTTTGCTGCTTTATTTCAATTTTAAAATTATGCAAAAATTAAAAAACAAATAAATAATGTTAAGTTTAGTTTCAATTGACTGGCTTAATTACACAATAGAGCTGTAGGGGGAGCACTACTACTGAAGCTGCTTACTTCTGCTTGATTTGACCTTTTTTAAGTTGTAAAGAGAGTCAGAATCTCTTTAGCAGGAGTGAGGGGAGGCTTTAACACACACTGTATGTTTTTAGTGGTAGCTGGAGGAAACGTACAGTGAGAACATGCAAAAAGTCCTGGGTCAACCGCTGTGCTAACACCGCCGCTCCAACACCGCCGCGCCAACACCGCCGCGCCAACACCGCCGCGAGAACACCGCCGCGCGAACACCGCCGCGCGAACACCGCCGCGCGAACACCGCCGCGCGAACACCGCCGCGCGAACACCACCGCGCGAACACCACCGCACGAACACCACCACACAAACACAACGCCGCCATGCCAACGCCGCCGGGCCAACGCCGCCGGGCCAACGCCGCCGGGCCAACGCCGTCAACACTGCTTCGCCAACGCCGTCGCGCCAACATCGTCGCGCAAACACTGTCGTGCAAACACCGTCGTGCAAACACTGCTGCACCAATAAAATGATCCCGTTGGCCATTGGAGCACATTTCTTTCAGTCTATAAAACAGCTTTTTTCAAGTCACAGCACACTTTTTGGTTCAGACTTTTCTGCAGCATATCACTTACTGAAAAAAGTCGCCACATCAAGCCTTTGATAATAATTTTTATAATTATTGAAAGTTGGAAATAG
Source organism: Mugilogobius chulae (assembly GCA_038363315.1). Lineage (NCBI taxonomy): Eukaryota > Metazoa > Chordata > Actinopteri > Gobiiformes > Gobiidae > Mugilogobius > Mugilogobius chulae. The sequence continues at coordinate 17,501,752 of CM076414.1, forward strand.
TGATTGTCTTGTTTTCATCTCGGTCATTATAAGACACTCCAAATCTTTGTATCTAATTAAAAAATAAAATGAAATCGGATGCATAGATGTAAGTTAAGTCATCTGAGTCTGACTTTTTTTTTTTCAAGGTCTTAAGGAGCACTAGTGTTCCCAGGCACTCTGGTTGAAAATCACTGTTATAGAACATCTGAAGTTTATTTGGACGCTGTTATCTACTTCCTGTGCTAAAAAGTCTGGAGAATTTGAGCAATACATTGTTAAGTCTGCAACTGTTGAAATGACTCCTCTGATAAACTATCATAACTATTTTAAAAGTATATTCTAGTATTGCATGTTTCTATTTTTTTGCTGTTCTTGAACTGTGAATTGCCACACTGTAATTTCCCGTTTGTGGGACAAGTAAAGCTGATGCATGTTTCCAGTGTGGGGATCTCCTCAGAAGCCCAGTTTGGCACTAGCTCCTCTCATAACTGTCCTACATCTGCGGCTGCACTTGGCCGTGACATAAGAGCGTGACATCAGCAGCCCCGCCCTCCCTCCACATCGCATGTTGAGTTTGACCCACTTCTGTCTGCAGCCTGGGAGCTTATGCAACACTGATGTGGGCTGCTAGCATGTGCGCTAACATGACAGCGGCTCCAGCTCTATTATTAGCCCGAGCATGAGCCTTTCACTCGCCGCAGGTTCATTCTCACAAACGTCATTGTAAAGCTGATTGAGAAGCAGATGAGAGTGATGTCATGTATGTGTGTCATGTTTTCTGCCACGCGAACATTCGAACCTGTTATGTAAACGACTTTGGTCTCAAACATTAGAGTGTGGTCTCACACAAAATCAGACCGCTGTGCACTGTTTGAACTAGTGTGTTTCTCATAGATAGACAAAAGCAGCGCTCTGATTGGCTGTGCTTCGGTGGTCCACTCTAGTTTCACTTTTAAGATGATATATTTGCGTTCTTCTCATTAGAGTTTAGATTCTGGACCTGAACTCAACCTGAGCCCAACACAACTTCTGCTCTGTTGCCGTGCACACTGCAGATGATTGACAGCTGTGTAGACCACTGCTGTGTTCGCTTTACATTTTGAGACAAAGTCAAAGAAGTGGCCATGTATCAGAGAATGAGGAACCATGCTTCGGTGAATTGTGAAGAGTAGGTCTGGTCACCAGATCAACAGCCAATCAGATGAGTTTATTTGTGTGACGCACATGAAACAAAGGAGCTGATTGGTCCTCTGTCATTTAAACTAAACTCTTAACTTCACTCACCCCACACTAAAATCGTTTTTTTGCTTCATCAGACACTTAATATTTATTACACAAGAAAATACACTAATAGCTACAAATGGATTTCCCTATGTTAATACATTATTAATACAAATATTAGTATAGCTACACATTGCCATTCAATAATGGTATTTACTGGGAGACACGGTAGCGCAGCGGTTAGCACTCTGGACTCATAGCATGAAGGTCCTGGGTTTGACTCCCGGGCCGGCCGGGATCTTTCTATGTGGAGTTTGCATGTTCTCCTCATGTCTGCGTAGGTTTCCTCTGGGTACTCCGGTTTCCTCCTACAACTAAAAACATGTCCAATGTAGTCCTCTCTCCAGGACTACAGATTATGATTAGCTGTAATAAACTAGAATCTGGTACAAGCATCTCTGCCTTTGTGCTTAATGTGGCTTAATGTACATTGTCCTTAAACATTACATATTACAACCTAGAGTTTTCCTTTTTCGTTTTTGACCACACTTGAGTTGTGTGTTTTACCTCTCACCCAAACAATAATCATGTATATACAAGATATACACTGATAAACTTGAGACGACAGTAACAATATAACAACTGACAATCAAATAATTACATCCACACATCTGCAGCCAGTGCCACGCTTGAGTATAATGTAGTAATAAACTGTTTCAAAAGTTTTTTAACATATTGATGGAAGTAGACAGTTTTATTCCAGATCACTGGACCTTTACATTTGTAAAAAGAGGATCAAATGTAGGATTATACACTGACCACGATACAGTACATATCACATTTATTTTGAAGAACTACTAATTTATTGAGATAACTTGTTAAAAGTGCTTCTAGTGGAATGAGACTGCTCAATCTGGAGAAAAGACCAACATCATTAGATCATTTTACTGTTAGCTCATAAAATATTCTTAGGATATTTTTTCCTCAATTCATTACAAATGTTTGCTGGCCAATCTTAGTGTGATGTTATCATTGATGAGCAGGATATGCTAAAAGAGGCTAAACTGGGATGAAATGTGTAACATAATGGGCTCAGTGAAATAACTTGTGTTCTTACAAGATATTATCATTTGTCCAATCATAATGTCTGTGTAATTTATTTAATATTTACAGCCATAATGGGTGAAAATGAGCAAAATGTTTAGTATCTAACGTGTCATATTAACTTTGAATCTGTTGTGTTTTTGTGTCTCTGCAGCTGCGTTTCCTCTCGAAGTGGACAGGACGGCAGACTCTGGACCAGTTCTTGTGTCTGCTCCGGCTTAAGCCCCGCCCACAGTGCCTTCTTCTCCGCTCCCTCAAGTGCGATTGGTGACGCGGTGACCAGAGACTGACCAGGGGCTCATCAAATGTCTCCTGTAAAAACAAACAAACGGAATGTTTGTAGCCCAACGTGTATTTTGTCATTTCGTGCAATATGAATGATTCTAAATTGAAAACATGTAGCACTTAAAAGCGGTCGGATTGAACCAAATCGAGAAGGTGACCGCTGTTATCAAAGCTCCCAAAGAAACTATTAGACAAATCAGTTGTACAGAGGATGTGCTGTGTCGTTACAGGTGGGCGATGTTTGAGCTAAAAACAACTCAAACCCAAACTGCTTTCTTGAAGTAGTGCCATGATGCTAACATTTCCAACTCTATGGATATGACAGCACTGTCAAGCGCCCACTTTGTACCTTTAGCTTGACTTCTTTTACATTGTTTTGTTTGTAATGACATTTTAATTGAACACAGACAAAACTAAACTGTTAAACACACAACCCCCTCACAGTTTTCAACAAAGTAAATGATTATAAAATGAGACTATTACTGTTTAAAGCCCTAAATGCATAAGCTAGTTCCGGCTGCTAACTGCTAGCTTAAAATGACGATAAATAATTGACCTGTTTTGGGCTTTCTATTGCCAAACATTTTTAAGATACATTCATAAATATCAAGATAAATAAATAATTTTAACTGTACACGTACAAATAATGGGTTTAAAAGATGTAATTTCGACCTGCACATGCGTAGTTGTGCTAAAAAGTACAAAGTGGGCACTGACAAGCACCTTGTTAGCTCATTGCTAGCATCAGTAGTTTCTGTTTCATTTGATTCCTAAATCTAAATTGAAGCTATAACGGGACTATTCCAGGTCTAAATTAGGGTGTAGCTGTGTCTTGAGTAAGAATACGCCATTGCCACATGAGTTTGAACAAAAAGGTGAATGAAATGTTCTCTAACTGAAGTAAATCCTAGATACACAGATGTGTCCAAGCACTACCAGAAGAAGTATGTACACATACTGCAGTTTGAGAAACACCGGTGTAAAATTAATCCTATATAATCCACCAGGAGTTATGTTTGTGTCCTAACCTGATGAAACTGAAACTTCCAGAGTCTTTCGTTAAATAGACTTATGCAAATGCAGTGTTTGTGTCAGTAACACACAGAATTAAATACAGACACCATTGTTGGTAGAATGTCAAAGAATAATAACACTTGTTAACACTGTCCTTTGAGAACAACCACGGTCCCAATGTGACGTTCCTGGTTTTAAGCATGTTTTTGAATAGGCCAGCCTTCATTTCGGCATCTTATCTTTTAGAAACTGAAACAAACATGACATGTTTTCCATGTCAGGAACTGAGTTAGAGCTCCAGTTAGCTGCCACTGCAAATACAATGACATAGGAGAAACAATCAAAGTAATCTTGTGTGATATGCTAATGCTCCAAACCAGTCTGGATGATTTATGCACTTAGAGGTTGGATGGATGATTTTTTAAGGAACATGCACATGTTCCACTGCCCAGAGCCCCTCCTTCACTGTTACTGGGCCAGTGAGATACTAAGGAATGAAGAGAGTTTGACTGACAGGCGAACAGGCCAATAGACAATGAGGCAGCCTCGTTTATATTGACCAATGTTTTACTGGTCTCAGCATTTCCACAGTTTTTGTGATTCTTTATGTGTTTACCACAAGTACAGGGTTGTTACAAATCTATACAACAAACATAAAAAACAAACAAACGCAGAGATCTACCTATGACCTCACAGATCTACCTATGACCTCACAGATCTACCTATGACATCACAGATCTGGGACATTCAGAACAGTGTTTTCTGAGGCTCAAAGGAGAAAGAACAGTATCTCCCAGACCCAACTGAGTTTGTGAAGATGAAGTCATGTTAGAACAGGATTAATAGCTCACAAGTATTTAAAATGAACTTTACTCAAGTCCATCTTTGGGGTTGAAAATGTCACTACTTCTTGATGCTTCTCAAAGATAAACCAATCTAAAAGTACAAATCCTGACCCCTCACACCTGAATCTGAAAGATTGTTGAATGTTTGTGTCAGTTTGGCCCACTCCACATGCACATCTCCTTTTACAATCACTAGTCTGTATATTAGCCTTATGTTTGCCCAGAATCTTGTAAAGATTGTCCTGTCATTGTCATGTGTGGCTTTGAGGTTTTTCACTAACACATTGAAATTGTTAAGGGATTTTTCACATTGTTTAGTCTTAACATGTTTTTAATATATATACAGTACAAACCTCTGCAGTATTCCAGACTTTTACAGGAAATGAAAAAGGACGAACATCTGGAAGTCATGTCCCACAGCGAGCCCACACTGGGGCTGAGAAGGTCCACGGCTGGTGCTAACGTGGGCCATTTTCGGGTAATCTCAGGACCATAGACTCTTCAGCACACTGGCCCTCTCACCGCACTGCAAAACCCGAATATCGTCATGTTGTAGAATGTCTGTTTACCAAGATATTTTTGTTAGTTTCCCCACAAATCCTACAAACTACAAATGTTTGAATCGCTGCCTTATTAAAATGAATGGAAGAAGATGTTTACATGAGTACCAGGATGTAAAGTTGTTCTAAACACGTCACTCCTGGTATTTTTAATTTAAAAGGGATAAAAAAACTCATTGAGGTGTCCTGGCCAGTTTAAATCAGCACATATGTCACAAAGCCCCTATTTGTAACTACAATACACAAAAGTGAGTCTTATGCAGTTTTAAAGAAGCTGTGTTTGCTCAAAGTGCCCCAAAGGAAATTGCCAAAGAATTGGAAGAAAAGTTTATGAAATAAGCTTTTACAAATCCAAAAATGTTAATTCTTTAAAATTCTCATCATTTAAACTCATGACGATATTGCTCTTTTGCAGTGTTTGGGAAAGTGGCACGGCTCAGTACGGCACAGTCTGGCTCATTTCATGCTAGATAATGCTCATGAAAGTCCAACCTTACAGTTCATAGAGCTGCAGAAAGAACTTCTAACCCTCACATGTGGCCGGTGCTTTGAGTCAGTTTGCTCGTTTGTGCTCGCTGCCATATTGACCTGTAGCTTTAGCCGTTTGTAAGGTTTTCTACAGGCTTTTGTGTTTCCGTCATGATACTTTGCACAAACCAAACCAAATCGAACAGACACAGGACTGTTCTGACCAGAAGCTTCCGCACAAGCGCATAAATGCTGGTTTCTGACTACGGCGACATATGAGGTCACTGCGCCATGCCTATGACTCTGGAAAGTAGATTACACGACTTAACGTTGTGAAACTTTCCAATTGACTCTATTTAGCTTGTTAAAAACTACTGACAAAGAACATTTTCATCAAGCTAACAACTGAGTCAAATTCAGCAAATGACTCAAACTAGGAAATGACAGAACACGACTCTCGCAAGACTTAGAAAGTGCTTAAAACCAATGTGTCCTTGTACATAGACCTCAGTGCAGTGTGAGTGCACGTCTGAGAGTCGCACAAGTGTGCAGAAAGAATCTGTAGGAAGTCTTTTTGTCCGAGGTCACAGCGGTTTAATGCAACTTTCAAGTCATGTTACGAGCATTCTCGCGGCTTTGGCCAGAACCAGCCCAAGTTGAAAGAGCACATTGTATGTTCTCCTCCTTTGACCTTGTGTCAAGTTTAGTTACCACATAGAAATGGCAACAATCACTGACACATGTTTATGCTCTACGTCCTGGAGGAGAAAAATGTCCAAAAGCAGTGATTGGTTAAGTCCAAAAAGTTCCCGCCAAACGAATCATAATGATGCAACGTCAGATACAATTTTCAAAACTGGCTCATGCATCAGGCTACAATAACTTACCTCGAGAGCAGACGATCCAGCTGTTTGAATAGATCTGGGAGGTTGGCACACGTTCTTTCTCGAGTTCTACAGAACCTGTGTTTTAGTCAGGTCGTACTTGTGCTGAGCCGTGTTCGGTGAAAGGCTGCTCCAGTGTGCTGCTACCTCATCCTCACTCTCCTCTCCAGTAACGTTCACTTCACTACACCAAGCCTCGTCCTCACTCTCCTCTCCAGTAGCGTTCACTTCACTACACCAAGCCTCGTCCTCACTCTCCTCTCCAGTAACGTTCACTCCTACACCAAGCCCGTCCTCACCCCCCCCACCCAAGCCCGTCCTCACTCTCCTCTCCAATAACGTTCACTTCACTACACCAAGCCTCGTCCTCACTCTCCTCTCCGTAACGTTCACTTCACTACACCAACCTCGTCCTCACTCTCCTCCCCCCCCCCCCCCCCCCCCCCCCCCCCCCCCCCCCCCCCCCCCCCCCCCCCCCCCCCCCCCCCCCCCCCCCCCCCCCCCCCCCCCCCTCGTCCTCACTCTCCTCTCCAGTAACGTTCACTTCACTACACCAAGCCTCGTCCTCACTCTCCTCTCCAGTAACGTTCACTTCGCTACGCCAAGCCTCGTCCTCACTCTCCTCTCCGGTAACGTTCACTCCACCACACCAAGCCTCGTCCTCACTCTCCAAACAGCCAGGACTGACCACTCCACAGACTCTCACGTCACAAGGCACTACAACCGCTGTTTACTCCTGCTCTGATCCTTTTCACTCACAGGGTCATGCTGCGTTCCAGACAATACAAACTAAGATAGTTGAAACACGACTCAAACTGGTAAATCCTACTTATGAACTGGAAGCTGGTCACATACGAGATCAACAACAATACAACATTTGAGCTGAGAGGTTAACCATGCAACCATTTGTTCCAGGTTATGTACTGTTTTCCAAACAAGGATGACTGGAACGCAGCATAGCTCAAAGAAAAAGTGTTTGAGACTCGAAGAGGAAAGTGAAAGTGAGTGGAATGGAAGGACAAGCTTAGAGAGAACTTAGAAAAGTGAAAAGAATAAAAAGACAAAACAAAAGACCTCCGAACATTCCACCAATGTTACTGTTACTGTAGACCTTGAACCCTGTTACACACCTGGTGCTCCTGACCCGCCCCTCACAGCCACACTGCCCGCCCTCTCTCTCTCTCTCTCTCTCCTCTCTCTCTCTCTCTCTGTGTCTCTCTCTCACCCTCACTCTCTCTCTTTCTGCACCTGTAGTTTTTTATCAGACTTTTTGTACAGAATGTGTTTTGTTTGTACAGAATTCTATGTTTCACCATGTGAATGGTTTTTGTTATGAGCCAATAGACGTTTGACATGTCGATGCTGTAAATATGTTTGACTTTTCTTGAAATAAATAAATAAAACACACAAGAATATGTTGTTTTTATGTCTCTCAGTTTTGTTTTCAACTCCAGGAGTTCCCAAGCTTTTCAAACCCCCACAGCAACATAAAGTAGATGTCTGTAATCATTTCAAGTTGGATAATCCTTAAAATTAGGTCAAAATTTATTTTAGTAGATTATTCTTTCTTATGTCATAAATGTTGTTGTTAAACAACAGAGAAATACCAAGTCATTATTGAAAATGACATCTTAAAATCATCTCATGAGCCCCAAATTTGGCTTGTGAACCTCCGAGAGGTCCCGGCCCCCAGTTTGGGAACCACAGTTTTACCCGACTTTGGGCTGGAAGGAAAGGGCCACATTTAAAGGTTTTATTAAAGGTGGGAGATGATTTTAGACACCTCAAACACGATTTAGGTTATAAAGATATTTGTTTTCAATCTCACACAGCCCTTTGTAGGTCCCCAGAGTAAAGTAATCTGTAAACTAGACCATGAACAAGTGCGGGTTGGCATTTCTCACACAGCTGTGTGAAACTCATGCAACACATGATAACAATTCCTGTAGACTTTCGAGCAGTGAGAATGTCAAAAGTATATTTTCAAGAGAGATTGTTCCTCTGCATGAAAACATCTATTTCTATTTCTTCTCATGTTGAAGTAAAAATACTCTGAGAAGTGAGAGATGTCGGATGTTTCCTGCAGTTTGAAGAAGTAACCACACAAGCTTCTAAATCTGCTCAGCTCCTTTGTCCAGTTTGTGTTTCTTACAAAAACCTTTCAAACACAGAGCTTTGAATAGTACTGAAAACACACTTGTGATCTTCAAAAACAGCAGAAGTCTGGAGAGCTTCCTTCCCGTCTGGACCTGAACACGCTCTCACACCGCTCGGACTGAAGTCTACTGAGGCGTGTGTTTGAGTTCATGTGGAGGTGAGTGACAGGCTCAACACAAACACGCTGGTTCACGAGAGAAAACACACAGAGGGTTAAGAAATGAACGAAGGTGGTGAAAGGTTTTCTGATGCTCCTCGTGGTCAGAGGTCTGAGAATATAGCTCCAGGTTGTAGAAGACAGACAGTGTGTCGTTAAAGTCACCTGCTGAATTGGAGTCAGTCATGCTCGATGTTAGCTTGACTGTATTTTCATTCTGACAGAAACAGTTGTGCTGCCTTAGATTGCCTCGTATGATTTAGTTATGTTTTATCATGTGTATTTTTGATAAAGTCAATTAAGGTCTGGTACTTTATAGAGTCGTAAAAAACATTATATTTAATCCCAATCATCTCAAATTCAAGTGTCTCTGATCCATTGAAGCACAAACACTTGTCTGGACCCTTTGTGAAGCTGAGGGTTTGTAGTTTTAGCCTCTGAATCTGAATGACTCGAGGTGGAGTCAGAGCCTGGGCCAGAATGACACTAGATTTGGTTTCTGATTGACAGGTGGATCTCTGCAGTGATGAGGTCAGTGTACCGGACTGTTGTGGTGAAGGAGCTGAGTCCAAAGACAAAGCTCTGACCGTTCAACCCTCACTGACCGAAAGAACAAGATCACAAATACAAGTGGTACAAATGAGTTTCCTCCGCAGAGTGGCTGGGTGAGGAGCTCAGAACTCGGAGTAGAGCCACTGCTCCTCCACATCAAGAGGGTTAGGATGCCTCCTGGGTGGGGAGTCCCAGTGGAAGGAGACCTGGAGGAAGACCCGGGACACCTGGAGGGATAAGATTCTGACAGAAGAGCTGGAGGAGGAGGAACATTTTGTTTTTCATCTCATGAGACAAAGATGAGATTCTCAGTTGTTGCTCTTAAAACTTCTTAGGAGCAACAAATGAGGCCAGAGAAACATGTGAGATCTCAGTCACGTCTCAAATGGAGCTGAAGCAGCTGTGGCCCTTTGATCTCATGGAAAAGACGAGAAACAGGAGACAGAAGCTAAACCTCAGCTTGGTCTCACAGAAGGCTCAAAGCAATATGTGAGACCTGTTGAGATCTCGTTCTTGTCTACTCTTTCCTCTGGATGTGGACAGGGAAGTCTGGGCCTCCTGCTCAGACTGCTGCCTCCGCGACCCGACTCCTTATTTTCAATAAAAACTTTGTTTAGGCGGAGCCCAAATTAAATACATTTTGAACAGTTTTGGGGGTATTTGTATTTGACATGTCAGGGAAGTGGGCAAAAACAAATGAATAGATCTCACCCATAATGCTTGTCAAAGGTCAAATCAACATTATTTTCTCATATTCTGTGTTTGTCCTCGTAGGTGTAGCCGTCGTTTTCTTCAACTTTTTTTTTTTACTGTGTGCTTCTTCAGGACTGGGTCTGAGAGCAGCACGTCCCAAACACAGAAACGTCAGTTATTTACAGAAAGAAATGAAACAACCTGGACGTCATTGAAACCGTAGAAGAGTTTCTGTGGCGTCTGTGACTAATTCAATATGATCAGGAAAAAGGTTTTGTGATTTCTTTTGTTCATGAGTAATACAGTAATATATAGTATGAATATAGGATTAGTTCTGTACAATGTTTTAAAATACCAGCTCAAACTAACTGGAACTTACAGCACTACGTTACATTTGATATGCTGTAAGTAATATACCGTATAAGAAAGTATCAGTGTTGGGCCGTGCATTTCTTGCCTAGGCCTTCAGTGGAGCTCCGTTTAAATATATTCACTTGTCAATAACCAGCTGATGCTATTAAACTATTCTATTACCAGACACGTGATAAGAGCAAACATCATTACTTTTGTAGCCAGAGTAAACGCATTTACACACACACACCACAAATATTTACTCACCAATAGTCTGAATTACTTGTACACCAAAAACGCAAATGATTCTGTCCAGAATCTTGCCGTGGAGCTGGTGGTAGTGTAGACATGGATCTTGCGCTGGACGCCACCTCATCCCGGGACACAGGCGACGCTTCCAGTCCCTCGTAGATTTCCTCATATCGTCTCCTCTCTCGCGCAGCTATGTTTACCTCTGCACTTGCTTGTTTAGCTGTAAATCCACTCTGGATTCGCCAAAAGTGTTGGAAAGCACCTTTGCTTGTAAGTGTCCCTCAGCAAAGTACCGGCAAATAACAATGTCCAGCTTATTTTGAAAAGTCCGTCTTGAAAAAGACTTTATGAATAAATTTGCAACCAAATCAATTTCTTCTCTCCCTTTAGCCACTGAGACAATACTGCTCAAAACAACAATAATATTGCTTGATTGAGCTCAGCCAATCAAATGTCGTAGTTACTCTGATGTTGTCACTCGCCTTCGAGAAGGCCTTGGCGTCGTTGATGTAAAATCTGATTGGTTGAAGCAACAGTTTGATACACACTTATGTTAAGAGACGGTGCCTACAAAACTGATTGTGAAGGCCTCAGGCAGATTTCACTGACCCTGACAACAACTGATATGATTGGTTAAGACAAATAATTTGAAAAACAAGCCTGAAAGCTGCAAAACAATGGGAAATGCTACAAAGAAGCTGCTAAATATTCATTCATTCATTCATTTTCTACCGCTTAATCCCGTTAGGGGTCGCGGGTGACTGGAGCCTATCCCAGTAACTTTGGGCCTTAGGCGGGGAACACCCTGGACAGTGGCCAACTCGTCACAGGGTTAGACAGACAACCATTCACTCTCTCATTCACTCACTAAGGGGAATTTACAGTGATGCCAAAATTAACCTAAACATGCATGTTTTTGGAGGTGGGAGGAAACCGGAGAAAACCCACGGTGACACGGGGAGAACATGCAAACTCCACCCAGAGACTCATGAGATGTTGTATGGTCCAACCCGGGAGTCGAACCCACGACCTCCTTTTTGGGAAGCCAGAGCTCTAACCACTTGGCTACCGTGCTGCTAAATAATGATTGAATAATGATTAAGCATGCATGCACTAAATATGATTTATTTCAGTTTGTTATTTAGATATTTTAGGCCAGCAGAGAAGGCTTTACAGGCCCTGACCGTCCACCACTGGAAAGTACCAAAGCTGTGACACCAAGAAGACATCATTTCTTTAATCCATTTTTAATAAAGCATGTTTTCATAATGATTAGTCTTTGTTGCTTTACTCCTTCTTATTTGGGTGTTTTTCTGAAGTTAGGTTCCTGTCCCATAATGCATCTGCTCTGCCTGAACCATGAGTGGAACACAGTGTTCTCTTTGAGGAGCGGCTTGAGTGTGGTGTGTGAGTGGTGAGTGTGAGCGAGTCAAAAGCATCGTGGCAATTTAAACAGCTGTGACATGCACTCAAACCGACCAATCAGAGCGCAGAGCTGCAGTGAAGCGGGGCTAATGTACAGTGTCAGGAGGGCGGGACTTTTGTTTGAATAATACATTTTTAATCTTATTTTCCAGTAGAAAGTAAAAAACAAACACACTTAGTCTTATAGAGATGACATTATAATTGTGAATATTCAAAATCAAAATGCTAAATGTTAATAATTGTGCCAAATATGTCAGTGAAATGAAGCTTTTTTAGAACAGGGCCATTCAACATGAGGCCAACCTACATCTGTCCCATGACCCGTCTCACTGTTCGTTTGTCTTTTTCTATTTGATTTTTCTACAAAAGTCTAATAAGAAGGATTGTTATTTCACAATGTTGAAGACCTACTGTTGAATATTGAATGTTTTATTTAACCTAATAAAAACATCCTTTCTATTGTGTGTTTATTCATGTTTAGCCAAATGAAGGACAAAAGATGGTCACTCAAGACTTATAGTTAAAGAATGTTTGATATTACCAGCTTTTTGATGTTTTGTTTTGGTGATTCAGGGTCTTTGCTTTAAAAAAAAATGTGTTTTTATGTAAATTTGAGAGTCTGTATCTTATTGATCATAGTTATCAGAACAATTATGATCCTTTTTGGTAACACTTTAAAGTACCGCCCGCTAGTTAATAGGTAACTACGGGGGTACTTACTGGTACTTCTGGTGTTAGTACCAGTGGTACTTACTGGTAACTACAGTGGTACTTGTAGTGGTACTTAGAGTCACAAGTACTGGTAACTAAAGTGACAGTTACCGGCAAGTAAGTATTAATTATAGTGATAGTTACTGGTAATTCCTGGTACTTTTGTGGTACTCTTGGAGTGATAATTAGTGGTACTTATACGGGTACCTCTAGTGATACTTAATTGTGTACTTGGTGGTTCTATTTGTGATGCTACACAAACAAGGTAAAGACTGTTATGAAACAAGTTTATCACTGCAAATATTGTGTATAAACAGATTATGATAAAAAAAATCAAAACTGGGCAATCTAATACAAGAGACACCTCTTTATTATGCTCACAGCCACAACAGATATGAAACACATAAAAATTGTTATTGTTGTTATTTCATTCTTTACCTCGCTGGGTTTTATTTCAACTCACTATTTTTACAATGACATTTCTAATTGTTTGTATTTGTGATGCTTTGTGTGATGTTTTGAGTTGAGCTTGTGTTGTATGTGCTGTGTAGAAGTAACATTCACATTGACATTGTTACAGATTTAAATATTTAAATATTAGTACTGGCCACTTTGGAAGCACAATGTGTCTTTGGTGATTTTTAAAGTCAAATCAGGTATTATTAGAGTGTTTAAATACAACATGTTTTACAGTCATGTGAGGTCTGTCACATTAAAGCTGAGGAGCCTGAGTTTCAGTTTGGGAGCAGCTGCGTCCTCACTCAGCACATGGTTTATATCCACATACTTTACAACCTAAAACATCTTTTTGCAAACAGCAAAGAGAAAGTGGAGTGGACCAGCCAAGCACAGCCAATCAGAGCTGTGGATTTGACTCTTGATGAACTAAATCACTTCATTCATCGACTCAAACAATACGCAGTGATCTGATGTGCTGATGCTTTTAGAAGAAAAGACAAAGACAACTTCAAATAGGTTCACCAGCTTTCAAATCCTTTTAACCCTAGAACACTTTCGCTATAAAAAGTGACACCATCACTTTTGCCGGGTAATTTTCATCTGATATAATAAACCCCCAAAAAAAAAATAGATCCAAATATGACAAGACTTGATAAATTAGAGTGGTTATCTTTTATTTTCAACTGTGATATGTGTAACAAAATGGAAATAAAAATATAGGAAGATCCTACAACATGCTCGAAAATTACTGAAAATTTTGGATTTTGAGAACAAAAAATTCCTAAAAAAAAAAAATCCTGATACAGTAAACTTGGTGTTTGGTCCAGCCATTCCTGAGACATGTGAGACTTCCTGGTGAAGCTCAGACTCCTGGACACACAAACAACTACAGGAGAGAGGAACAAAGAATTGGTATTTTTCATTGTGTAAAAATGACCACTGGATTAAAATATTGTTTTCACCAGAAGAATTCACTTTGAAATCACCACTTTGTATTGACTCATATAAATAGCTAGCTACATATTGTAGCTTTTGGCAAAAAAAAAAAAAAAGTAAACATACATTACCCTCTATCACTGTTGCCGGGTGAAAATCACCCAAAAGCAAACCTGTGTTACTCACTAACTGAGATGTCAGAAAAACTAATCCTGCCACAGAATGAGCTGGAGTTGACCAGGGACAGTAAATATGGTGAAAATATGGTGAGTCTGATGAATGTTGTCACCCTTTACATGTGGCAGGATACTTGATTTTAAACATTAACACTATCACTGGTGAAATCCACCAAAACATACATGACCCTCTTTCACTATCGCCGGTGAAAATCACTCAAAAACAAGTCTGTAGGTAAAAGTGGGCTTTGGGTTAGGAAAACACCTCCACCTTCATAGAGTCAAAAACACTGGTGAAGCTCCAGAGACTCATGACACTCAGAAAAATGCAACATATTGAAAATCATGTAAATACATTTGCTCGGGTGAAATTCACCCGGCGATAGTGCTCTAGGGTTAACTCAGAAAGTTTGGGTTCTCAAAAGGAAAAGTGACATTTTCCACGATGAAAGAAATGAAAAGATTTAGCTCTTGTTCGGTTGAGGTCATTGAATCATGAAGAATCGTTTTGTTTTGCAAGAATCCTAAATGTAACAGTATAACATATATACTTCCTGGATTATTACTGCATAACTCTGTTTATTGAAATTCCTTCAAGTATTTATTAAATTAAATTCTATCCAAACTATCCTGAGATATCCCAGCTCTGAAGTAGAAGCAGGACAAGTATGTGAGAGCAGTGTAAACAGCTCCAGGCCAGTGTTTTTAAAGAGGAAATGTCTTTTTTAGACTGTGACCATGAGAACAACGTGTCCTGAACGTACAGAACAGGGCGAGGCTGTATCTACACACACACACACATGTATATGCTAATGACACAAGAAACCTTACATAACCCTACACTGGGACCTTTGTTTTTATGACTTTTATGAAACATATTTATCTTTAATATCACCAAGCAAAGGAAATGTTTTAGAAAATGTAAGACCAGAAAAATGTAATTATCGTAATTTCCGAACTATTTAAGTGCAAATGAATATAAGCAACACCAACATGATTTAATAAGAAAAAGGATAAAGTGCATACATCTATGAGAGTCCAACACTTTGCTGCATCATTGTATAAGAAAGTTTGTGAATAAACTAGTGACTTATAATCCAGAGATGTCAGTACTGTGAGAGATGAAAGATCAATCTCAAAACAACACAGGTTAACACTGAGGAGCTGGTCAGTGTATTTCTGTAGTTCAAGTTGTTTCACAAAACAAACAGACCTGGACAAACTTTGGTCTGCGGGCCCGATGCAGCCCTTGCACTGTTTTACCCTGGCCCCCATATTTAATTCATTCGATTGATTAAGTCTATTCAGTTATATTTACCAGTGGGCCAGAGGTTTTGGAAGGTTCTGATCAGAGAGCCAGACTACAAAACTGAACTATCTGAAACAAACGATACATAAACCTTTGTACCAGAGGACAGAAGAGGACTAAGGACAGAAGGAGGGTCTAAGGACAGAAGGAGGGTCTAAGGACAGAGGAACTAAGGACAAAGGAGGGTCTAAGGACAGAAGGAAGGACTAAGGACAGAAGGAGGGTCTAAGGACAGAAGGAGGTCTAAGGACAGAAGGAGGACTAAGTACAGAAGGAGGGTCTAAGGACAGAAGGAGGGACTAAGTACAGAAGGAGGTCTAAGGACAGAAGGAGGGTCTAAGGACAGAAGGAGGGTCTAAGGACAGAAGGAGGGTCTAAGGACAGAAGGAGGGACTAAGTACAGAAGGAGGGTCTAAGGACAGAAGGAGGGACTAAGTACAGAAGGAGGGTCTAAGGACAGAAGGAGACTAAGGACAGAAGGAGGGTCTAAGGACAGAAGGAGGGTCTAAGGACAGAAGGAGGGTCTAAGGACAGAAGGAGGGTCTAAGACAGAAGGAGGGCTAAGGACAGAAGGAGGTCTAAGGACAGAAGGAGGGACTAAGGACAGAAGGAGGGTCTAAGGACAGAAGGAGGGTCTAAGGACAGAAGGAGAGTCTAAGGACAGAAGGAGGGTCTAAGGACAGAAGGAGGGACTAAGGACAGAAGGAGGGTCTAAGGACAGAAGGAGGGCTAAGGACAGAAGGAGAGACTAAGGACAGAAGGAGGGTCTAAGGACAGAAGGAGGGTCTAAGGACAGAAGGAGGGACTAAGGACAGAAGGAGGACTAAGGACAGAAGGAGGGTCTAAGGACAGAAGGAGGGACTAAGGACAGAAGGAGGGACTAAGGACAGAAGGAGGACTAAGGACAGAAGGAGGACTAAGACAGAAGGAGGTCTAAGGACAGAAGGAGGGTCTAAGGACAGAAGGAGGGACTAAGGACAAAGGAGGGACTAAGGACAGAAGGAGAGGACTAAGGACAGAAGGAGGGTCTAAGGACAGAAGGAGAGGACTAAGGACAAAGGAGACTAAGGACAGAAGGAGAGTCTAAGGACAGAAGGAGGGTCTAAGGACAGAAGGAGGGACTAAGGACAGAAGGAGGGACTAAGGACAGAAGGAGGGACTAAGGACAGAAGAGGGTCTAAGGACAAGGAAAGACAGAAGGAGGGACTAAGGACAGAAGGAGGGACTAAGGACAGAAGGAGGGACTAAGGACAGAAGGAGGGACTAAGGACAGAAGGAGGGACTAAGGACAGAAGGAGGGACTAAGGACAGAAGGAGGGACTAAGGACAGAAGGAGGTCTAAGGACAGAAGGAGGGTCTAAGGACAGAAGGAGGGGACTAAGGACAGAAGGAGGGTCTAAGGACAGAAGGACTAAGGACAGGAAGGAGGGTCTAAGGACAGAAGGAGGGACTAAGGACAGAAGGAGGGACTAAGGACGAAAGAAGGAGAAGGGTCTAAGGACAGAAGGAGGGTCTAAGGACAGAAGGAGGGTCTAAGGACGAAGAAGAAGAAGGAGGGTCTAAGGACAGAAGGAGGGTCTAAGGACAGAAGGAGGGTCTAAGGACAGAAGGAGAGCTCTAAGGACAGAAGGAGGGTCTAAGGACAGAAGGAGGGTCTAAGACAGAAGGAGGGTCTAGGACAGAAGGAGGGACTAAGGAGGAGGCAAGAAGGAGAGTCTAAGGACAGAAGGAGGGACTAAGGACAGAAGGAGGTCTAAGGACAAAGAAGGAGGGGACTAAGGACAGAAGAGGTCTAAGGACAGGGAAGGAGGGGTCTAAGGACAGAAGGAGGGTCTAAGGACAGAAGGAGGGTCTAAGGACAGAAGGTAGGAGGGGTCTAAGGACAGAAGGAGGGATAAGGAAGAAGGGGGTCTAAGGACAGAAGGAGGGTCTAAGGACAGAAGGAGAGTCTAAGGACAGAAGGAGGGACTAAGGACAGAAGGAGAGTCTAAGGACAGAAGGAGAGTCTAAGGACAGAAGGAGAGTCTAAGGACAGAAGGAAGGGACTAAGGACAGAAGGAGAGTCTAAGGACAGAAGGAGAGTCTAAGGACAGAAGGAGAGTCTAAGGACAGAAGGAGGGACTATAGACAGGAGATCCTCTGGACAATCATTCATTGCTCTATTAATAATCTGCTTGATATGCTTGATCAATTGTTTCATTGAATGTGCATTGTTTTATTTTTATTTCCTACTGTTCATATTTGCTAAATTAATAATCCTGGGAAGTCCTCAGAGACGACTGTTGTTATGATTTTGGGCTATACAAAATACATTGATTTGATTTGAAAATCTGCTGTGTAAAGAAATCTCTGTACTTTGTTCTTTTTACATTTGAACATGTGGTTTGTTAGTTTTAGGTTGTCTGTGTGTAATAAAGGACAGGATCATTTAACTGTTAGAGTGTTGCATCTTCAGTAAAAACACATCTGACTGTATGTTTGTTTCACATTTCTGATTCATTCTGCTTTTTAAGTAATCTGTTCCACCTTGTGATGTCAATTTGTGGTAGATATAATCTCTCTCTATGTCTGCCCCCCCCCCCACTTCTCTCTCTCTCTCTCCTCTTTCTCTCTCTCTCTCTCTCTCTCTCTCTTTTTCTCTGTCTCCCTCTCCTCTCTCTCTCCCCCCTCTCTCTCCCTCTCTCGCTCCTCTCTCTCTCTCTCGCTCCTCCCTCCCTCTCTCTCTCTCTCTCCTCTCTCTCTCTTCTCTCTCCTCTCTCTCCCCCCTCCCTCTCTCTCTCTCTCTCCTCTCTCTCCCTCTCTATCCTCTCTCTCTCCCTCTCTCTCCTCTCTGTCTCTCTCTCCCTCTCTCTCTCTCTCTCTCTCTCCTTTCTCTCTCTCTCTCTTTCTTCTCTCTCGTTCTGATTACACAGAATAATTTCATAAATAAGTCTTGTGATTTGTGACTTTTTCCAGATTGAAAGATATATATATTATTATAGAAACTAGTTCTGTTTCGTGACTTACACACACACATTTACTGATGAAGCTGTCGTAGTCGTCTTGACTGTCATCTCTACCGTTTGTTCCCATTAGAGGTGGCAGGTGTGTTATCCCAGTGACTTTGGGCCTTAGGCGGGGCACAGCCTGACAAGTCACACAATCATGCACAGGTTACAATGTATTTCTAAATAAAAGACAAAAACAGCTCAATGTGACATGTGTCGAATGGATTTTCCTGAGGAACACCATGTTTTGACACAAATAAGTCATTGATGTGTATAATAATCAATATGTCCCGTTCAGACCCTCTTCAGACCCTCGTCAGACCAGTCATCTCATTCAGGACGGTCATTACACTTCCTGTTACATCTTCCATTAGCTGAAAGTGCGCTGTCTGAAGTGTGTCTAATGGAGCTGGTGTGTTCAGAAGGAGAATCGACCCAGGTTCAGTCTTCTGACCTGCTCCGGGGTCATTTATGTCCCACTCATATGAGCACAGTCCCATCCATTACTCTCATGGAACTTTTCTGCACAATAATCGACCGGTCCCCAGAATCTGAACGTTCATAGTGTGTTGTGTTGTAATAATGATTTTCTGTTTGTTTTCAGGGATGGTATATCTGGAGATTTCTCTGTCAGATCAGTCACATGATCTCGTCCATGCACAGGTTGCCTTTGGAGCATTAACAAAGACCTATTGTGTAAAATCTATTACATATATTGTTAGTTTAATCAACTTGTATTTACTGTATTCTTAGTTGTTGTTTTTTGTTTATTTTTTTTTACAACAAGATGATGGTTACATTGTATTTTGTTAAAGAAACAGTATGTAAGATGCACAACTAGTGGTTTTGAAAAGGTATTACAATCACAAATGAACATTGGTTGCCAGATTGTTGAAAAGGCCCATGCATTGAAGATAGGAAGCTTCTGACCAATCAGGAACAAGATTTGCTATGAGTCATGGGTAATACCATAAAGTCACTTTCCCAGACACCTGACTCTTTGGCCCTGTCCCAATCTCCACCTTCCACCCTTGTGGCCCTCAGAAGCGTGTTCCTGCTGTGGGGTGGTAGTGCGTAGGGCGTCCCAATGATCACAAACGGCCTTTAGCCCCGCCCTCTTCGCGCCCTTTATCCGCACTTTGGTGAAGCCTGCATGGAAGTGTATTACCCAGAGTTCTTGCTGCGTGTAGAAAAATTACGATGTGAGTTTTCTCTTAAAGTGACAGTAACTTAAAAATATAACAAACATGAAATAACATCCAGAAATCAAAGTCAATACAATCAAATGAATGTTGCTTATTAATTCAGCTGAAAATATGTTTGTATGAATGTAAAATATGTAAAACAAAAATATAATATTGACAAAATAATAACACTTTTAATACAAACATAAGCAGAAATCCACTGCTCTTATTTGTTTTAGTCAAACTCAGCAAATGATCCAAACTAAAGTGAGCTGTGGCTGTTTGACTTGATCACATCAAGTGAAGTGTGGACTGTCCCATTTACCTGTCCTGCACACTTGTGCAAGTGCACACTTGGCGCACTTTCAGAAAATGCAGTGTGTAGTGTGAGTATTGGGACAGGGCCTTTGTCATGGTTTTTCCCAAATGTTGCTTATTAATACAATGTGGGAGGAGCCTCATGAGAACTGTGTGGAAACAAGTACATGAGCCTCCTGGAGCAACATCAGTTCAAACTCAAACATGTTCCTGACTCATGGTTCTAAAAAACCCAACTGGCAACCCAACTGAGAGAGTCATGTGAGGCTCATTCTGCTTTCTGATTGGATAATAAATGTAAACGTCAACAAAGAGACATCATGTCCATTGATTTTAAATTAAGAATAACTCATAATTACATTGACTTTCAGTAAAAATAATAGTATATTTGGACTTGTTGACCTTGTATCTTTGGACACATATAGGTCATGTTTATTATCTGACATCACAATCTTACATACGGTTCTTTAAACATAGAAGAATGCTCTTGATTTTGACAAATCAGACTGAGATCTTTCTAAGAAAACATGTCCTCCTCTCTGAGTGACCAGAGAACATAAAGTACAGGCTGATAGAGTAAATTAGGCTGATTCCACTTCATTAAGACTCTGTCCATCCGTCGTGCACACGTGAGTCTGTGACGGGGCAGGACGGGGCTTTTAGGCAGGCCGGGCCAACATGAATTTGGCAGAGTCAGAGTGCTGTCCGTGTCAGCGCTCTGAGCCGTGTCTGACCCACTTCTCAGGACAGGATGAGTTTTGGGAGAGGCACGTGTCCCGTACCAAACCCACCGAGAGGGAGGAGGAGTCAGATGCATGCTGTTATTTATTTAGAATTCACAGTTTGACTTGTCTCAGGATTTCATTTTCATCTGAACACATGCTCTCTGCTGCAGGATGTGTTCAACTTTCTACAGAACTACATTTAACTCAAATAAATGTTGTTGGAATCATTCAAAACTGTTTTTAGAGGGCTGTCTTGCTTGCACCCAGGGGCGTCGGACTGGGGGGGTAAATGGTGCTAGTTTCCCCAGGGCCCAGGGCAGAAAGGGCCCCAAAGTCATTTTTGCTTGTGAGATACATTGTTTCTTGAATAGCATATAAAATGTAGCGAATGGATTGTGGCATATCATATTAATTGGAATATGGGAATATTAAATGGCCAAATTATGTGAAAGTTTAACAGCTGGAAATGACAATATTATAAGCAGGAGATTGCACATTTTATTGAACAGGTTTTGACACAAAATGATTAGTTCAATAAATATTGTAACAACTTCTACATCAATATTAGAATGTGACAAAACATTTTCTAAGTATATTTTTGGAAAGTTGACTTAAACAAGTTAGCTAAAATGTAACTCTTGTCTTTATTATTATTGTCTTATTAATACAGTGGTTCCAACGCAACTGTTTTGACACAAAAAAGTTGTTTTGTAGTCGTTATGGCAAGTACAAATCTTGAAACTTAAATTATAAAGCATTTAATGTTGATCTGCTGAAGTCTGCAAAACCCTAATAGGCAAATTATAAACAAATCAACAGGCTGTGTATGACTT
>CM076414.1:17527442-17686983 GCA_038363315.1 Mugilogobius chulae
CAGCATAGAGAGGAGAGGACAGGATAGAACCATCAAACCTATGACAAGATGAGAGAGAGAGAGAGAGAGAGACAGAGAGACTAGGAACTAGAACCATCAACCTAGACAAGAGAGAAACAGAGGACAGGGATAGAACCATCATACCTATACAAGAGCAGAGAGAAGGAAGAGAAGAGATGGGAAGAATTAGCAACCATCAACCTATACAAGAGGAGAGAGAGAGAGAGGACAGGAATAAGAAACCATCAACCTATCCAAGAGAGAGAGAGAGACAGGAATAAACATCAACCATACAAGAAGGGAGAAGAGAGAGGACAGGAATAGAACCATTCACCATATACAAAGAGAGAGAGAGAGGACAGGATAGAACCATCAACCTATACAAGAGAGAGAGAAGAGAGAGAGAGAGAAGCGAGTACAGAATAGAACCATCAACCTATGACAAGAGAGAGAGAGAGGACAGGGATAGAACCATCAAACCTATACAGAAGAGAGAGAGAGAGGAGAGAGAGAGAGGACAGGAATAGAACATCAACCTATACAAGAGAGGGAGGGAAGAGAGGACAGGAATAGAACCATCAACCTATACAAGAGAGAGAGAGAGGACAGGAATAGAACCATCAACCATATCAGAGAGGGAGAGAGAGGGACAGGAATAGAACCATCAACCTATACAAGAGAGGGAGAGAGAGAGAGGACAGGGATAGAACCATCAACCTATACAAGAGAGAGAGAGAGGACAGGGATAGAACATCAACCTATACAAGAGAGAGAGAGAGAGGACAGGAATAGAACATCAACCTATACAAGAGAGAGAGAGAGACAGGAATAGAACATCAACCTATACAAGAGGGAGAGAGAGGACAGGAATAGAACCATCAACCTACAAGAGAGGAGAGAGAGAGAGGACAGGAATAGAACCATCAACCTATACAAGAGAGGAAGAGAGGAGCAGGACAGGGATAGAACATCAACCATACAGAGAGGGAGAGAGAGAGGACAGGAATAGAAACCATCAACCTATACAAGAGAAGAGAGAGAGGACAGGAATAGAACCATCAAGACCTATACAAGAGAGAGAAGAGGACGGAATAGAACATCAACCTATACAAGAGAGGAGGAGAGGACAGGAATAGAACCATCAACCTATACAAGAGAGGGAGAGAGAGAGAGAGGACAGGAATAGAACATCAACCTATACAAGAGAGAGAGAGAGGAAGGGACTAAACATAAACCTATACAAGAAGAGAGAGAGAGAGGACAGGAATAGAACCATCAACCTATACAAGAAGAGAGAGAGGACAGGAATAGAACCATCAACCTATAAAGAGAGGAGAGAGAGAGAGGACAAGGATAGAACCATCAACCTATACAAGAGGGAGAGAGAGAGAGGACAGGAATAACCATCAACCTATACAAGAGGGAAGAGAGAGAGGACGGGATAGAACCATCAACCTATACAAGAGAGAGAGAGGACAGGGATAAGAACCATCAACCTATACAAGAGAGGGAGAGAGAGAGAGACAGGAATAGGAACCATCAACCTATACAAGAGAGAGAGAGAGGACAGGAATAGAACCATAACCTATAAAGAGAAAGAGAGAGGCAGGGATAGAACCATCAACCTATACAAGAGAGAGAAGAGGACAGGAATAGAACATCAACCTATACAAGAGAGGAAGAGAGGACAGGAATAAACCATCAACCTATACAAGAGAGAGAGAAGAGAGAAGAGAGGACAGGAATAGAACCATCAACTATAAGAGAGAGAGAGAGACAGGAATAAACATCAACCTATACAAGAGAGGAGAGAGAGGACAGGAATAGAACATCAACCTATACAAGAGAGGAGAGAGAGGACAGGAAGAAACCATCAACCATACAAGAAGGGAGAGAGGACAGGATAGAACCATCAACCTATACAAGAAGAGAGAGAAGAGACAGGAATAGAAATCAACCTAATACAAGAGAGAGCAGAGAGAGAGGACAGAATTAGAAACCATCAACCATACAGAGAGAAGAGATGAGGACGGAATATAACCATCAACCTATACAAGGAGGAGAGAGAGGAAGGAATAGAACCATCAACCTATACAAGAGAGAGAGAGAGGAGAGGACAGGAATAGAACCATCAACCCTATACAAGATAGAGAGGAGAGAGGACAGAATAGTAACCATCAAACCATAACAAGGAGAGAGAGAGAGAGAGAGACAGGATAGACCATCAACCTAACAAGAAGAGAGAGAGACAGGATAGAACCATCAACCTATACACGCAGAGACGAGAGAGAGAGACAGAAAGAACCATCAACCTATACAAGAGAGAGAAGAGGACAGGAATATAACCATCAACCTATACAAGAGAGGGAGAGAGAGGACAGGAATAGAACCATCAACCTATACAGAGAGGAGAGAGAGGACAGGAATAAAACCATCAACCTATACAAGAGAGAGAGAGAGAGGACAGGAATAGAACCATAACCTATACAAGAGAGAGAGAGAGAGACAGAGGACGGAATAGAACCATCAACCTTACAAAGAGAGAGAGAGGAGAGAGAGGAGGATAGAACCATCAACCTATACAAGAGAGAGAGAGAGAGGACAGGGAATAGAACCATCAACCTATACAAGAGAGAGGAGAGAGAGAGAGGAAGGAGGAGAGAAGAGAGAGAACACAGCACAGGGAATAGAACCATAACTTATACTCGGGAGAGAGAGGAGAGAGAGAGAGAGAGAGAGGAAGAGAGAGAGAGAGAAGAGAGAGAGAGAGAGAGAGAGAGGGAGAGAGGAGAGAAGAGAGAGGACACAGACAGGAATAGAACCAGGAGAGAGCAGGAGAGAGAGAGAGAGAGAGAAGGGAGAGAGCAGGAGAGAGAGAGAGAGAGAGAGAGAGAGAGAGAGAGACAGGAGAGAGAGAGAGAGAGAGAGGAGAAGAGAGTAGAGAGAGAGAGAGAGAGAGAGGAGTACAGCACAGGAATGAAACATCAACTTATCAGGAGGGAGGATAGAGGGAGGGAGGAGAGAGACAGAGAGACAGAGAGAGAGAGAGGAGGGAGAGAGGGACAAGAGAGAAAGAGTGAATGTATAAATCATTTTGGGTCTAAAGATGAAATAATGTGTTTCTTCAGTCAAATTAGTTTTATTGTTTTACCAATGAACATATGAATTATTGCACTCATAGATAAATACATTATATTCAAAACATTCATTTGGGGAAGTATTTTTAGTTAATAGCCTACATATAGAATTCAAAATAATACATAGCATAATCTCTGACTCTATTTAGACTCCAAAATGCACAGTGTGAGTAAGAAAAACACAAAACAGTTCTTATTGTGAGTGTACTGTCTGATCAGTGAGAAGCCAGGGCGATGTTGAGCTCCATACTGGAAGTGTCCAGTTGAGTGTACGGTGACACTCTGGTAAAACACACACCTGCTTCACAGTCACGTCCGAGTACGCTCCTCCTGGTGTAGAAGCGAGTAAGTAGACAAAAGGTCAAATAAGGTCAACTATTCTGGTTTCTTTTACTATGATTTGTTGTAAACAGGCTTCACTCCTGGACAAACGCGTGTGAGCCATAGAAGTGACCACTTTGTTGAGAAAATACTGCCAATCCCAGTGAGAGTATTGATTCACTGTTAGCTCATTGTTAGCCCGAAGCTAAGAATGTGGTACAAACGTGAAGGTACACCATTCGGGGTAATGTATAAATGTGTTAATGTATGTACTTTGGTTCTTTTTGTAGCAACAATGACCATGACAGTCAAAAGTAGCAGGCTAATGCTAGCGCTAGCTCCACGTGGTCAAATCATACAAGTATACAATACATCCATGGGTCAAATCCACATTACTGAGGGGAAGCACGTGCTCTCTGCACTGCAATTGATTTCATAGATATACTACTTAGTTCATTGTTTAAATGAATAAAGGTTTAATATGGTTGATTAATAATTCTATTAAGGGATAGCTATGTTGATTATTCTAATTCATGTTACTTTGATTTTATTTGATATAAATTGTATTTCACAACTCTATTTTTACTGTAATGTCTGTCTTACTGCTAAGCAACATAGTAATTCATCATAACATGCAGCAGAGGTTGAGGCTCCAGGTATTTAGACAAACTGCCTCTGCTGAGCTGCTCCAGGCGAGGCAGTGCTGCTGTGTAAAACAGTTTGGTAGACATCTGTCTGTGTAACTGTGCTGTGTATAAATCAATCGAAAATTATAATTTGGAAGTTGTCAAAGCTAAAAATACAGAGTACTTAAAGGGCACAATCAATTTATGTTCCTACTGTTATTACATCTGATGATATGTTCTAATGGTCCAGAAGTTATATGAAGTTTCATTTAGAACAGAATGTTTATTGTCTGCTCCTTCTGTGTAGATTGATGACAAAGTGATTTGATGGCGAGTCCAGCGCACGGTGACTAGGTGACTGCTGTGACTGCGGTGAACTGCTGTGACTACGGTGACTGCTGTGACTGCGGTGACTGGCGTGACTACGGTGATTACGATGATACGGTGACTGCGGTGACTGCGATGACTACGGTGACACGGTGACTGCGATGACTACGGTGTGCTGGTGACTGCGATGACTACAGGTGACTGCGATGACTACGGTGACTGCGGTTGACTGCGGTGACTGCGGTGACTGCGATGACTACGGTGATGCGGTGACCGCGGTGACCACGGTGACCGCGGTGACTGCGGTGACTGCGGTGACTACGGTGACTGCGGTGTTGATGGTGTGGCTGAAACGTCCTCGGCAAACTGAACATTGACTATACTTTTCAATTGGACCCCAGATAATACACAAACATTATATAGTACACTATTATATATCTGTTAGTAGGTTGAAACAACAAACCAGACTGAACTCAAATCAAAAATTCTTTTCGGAAAAGAACCCATTTTTATTTTGGATTTATTTTATTGTAATAGTTCTTTTTGAAATGATTGCACATTGAATGTCGTGTTCTTGCAGTGAAGTTATAATTTTCTTTGGCTCGTCATTCCAGTCTCCTCACAAACCTATGTTATATTTAAAATACATATTTCAGACCGTGATGCACACACAGGATTCTATTCTGTATCTATATCGGATGTTAATGCATATATGAGCAAGTGTCTAGCCTTTTTTATTTTGGTGTGTCTCTTATGTGGTGTCTGTATATAACCTTGTGAAAAACTCAATGAAAGACGCTGCTAGTGTTTTACTGGCTCAAGGGCTCGGCCTTTCTTTAAAAAAAATAATTTAAAAACATATTTTTTCATACAATGTCTAAATGCTGAATATCAAAGTGAATATATAGTTTATCTTTAAAGGGGAATATTGTGTTTATATATATATATATATATATTATATATATATATATATATATATATATATATATATATTATATATATATTATATATATATATATATATTTATTTTTTTTTTTTTTTTTTTTTTTTTTTAATTAAAACGGCAGAAATGATAAGCCTGCCTCTTCAAATTTTTAAAAACTTAAAATTTTGTATTGTTGGAAACTGAATATGGGACAGTATTGAACCATATATGCTTCATCTTTTGAATCATAGCATCTATCTTTTTACATATAACTGAAGTTGAAGCAGGTCAGAGTAATAGCCTACACTTTTCTGTTTCCACACGTATCACTGTTTGGTTCTGTTTTGAGCCCAGTGTAGTGTCCACTTCTTTAGGTCATGAGCCTTGGTCCAGCCCTGGTTTACTGTGTTTTTAGCGTGCACAGTCAGATTGCACATTTGTATGCACCATTACATCACAGATTTACTTTCATTGGAGTATTATATAATGCTCTCTTTGGAATCTCCTTGTCCTGTAGCGTTTGTTTTTGTCGTGTACTTCTCTGCTCACACTAGCCCTCCCCCACCCTCAGCCCTCCTCCTTTCCCTCAACATTACAAACTGGGACAAAGTGTGCCATCACCAAACACCCACGCCAATCTACAGCTCATAAATCTAACTTAAATTTCATCTTTAATTTTTGTTTTGCTTTTGTCAAAATATATATTTTTGTCACATTAATTTCAAATCATACAACAAATCACAAGAATAAAATTGATGAAACCAGCAATTAGTAAGGAAAAATAAGCATAAATGTTTGCTGCTTTTTTATTTTTAATTCAATTTGATTTGGATATTGAGGGTGCATTCTGAGGAGGAGAGAGCCGGTGGATGGCACACAGTGTTCAGTACATCATGTCCCGTCACTGTGCTCCAGAGCAGTGCCTCCTGTCGTTCAGAGGAGGTATGACATGCTCAGTGAGGGTCAGGCAGCAGCAGCAGCAGCAGCAGGAGGAGGAGGTAGACCCCGGACCATAAAAAACTGTACTAACACTGTCCCACCACAGTCCCACCGCCCGGGCGCAGTAGAATATGACTTTTAGGGTCGAATGTCAGAGGCAGGGCTGTGATTGGTTCTTTCAGCTGTCACTCACACACATTATATAACATACAAACAGAGAGGAGAGACTGAGGCATGTGTGTGTGAAGTACTGTACGCAAAGTCCAAAAACAGCATATTGTTATTTTCAGAATCAGGAAAAATATACACTGCAAAAATATTAACAAGCAGAGTTATGGATTATTGATTTCAAGCATGTTATTTCTGGTTTATAAACACATACCATTTACAGAAAGTTACAAAATGTCACTTTGAATATTTTTCATTAAATTCTTGGGAGTCTGATTTTATTGTTGTGTTACTAAAAACATTACATTTTGTTAATACTGTTGTTTGTTGGAAAAGTAAACTCCATAAAGGAGTCTGGTAAAAGTGGAAAAGCACAAAGGCGGTGTTTGGTGCATTGTAGTGTAAAATGGACATTAGTATAATGTGGCCATACCAGCTGGCCAAAGCCTGATCCTGTCAGATCTCAGATGCTAAGCATGTTAGGTCTAGGCAGTACTTGGATGGGAGACTGCTGGAACTAGTAAGACACTTCACCTCCATAGCCTAGTCTGGGTGTGGTGTGTGTGTAATGGTTGGTGGTGGTCGGAGAGGACGATGGTGTACTGCAGTGGTTCCCAAAGTGGGGTCCGGGGCCCACTGGGGGGCCTCACAGGACCTCCAGGGGGCCCCCAAAGGTTGTCCATACCACAACCACAAAAGAAATGAGTCTGAATCTAACTTTCCATCATTTATTTTATTAATTTAATACTTATAAGCTATTAAATTGTATTGACAGTATTATCTTGTTCTTTTTACTACTTAATGTGAGAGAAAAAAACATTTTCTATTTTTTTTTAATTTAGTCAAAATATTATTGGGGGGTCTCATAGAATTTTCGGTCCAATAGGGGGGCCACGGCTGTGAACAGTTTGGGAATGGCTGGTGTACTGTATAACTACCACTCCCCAGTATGAAATGACTGAATAATGCAGACTGAAGCATCTCTGAGCGTCTTGAACAGCGCTGTATAAATCCAATGCACTTTTAATAGAGATGCACGATCAGCTCCATGATATCGGTTCAGCCGATATCATTGTTGTGCCTTTAACTGGACATAATGAGACTTATTTACTGTCTGATGTTGATCTAGAACGTCTCATAATGTTTGATGTTTTATTCATATTCAGTTTTTGTTGTGACTTGCTCTATAAATAATCTACAGAACACAATATGATCAAACGTCCTATGTTTAAGCTATTTCAGTCCTTACACATGTGGTTGATATCGCGTATCGGCAGATTCTTAATGCCAAAGTATCAGGAATCGATATCAGAACTGAAAAAGCTGGATCGTTGCATCCCTAATTTTTCCCTGATTTTTAAATTGTTTCACGAGAAAAAGTGTCTATATATTGCAGCACGTATTATTTTTTTAATGTTGGAGTAAAAAGTACAGATATTTCTTAAAAAATGCAAGAAGTAAAAAAAAACAACAACAAAAAAACCAACATATTTTTAAGTAAAATACAGATACACAAAGCAGTGTTTCCCACAAGTTTATGGAGAGATCGTGGTGGTACAAGTGGCCCATGTTTGAATATGTTAGCTCATGCAGTCACTTTCTGCCTCTACTGATCAAAAACATTGCGGATAGATTAATATACATAGGTAAGGCTATAACTCCTTACCTATGTATATTATATCCCATCAGTCAAATGTTTTAGACTATGGGAGCCGCCATAATCTCCTCTTTGATTGGGAAACACTGCACAAAGCCTTGAGTACTTGAGTAAAAGCTCCATGTGCACTGCCTGAATCCACTCCACTCTCTCCTCGTAAAGATGTCCTGAAGTCGTCATTGCGGTTAAACTGTGTTGAAGGATTTGTGAGAGCGAGCTGACGAAGTATTGGACACATTTACTTCCTGTTGTGCAGCTTTAGGAGTTTATGTAATGATTCTGAAAGAGAAGAATAGATAACATGTTGAACTTCTCCTGTCAGTGTTTGTGCTTCTTTGTATTACGCAAAACAAGTGAGTATAATCGCACATCTAAGACCTGCTCAGTCACATTGGTTTAGTCGTGGTTTAGTCCAGTTTTAGTCCTGGTCTAGTCCTAGCTTGGTACAATTGGTCTTGACCTGATACAGTCCAGTTTTAGTCCTGGTCTAGTCCTGGCTTGGTACAATTGGTCTTGACCTGGTTCAGTCCAGTTTTAGTCACGGTTTTTTTGGTCTACTTCTAGTCCTGTTTTATTCCTAGTTTAGTCCTTGTCCTAACCAGTTAATGCTTGTTTAGTCCAGGTTTAGTCTTTCTCTTGACCAGTTCTAGTCCTGGTCTAGTCCTGGTTAAGTATTTTAGTATCACTGTATAAATTGTTGAAGTTAAAACATGTTTAATTTTACTTACATTTTGGCTCAAGATTTTCAAGATGTTTTTTTTCCTCTTATAGAATAGACGTGAGCTGAATTGTTTTTTTTAATTTGTCGAACATAAACTGATAGAAATAAGAGAAATGAACTAGAATACATGTATTTTTACAGTGTTCAGGAATCTGGAGCTGCCACGATTAGTCAACGTAATGGTTTAGGAAAATGCGTTCATCGCTTTGAGCCGTGCCTCTAAATGTCCCAGCTTTAATCGATCCAGGCGCGTTATGAACAGCTGTGTTGTATTTCCACACAAAGTGCCTCAGGACACGTGAGAAACACTCTGTAGAGCACCAAGAGAGACTTTTTAGACCAATCGAGTCATGTAATGTGAACCGAGGCTTAACAGAATGTGAAAGTAGAACACACTTACATCGTGTTGTAAACGCCGCTTTGACGTCATATGTCTGCGCAGCAACACGTACAAGTTCCGTTTGTGCGCACACGTTGTCCGTGCGCACACGTTGTCCGTGCGCCTGGTGCCACGGACTGTCCACGCGCTCCTCACATCTTCGTGGTTGTCTGCGCACAAGTGCCATGAACTGTACACTACACGTCAATACAGACACGCTTTTGTATCAGCTTTTCATCGAACACGTTATCAGACAGATGTTTGTGACAATGTTCCCTCTGTTCTAAAACAATAGCCTTCATTTAATGCACATTTGGTAACATAAATCTTAGAATACCCAGTTTGCATTTAATATTTTTTATTTTTATTCAATATTCAAATATTTTGTTTTTTGAGCAATTTTATGAATAGGTTGGTTTCACGTGACATCACAACATTCTACTGGCCAATGTTATTTCAATTAGGTGGAGGGCAGGTAAAAATAATATTGTTTAAATGCAGTTTATTTTTGCAATGCAAACCAGTAATGTGTCTAGTCATCCTAGAAATCGCCACTTTTTTAAATTAGCTAAATAATTTTTGAATTATTCCATGGCAAAGTCCAATGTTATTAATAGGAAAAAGTGCCTTATGCCTCCACCTGGCTTATAACTGACAAGAATTCTAGAATGTGAAACCCAACTATTGTGTGACTTGACAACATAATTAGGCGTTTTCCCACATGAAAGTACCAAGAACTAGTCCCCACATTTCTTCAGTCCCTGTTTAGTCAGAGGAACTACCCTGTCCCCATGTTTGTGTTCACACAGCAGCAGTTTGTGAATGTGGCCTAACTAGCTTTAGCATTAGCATCTGTAAAGTCTGGAACATTTAAATAATTCATTAAGTGGTGTTAAGAAGACAAAAGTTGTCTTCTTAACGTGCAAAACTTAAAAACATCACTGGGATTAATGATAAAACAAAATGATTCACTGTAATTCCTATATACCACCCCTCCCCCCACACAGCTGCATGCCCTCACCTCCACGCCTGGACAAAGGCCCACACCTACTCTTCACACCTCTGCCTCAGCCCAGCTCACCACTACACATGGACTTACCCATCCCCCCAGCGCACCACCCCCTGCCCCAGCTCTGTCTGTCACAGCAGCCCAGGTGAGGAGAGAGCTGAAAAGGATCAAAATCAGGAAGGCAGCTGGACCAGACTGCATCAGCCCCAGGCTCCTGAAGTCCTGCGCAGATGAACTGTGTGGAGTTATGGAGCATGTCTTCAACATGAGCCTGAAGCTGAGGGTGGTACCACAGCTCTGGAAGACCTCCTGCGTGGTACCTGTGCCTAAGACACCGCACGCCAAAGACCTCAGCAGCTTCAGGCCGGTGGCTCTTACATCCCACCTGATGAAGACACTGGAGAGCGGGGCCGGCTTTAGCCATAGACAAGGGTGGGCAGTGCCCACCCAGACGGATGGTCTGCCCACCCAATCGCCCTCTGCCGCCGGGCCGCAACGCATATCAGATTGGTCAGCGACAAACCGGTCTGTCCGCCGTTCAGGCGCGTGAGTGAGGAGCGTCAACACAACACGCATGGCATTGTTCGACTGCAGTCTGTTGTGTTTTCAAATGTACATGTAATAACATAGCACTTATAGTTTACAACTCTGCTATACGCCTCTCCGCTAGAGGGCAGTGTTACGTAACTGTACAGAAATGAAAAAGAACTACCCATGCCATGAACCTGCACTCTCCGCATTAAAAGTTCATGAAGAGTTACTTAGCTCTTGTATTCTTTTATTTACACCACCAACATAACAAATTGGCGACGAGGATGAGCGCGTCGGTACCGTGCCCACCGTTTTTTCTTCCACATGTTGGTGAGCCGCCTATACCCTTTGCAACGTGGCGGAAGATGTTTGATAACTACATGCTAGTAATCAATGCTACTGGAGACGCATGGCCAGATGCTAGGAAAAGAGCCGTTTTGCTACACTGTCTTGGCCCAGAAGGACAACGCCTCTTCTACACGTTGCCGGACCAAGGTGACACAATGGCTACAGCTATGGCTGCGTTGGAAAAACATTTCGTCCCAAAAGTCAATGTCGTGGCCTGCAGACACACATTCAGACAACGTGTTCAGCGCTCGGACGAGATGGCTACCCAGTACGTAGCTGCGCTAAGGACCTTGCCGCGTCATGTGAGTTTGGAGCAATGGAGGGAGAGATGATAAGAGATCAGCTCATTTCAAATACATATCTCAGTGCTGTGCGAGATAAGCTCCTGCTCGAAAACGAACTGACTTTGGACAAAGCTGTAACTATCGCTACACAAGTTGAGGCTGCGGTGAAAAATGCTACGCTGCTAACTGCTAACAGACAAGCCCCTACGGCGCCAGTGCAAGCTGTCGGGCCGTCCCGCACAACTTTCAAAGGGAAAAGAGACTCATGCCCCGCCAAACCAAACGCCCATGACCGTAACAAGCAAGCTACAACAGCTAACAAACAACAGCGCAAATGCTTCAGATGTGGGTCAAATAAACACATTGCTACAGATAGAAACTGTCCAGCTGCTTCAGTACAGTGTAATAACTGTGGTAAAAAAGGACATTTCGCTAAGGTATGCAGATCAAGTGCTAAATCTGTAAACCAAATACAAGAAGTAGTCGTGCCTGAGCTAGCTATTCTCTGTGTTGATAATGTGAAACTAGCAGCTGCAGCTTTTGATAAACTTACATGCACAGTGAATATTGAGGCACCAAAAGGCAATGGACATTCAGTAGAGTTAATAGTGGACACTGGAGCTTCTGTTTCTATCTTACCAGAGTCACTGTACAAGAAACACTTTCGTAACTGCACACTCCAAGAGCCACAAATAAAGCTTGTCACTTACTCCAAAGGACACTTACCTGTTCTTGGTTGTCTCAAAGCAGAAACCACTACTACAAAACAAGACAAGACCGTGCCAGCAACTTTCTACGTTGTGAAAGCTGGATCTCCGTTGTTGGGTCTAGATCTGATCAGAGCCCTGGGGGTCAGCATAATCGGTGGCAAAGTGATCCTTAACATGGACAATGCAAATACGCCATCTGCTGGTGAGTTTAGCACAGTGCAGAATATTGACTCTAGTTCAGCTCAAACACTTGGATGTGTCAAAGGATTCGTTCACAAAGTACAAGTCAACAATACAGTGCAACCAGTCAGACAAAAACTACGACGTTTGCCACTCAGCATACGTAAAGAAGTGTCGGCAGAACTAAACCGACTACTGCAAGCAGGCATCATTGAAAGAGTGGATGCATCTGAGTGGGTGAGTCCTTTGGTGGCAGGAAGGAAGCGCAAAGGAGGACTTCGCTTGTGTGTTGACCTGCGTGAACCAAATAAAAGTGTTGTGATGGACTGCTACCCACTTCCTCATATGGAGGACCTCTTTGCAGAACTGTCTGGTGCCACTCACTACAGCCAGATAGACTTGAGTTCAGCATATCACCAGTTACCTCTGCACCCAGAAAGCCGCAAACTAACTGCTTTCATAACTCATGACGGTTTGTTCCAGTTCACACGTGTTCCTTTTGGTCTGGCATCTGCACCATCCGCTTTCCAAAAAATGATGGAAACTATTCTGAAGGACTTGCCAGGTGTGCAGAACTACTTGGACGACATTGTTGTCTATGGAGCTTCAAAGGAGGACCACGACCGGCGTCTGCAAGCTGTTCTCAATCGCTTAAGTGAGGCAGGACTACAGATCAACTTTGGGAAAAGTGCATTTGCACAAACAGACATTACTTTCCTCGGGCACGTCATTTCCAAAGACGGTTTGTGCCCCAGCTCGGATCATCTTTCTGCTATTGCCAAGCACCTGCACCCCAGGACATGCCAGCTCTACGCTCGTTCCTGGGCTTGACTTCATGGTTCAGCAAGTTTATTCCAAACTACGCCACACTAGTTGAACCCCTACGTCAAAAACTCAAAACTAGCTCTCAAGCTGAGTTACAGTGGGACAAGGAGGCAAATGAAAGCTTCATAAAACTCAAACAAATGCTTCTTGACAGTCCTGCACTTTCCATTTACAACCTAAACTGCCAACAGTCATCACTACAGACGCCTCTGACTACGGCTTAGGAGCTGTCCTTACTCAGTTCCACCCAGACAATACAGAGCGCATAGTAGCGTTTGCTTCACGCACACTGACGCCCGCTGAAAGAAAGTACTCCACTACAGAAAAAGAAGCTCTCGCCTGTGTCTGGGCGGTTGAGAGATGGAGAACATACGTCTGGGGACACAGATTCACACTCCGAACAGACCATCAGGCCCTGACTACACTTCTCAACACAAAAGGTATGAACAGAGCAGGGATGAGGATCGCAAGGTGGTCAGCTAGACTAATGTGCTTTCAGTATGACATTGAGTATCGTCCAGGGACCCAGAATGTCCTGGCAGATTGTCTCTCACGAGTTCCCCTGGAGACAACTTCACTAACTGAACCTGAACCAGACCTGTTTGTAGAGATAGCTGAAATCTCTCCACTGTTCTCTGCACTGCCCCTTGCTGACTTTAAAGCTGAATCTGAGGACTGTCCTGAACTTAAGCTACTAAGAGAGGTCAGCCGGTCCAAATGGCCTAAAACTAAAAAGTCTCTGCCTACTGAACTACAGCCATACTTTCTCATGAGACATGAACTTGCAGTTGACTCCCCATTGGTATTTCGTGGCACACGGCTGGTCGTCCCTAAGTCACTCAGAGAGCGCATAGTACATGTTGCACACGAGGGTCACCAAGGCATTGTGCGCACAAAGCAACGCCTCCGAGAACTTTACTGGTGGCCAAACATGGACAGTTTAGTCTACAATGTCCTCTCCTCCTGCACAGTGTGTCAGAAATGTGATAAAACTGCCAAAGCGACTCCAGCCCCATTACAGCCTGTAGAGTTTCCTGAGGGCCCATTTCAACATGTGGCTGTGGACATTGTTGGTCCTTTTGAACGTGGACCACAGGACTGTAGATTTGCTATTACTCTGGTCGATTACTTTAGCAAGTGGCCAGAAGTCGCATTCACTTCAAATGCTACTACAGCTACTGTCCTTACATTTCTGTCAGCTGTTTTCTCTCGTGAAGGTAATCCCTGTGCTATAACAACTGATAACGGTCCACAGTTCACCTCTTGTGATTTTGCAGACTTCCTGAAAGAAAGAGGAATAAAGCACATCAAAACAAGCGTGTACCATCCCCAAGCAAATGGGTGTGTTGAACGATTCAACAGAGTGCTCAAAGACTGTATCCAGGGAGCACAGGCAGTTCAGAAACCATGGAAGCCAACAGTAACTGCCATGCTTCAGAGTTACAGAGCCACACCTCATGCTACAACCAACGAGTCTCCTTTCAAACTCCTGAGAGGGAGACAGATGAGAACAAAACTCCACATACTGCCGCAGTCTGACCGCACAGGACAGTATGATGCTGTAAGATCAAGAGTAGCACTCAAACAAGCAAAATGTAAGAGTTACACCGACAAAAAGAGAGGTGCTAAATCTCCAAAATTTGCAACTGGAAACAAAGTGCGTATCCGCAAGCCCTTTCATGTTGGAAAAGGAGAAAGACAGTACACTGACCCTGTGTCCATTGAACAACAAACAGGATACAGTACGTTCATTTTGAGTGACGGGAAAAGATGGAATGCAGCTCGCCTTTCTCTCTGTCCAGAAAGAGTCGAGGAACCGCATCAAGCTGGTGCTGCTGCACAAAATGCCAGCCTGACTGAAACTGTACCAAAACCGTGCTGTTCCACAAAGAGAACACAAACCACCTGCATGGACTAAAGACTATGTATTGAAATAACATAAGGGTTGAAGTAATAAGTGTTGAAACAGTTCTGATAAATAAGCACTTTTGGTTAAATTGTTGTTGTAATACCTGAGAGTATTTTCATACTACAAGCTGCTGTCTTTTAAGTTAAGCAAAGGTGATACAAAAGTTATATTTTATTTAGATTAATGTATTGCAGCTACTTTATCTTTAAGCATGCCAGAAAACACAAGTTAAGATTTGTTTTGAAATTTACTTACATTGCAATTACTGGTTTACAGGAGATGTAATCTTTAATGAGTAATGGGGGAGATGTTGTGTTTTCAAATGTACATGTAATAACATAGCACTTATAGTTTACAACTCTGCTATACGCCTCTCCGCTAGAGGGCAGTGTTAAGTAACTGTACAGAAATGAAAAAGAACTACCCATGCCATGAACCTGCACTCTCCGCATTAAAAGTTCATGAAGAGTTACTTAGCTCTTGTATTCTTTTATTTTACACCACCAACATAACACAGTCCAAACTTTTATCATGTGTATTTTTACTTTCTCACACTGCTGGTGTAAATATGACTATCAGTCCTTATTCATGTCATTCATAAAAGTGCCAATCTAGGCTGTAAAATGTCAGGCCAGCGCGTCATTGCGCACGGTGTAAAGACCGATTTGGGTTAAATAAACGCCACAGGATCGTCCTCTTTATACGCATATACACGCAGAGGGCAGAGGAGTGTGTAGGCGTGTGTGTGTACCGTGAGTGTCACTCCCCGCACTGAAGTCCAGACCTCGTCTCTCCTGACGCTGCCTCGATGGGCTCTTCGCATTGGGTTATGTCCGCATTATTCCGTGGCTCAAATAGGAAAACTTTTCAAGCGCGCGCAACGTGATAGAAAAACAAAGGCCAGCACAACAGCACGTTCATTTATTTCTTCGCGTTCGCTTCACTTCAGTCCGTGCGCGCTCACGATCCACGTGCGTGTGGTGAGCGTTGCGCTTTGAGTTCGTTTCGAACTTCTGAGACGCTATCCGTGACATCCGTGACTTAAAGCAAGGCGCCCGCTTCTCCAAACTCTTAATCCACGGCTCAGTTTTACACGCAGAGGCTGGAATCGGTGCCTGGCGGTGTGGATGGTTCAGCGTGGACGGGCCAGGTCTTGACCCGCCCCCTGTGCGGAGTAGCGAGGGACGCGCGCACATGGGAAACTATGTGTCAAGCTATATTTCTTAAGCACTCACGTCAAGTCAAAAGACACATTACACTGGAATGACGAATCTTGTTTTATCTCTTTGGTATTATATTAGGCTGCATTTAAAATTCCTAGCTACAATAGTGAAAGCAATAATAAAGCCTAAATGAAAACCTTCATTCATATCTGCAGATGTGAAATAATCACTAACCATAATCATAATAATAAAGTACTTCTCAAATGCAACCCATAAGCTTTCCAGCAATAAAATACATTTTATGCTACTATAAAATTATATAACCATAAAAGTACATGCACAGAAATAGGCACCTTTAGACAGTCTTAAACCTTGATTTAAACATTTACCTGTAGTAACTTACCATGCATTTTACAGTTTTTCCTCAGTCTCTTTGACACATTTTTTTAAAACTTTATTTGGTTTAATCACTTGATTCCAACATTTATCAAACACTGAGGTGGTCTTATCATTTACAACATTTTTCATTTAGTCATACAGTTTTCAGATTTTTTCAGAACAGCTCACACAGCTCTCATTCACAAACTCACATGTTCAGTGTGATAAAGGACTTCTAAAATCCGGAGCAGAAAGATCAAACAACATATACTGAACATCTAAATCAAACAGAGACAATGGCCTGAGCAGAACACACAGACTGTAGAAATGCAACAAATATAAACTAAATCTATTTCCAGTGTGATGTTTGTTTAAATGGTTTGTCAGTCACACAGGTGCAAACTGTAAAGAGTTGGATAAAATATCAACACAAATCAGAAAGTTTTCCTAAATGTAGCTTAATTCATGTTTGTTTGTTTTTTCTTTGTACAAATATGTCTGCATTTACTGTAGATAAAAAGCACAACTTATCCAGATTCAGATTATTTTTTGTAAAGTGTGAATCTCAATGACTGAACTGAACCTTTGGTCACTTTGTGTCTGAGATCAGAACTAAAGCTTGTGAGCTGTAAAGTCAAATGAATGAGAAAACACATGAAAACACCTGAAGAATGAGTGAGAGTTTTGATGCTAAAAATGTACCTTAATACAAAATTTAGTTTTAAAAAACTGAAGCTCCGTTTAGTTTTGTTTGTGAGCTGTTTTGTAAATTGACTGGACAAGTGTGTCAAAGTCATTGAGAAAAACTGTTGTGTAAGTGCACAATCTAGAGTAATCCCACATCCAATTTACTTTTAAAATTGTGTAAAAGAAGAATTTGTAATACCTACTGTTGTGCTGTTTGATTGATACAAGTTGCTTTTTCCACAAAAAATTGGGACCGTGTTAATTTTATATTTGCCCACTCAAAATTTCTGCTTGCCCACCCAAGCCCAGTGGGCTAGAACCGGCCCTGCTG
This sequence comes from Mugilogobius chulae, assembly GCA_038363315.1. Classification (NCBI taxonomy): domain Eukaryota; kingdom Metazoa; phylum Chordata; class Actinopteri; order Gobiiformes; family Gobiidae; genus Mugilogobius; species Mugilogobius chulae. The sequence continues at coordinate 17,544,998 of CM076414.1, forward strand.
GAGAGACTGGTCCTGGGCCACCTTCGCTCCACCGTGAGCTCAGCATTGGATCCGCTGCAGTTCGCGTATCGACCTGGCATCGGAGTGGAGGACGCCGTCATCTTCCTGCTGCATCGCTCTCTGTCCCACCTAGAGAAGCCCGGCTGCGCTGTGAGGATTTTATTTTTTGACTTCTCCAGTGCCTTCAACACCATCCAGCCCCTGCTCCTGAGGGACAAGCTGGAGACGGCCGGTGTGGACTGTGACCTGGCAGAGTGGATCCTGGACTACCTCACAAACAGGCCCCAGTTTGTGAGAGCCGAGACTGTGTGTCTGACCTTCTGACCTGCAGTGTGGGGGCGCCGCAGGGCACCGTCTCGCGCCCTTTCTCTTCACCCTCTACACTGCAGACTTCAGACACAACACGGACAGCTGCGTCCTGCAGAAGTTCTCTGACGACTCTGCTATCATCGGACTCATCACGGACGACGACGATGCAGAGTACAGAGGACTAACACACTTTGTGGACTGGTGTCAGCAGAACCATCTTCTCCTTAACGCTGGGAAGACCAAGGAGATGGTGGTGGACTTTCGCAGACGCCACTCCATTGCCCCGCCACCAGTGAACATCCAGGGAAGGGACATTGAGAGAGTGGACTCATACAAGTACCTGGGTGTTCATCTGAACAATAAACTGGACTGGACTCACAACACTGATGCACTGTACAGGAAGGGCCAGAGCAGGCTCTACCTTCTGAGAAGACTCAGGTCTTTTGGAGTGAGGGGGCCACTCCTGAGGACCTTCTACGACTCGGTGGTGGCATCTGCCATCCTGTACGGTGTGGTCTGCTGGAGCAGCAGCATCACAGAGAGGGAGAGGAAGAAGCTGGACAAGGTCATCAAGAAGTCCAGCTCCGTCCTGGGCTGTCCTCTGGACTCAGTGCGGGAGGTGGGGGACAGGAGGGTCCTGGCTAGATTCACATCTATGCTGGACCATGAGTCTCACCCCCTGCAGGACGCCCTGTCTGCTCTGGAGAGCAGCTTCAGTGACAGACTGATTCACCCTCGCTGTGTGAAGGAACGGTTCCGCAGGTCCTTCCTTCCTGCTGCTGTCAGACTGTACAACGAACACTGTTAACTCTGGACATCATTACATTTAATCTTGTGCGATACTGTGTTACCATAGAAACATCTCTGGTACAACTCACTCATGTCACTTTATCTGCTATTATTTATTCACCTCTATTTACACCTCCTTAAATGCTGCTCTGTACATAAACATCGTCACACTTTTACCTCATATTTATTACTGGTTATTTATTCTGTTCATATGCTGCAGTTGTACATAATCATAGTCATATATTGTACATAATACTATATACTATATACTGATGCCACTTTATCTATTTATCCTGTCATATCCTGCACTGTGCCATAGCAAACATTTATTGTAAATAATAGTCTTTTAATTATTGTATCTTTATATATATTTTAAGTCTATTTTATTTCTATTATCTTATTTGATTGCATGTTTCTATTTTCCCTGCTGTTCTTAAAATGTGCGTTGCAACACTGGAATTTCCCCATTGTGGGACAAATAAAGGATATCTTATCTTATCTTATCTTATCTTATCTTATCTTATCTTATCTTATCTTATCTTATAATAATAGTATAATAATATAACAATAGTATTATAGACTACTATTTACAAATTAAATAAATACATTTTGGGAGTGACTGCCTTTAAATACTTTTTCTTAAGGATAATGAAAGTTTATCTAAATGTGAGAATGTGTAAAACATGTTTAAAAACAAAGTTAGCAGTGTAAAATGTGTTTGTGTCACCAAAAGGTTCCTGGTCTGACTGGAAAGTACCTGCCCCAGAGCAGGAGCTAAAAAAGTCCCTGAAGTGTGGCCCCAGTCCATAGTTCCTGCTCTGTGTGAATGCTCCCAAAATGTGGACAGGAACTAAAAAAGGACTAGGAACTGAAAAAAGTTCCTACAGTGGGAAAAGGCCTATTGGCAATGTTCTTAAGTCAACATGTGTTTATATTATACTTAACTAATAAAAATCAACACAAATCATGTAAGATGTAATATTAAGGCGTAAGAATCTATAGAGAGTGTTAATTTAACTAACTTGTGTCGATAGACTAATGGAAAAATAAATAAATGGGTCTGCTGCAGCCCTACCGGAGTCTTCTTGCTTCAGTTGGCTGTATTTGTTCCTAGTATGCAGAAACATTACTTTCTGCTCTAAGAGAGTTTATTTTTCCATTTCTCTCGAGGTCATTTGAACTTCCAGAGAGTTCCACAGTGTCACTTTGTTCCACCCACGACTTGAGCTGCAGTTTGAGGTGCTTCTGTTCTTCATCAGTGGGATTGTTTTGTCTGTTCAGAGCTGTTGGATTAGCACACAATAGCATCAGATTCATCAAACTGTCTGAGTGATTGGACCAAATGACCTGCTAAGTGTCTTTTAGATTTAAAATGTTGCATGCACTTTAATGACCCGAATGACGGCTATGGAAGACTGAAGCAACTCACTTTTACAAGGATCTGGTCAAGAGCAGTTTGTGTGTTTTGTTTAATCTAAGAATTTGAATTTGAGTTAAGAGATGGTTTACACATTCTTATCTTGTCGCTGGTCAGTTTACACATTCTGTATTTGTCAAATGTTAGCATACAAATACTTCACTTGTTACAAATATATCGATGGAGCAGATATTCAGTCGGAATTAACTTTTTCTTTATGTAAAGTTCTACTGAGATTCAGAGGTAGGGGAAACTGGAGTACCTGGAGGAAACCTACCCAGACAACGGGAAGAACATACAAACAGACTGGGAACCTGTCCAGTACCTCAAACCCAAACACATCCCGGTCTGTGGTTCTACCCCTGCACAGCTCATCCAGTCTCCTCTGTCTCCGCCCCTTTCTTCAGCCTATCAGGAGCCAGCATTAGATTCACAAGAGTAGTTCAATTGTTCAGTTTGTTTTCAGCTCCTGCAGCTCCAGACCTTCTCCTCGTTCACCACAGCAGTTCGTCTGTTTGAATATCCAGGCTGAAATCAATTGGCAAATTTTTAATTTGTTAGAGAAGTTAGAGCTGCCCACAGGTGGGCCGCTCTAATCGTTACATTGGTGCTTCTTTATTGAAGTACTTTGATAAAGATGCATCAGACCCACATCGGCTCGTGAGCCTCTGAATCAAAATCAAATCTTGAGCCACCCAGAGATTCCCACCCTCATAAGTACACTGTATAACAGCACATGCAAAAAAAGATCCAATAAAATTAGGCAAAAAAAATAGAGCCATCTAAAAATATCAGTTGATATTTGCTGATATTTTGAAGTATCATTTCCTTCACAAACAACAAAAACATGCGCTTGTCTGCATAAAAATGTTTCATCTGTAGTTACACTATCAGTGACGAACAAGGTCCCAGCATCATGAGGTATCATAATTTAGTTTAGTAGGTTCGATGCTGACTATGGTTTTGTAGTTGTTTTTGACACGGAGACTGCACAGAAGCACACGGGACATTGAGTTACAAAAAATGACTGAACTCTGCATAAATAGGTTCTTAAGATTCCATTAATGGTTGTATTGAGGATTTTTCAAATCCAACAACTGTTTGCTGTTTTTCAAATGATGCACGTGTTTCCTCCCAGGGCCACACCCTTCACTGCTACTGGGCCAATGAGTTACTTAGAAACACTGAGGGTTTGCTTGACAGGTTCACAGGCCAATAGATAACGAGGTACCTCGTTATCTATTGGTCAACGTTTTACTGGCCTCATCATGTCCACAGTTTATATATTTTTATAAATCTTTTTTTTGTTTAGCATAAGTACACGGCTGTTACAAATCTATACAACTGTTTTTGACCAAGACTGACAACAAACAATTGTTGAAAATCCTCCATACAACCTTTAAAGTATCTGCAAAAATCATTGTGTTCTTTTGACATTCAACAATCTCAGTCTGACTGATGAGACTGAGAAGTTCCACTTTTCTCCACTTTCTGCAAATCCACACTGTATTTTGTCCAAACTCTGCGTGTTACTTCCATTTCTCCTTCGTAAAAGTCAGTTCTGTATTCCTTTGGGAAAGTTTGGCTGATGCAATCGCCAAACCAGGAAACTGTGACTTTTCACTAAGTTTATGAATCTGAATCAACATCAGTGTTTGTCTGTAGAGCGATCCTGGTCAAAAGTACAAATCAGACTCACATAACTCTGTCCATACTGTTGTTTTGTCGAATGAACAGCCGTCTATCAATGCATTCTGATGTGGAGAGAGCGCCAGTCCGGTCTCTGAATGAGAAGACGATATTAAAGAGCAGAATTGGACATTTTTCGTCAAAACAAAGTACAAACCAGTAAATGACAGAAAATTGTCAGTTAATGTAACCTCTGCTCTGTAGTTTTCTATCTAGTTTAGTTCTTGAACATATGTCATCTTAAACACAATTCAAATGTGAACTCAGAGCTGAGTAGTGTTATTTAAAACAGCTACAAGTCTACTGAGTGACCTTCTGCTCCATCTCATTTTCCAAAAGAATACAAATGTTGTTTTTTCCCTGTTCACCTGTAGTGTCTGGTAGAGGGTCAGAATTGTTGACCTAGTGTAGGGGAGACTGGGGCCAAATGTAACAGAGGCTCCCATTTGTAGCAGAGGCAAACCAAAAGCTTCAGCTCTGCACAGAACCTGCTCATCTCATCTCCACCTGCTGTCTGAGTGGAAAGAGATTTGAGATTTCAGGAATCTTTTTACATCAAAAAAACATCACACAAGCTCATGTTTTTCTCCTGGACACAGATGTGATTGAGACATGGCTGTCATTTTTACATGTTTAAAAATAGGTTTTATGGTCTGTATTTGGTAAGTTTTACAACAACAAATAAACATGCTAACAGAGAAAAATATCCCTCCAAACATGGCCGCCCTCGTCTGTGTTCCAACTGCCCCTCGGCCATTTTAGGAATTCATTTTGGATGGATTTATTTAGATTTATGTTTTTTGTCCAAAAAAGTTTGTGTATCATTTGTTTGACTGATTTTGATCAGAGCCTTCATATTGTTTTCAGAATAATTCTCATTTTAGTTCAAAAAATACATAAGTAAAGTTAGAGCAGACTGTAAAGTTTGTTTTCCACAGCAGTTTTAAGTTAAGGTGGTTTAAATGTGGACAACCTTCCAGTTTGTCAAATGTATAGACCCATTTACTGTTAGTAAACAAAGATGGCTGCGCGCGCTAACTGGTGCCCTGAGTGGTGCCCAGTCTCAGGCTTTTCAAGCTACGCAGGTGCATTTTCATTAAAAAATCGCAAAACTCTCTTTAAAAACTCAATTTAACGAACAGCAAGCGACTCCAGATCCATGTACAGTTATCTACTGAATGTTAGCATGACGTTAGTAACTCCAGATCCATGTACAGTTATCTACTGAATGTTAGCATGACGTTAGTAACTCCAGATCCATGTACAGTTAGCTACTGAATGTTAGCATGACGTTAGTAACTCCAGATCCATGTACAGTTATCTACTGAATGTTAGCATGACGTTAGTAACTCCAGATCCATGTACAGTTAGCTACTGAATGTTAGCATGACGTTAGTAACTCCAGATCCATGTACAGTTAGCTACTGAATGTTAGCATGACGTTAGTAACTCCAGATCCATGTACAGTTATCTACTGAATGTTAGCATGACGTTAGTAAGTGTCTGATATTTACTTATATTTGATGGAAAAACTCATGTGCACAAGAGAAAAGCTTTAAGCACAAATCCCTTGATGAGTTTGACGACGTCATTTGCAGAAAATCACAGGAGGTGAGTTAACGTGACATTACTTAAGATTTTTGTGTAAGTTGTGTTCATTATTTATCAATTATCAGTGTAGAACTAGACTCACAGTAAACTACACCTGTGGCATTATTTTGTGCTGATTTCTACAGAAGATTATTGTATAAAAGACTCAGAGGATATACTTACATGACTCTGAGGCCATGTATTTGTTTTGATAGTGATCCCTCATTGTTTCTATAGATTTTAGCGGCAAGCTAGTTAGCCCGAAAAAATTACGAGTTATAAAATGTGTCACTGGTGCAAACCCCAGGAACACATTAGGAATGGTCAGAGTTTCGTTTGAAGTCATTGGGCCTCATTCATGACACGTTCTTACGAACAAATTTGTTCTTAAGGGCTGTTTACGAACATTTTTGGCATTCACAAAATTTGTTCTTAACGGAAAATGTTCGTCTGTAAGAACTAATTCTACGAACACTGAGGAGCACTCGTAAGAACAAAAAATCAGCTGTTTCAGATTTTTATTTCTTATATAGTTCAGTCAAAAATTTTAATTCCTACATGATTGTAGGTTATGTATTTTTGCAAATTATTGTATAAAATAATTTTAGAACCAAACAAAAAATTCTGTTATGCATAAAAATGACTCCTTTAATAAACCTGCAGCAGCCTGTCCCAGTCTCAGAGCCTCTGTGTTCTGACCCTCACAGGACTCATGTCCCTGTGCCCCCCCCCCCCCGGACCAGAGCGCACGGTGCTCTGTCTGTGCACCCTCGCCACAGCAGCCGCTGCCCCCGCTCCCCCGCACCCCACACGCTCGTTCTACCGCGACGTGAAACGCGATATAAACGGCAAAAGCCCAGCGTTATTTCTTTACATTTGTGATGTGAGTCTGCTTCCTCTGAGTGTGTTCATGTGTGTTTGGACATTTTTAAAAGACGCTGAAGTATTAACTCAGCGAAAGTGGGGAGACGCGCTTCTGCAGCTTCTTCCTCATTTCCACTGCTCCAAGTCTTGTCGGTGACGCGCTGCGGCCCGCCCTTTTTGCCATATAAGGAAGTATGCATTATTCATTTTTATGTAAATAATCATTCGTAGCTATGGTGAATTTGGCGTAAAGGCTGTTAGGAAGGAATTTGTCTCGATACGAACTCGTCGTGAATCACACGTAGAGTTTTCGCAGCAGCTTCTTAAAGTGGAAGTAACGCACAGATTTTACGAAGATTTTCATGAATGAGGCCCCAATGTTAAGTTTTCTAACCGTTTAATATCGTTAGTACAGCTTACTAGTTTTGTAAAGAAACTTATGGAGAAACTCTGCGGAGGCACAGTGCGGCCCCACCCAAAAAATGACGTAGACTCTGAACTGGTCTATTATCTTTAATAAAGAAAAAATAAATATTAATTGTTGTAATTTCATGTGTTACATTTGACTCATGTTGTGGGGCAGATGTAACACTTGACTTTCTTGTCTTCAAATGAAAACAGCTTCAACATAAGAAGCTCTAGTGAATCCAAACCTGTTCACATGCAGCTTTCATCCCATATAGTTTTAACCAGGTCTTTAACTAAGATTAAGATGATATGTCCAGTTTGGAAAAAAGTGTTACAATTGTCCCGGGTCTCCCCTATGGTTTATTCACACACAAACCAATAGTGAGGCTGGCTTATCTTCCACACGCCCCTCCCTCTCTCTGTTATTACCAGCTCACTCATTCTGCTCATCACTGGTACCGTTTGAAGTAGATTGGAAATTGCAGCGCTAATGAAGTGTTTTTGTGATCATCAGGAGCTGTTCAGAAAAATGGCCGCGGTCATTATGATGAAGTATTATTCTTCACGCCTCAGCCCTCAGAGTCCAGCAGGATTCGGAGTCTTCTGACAGAAAAGCGGCTCAGTCCTGTCCTGTGCACGTGGCTCACTGCTGCCCCCTGTCAGGCAGAGAGCGGGAACTGCAGGGCTCACAGTGCGCTGCTGGTGTATGACTTTTACTGATGATACAGAAGTAGAGCTGCACGGTTTGTGAAGTAGTTTTGAAGAAATGACACTCAGACTTACTGGGGAGATCTGTGAGTGAGTCTAAACATTTTTAGTTTCCAGAATGTTACCTTCAGACAGTAGAGTTAGAGACATTCAATCTAAAACGTACTTATGGGAAAGTGGGGTGATTTGTGCCAGTGGAAGTTGTGCCACCCTCTGTTTCTACAGAACCATAGAAGAAATGACTTTTGTGACCACACATTATTGAAGACTTGTCCATTGAATACATCCTGTAAAGATGAGAGGCTGATTGCTTGAGAAATAAGAACATTTAAGTACAAAAAATATTTTTTTCCCTTCAAAGTAAAATTTCTATATGATCATTTTTGATTGTTGTAACTGAAGTTATTGGCAAGTTTGTAATATATCACACATGTGTTCATGCTTTGGTAAGATACATTTGGAATCTATAGTTAGCATGATGTAGCTCAAAACTGACAGATGATGTATTTTGTTCCAAAATGGATGGGCCTAGGGCTGGGCAATAACATGATAAAAATGGAATCGTGAGCACATCCCTGTGGCAATCTGCTTTTTTAAAGAGATCGTGATATCGAGATTTATCAATTCTCGATTGAATCCATCTGTTCAAACATAGAATCTTTTTTTTCTAACTGACTTTTCTCTGCCTCACAATTGTCAAGTTTTCTTACAGCAATATTGAGCTGTTTTTTGTTTTGTTTTGTTTTTTTCGAAGAATTTTGAAGATTGTGTTTTTTTGGCCTGCACTGTCAAGTCATAAAAGAGATGAATTTTTGCTATTTTTCAGGTCTAAATTAAAAATATAATGGACTTTTAGCATATTTGTAGGTCTAGAAGTTGATATTGATGTTAAAAATTGCTAGAAACTTGTTTTGTGGAGATCCACAATGATCTAATTTAATGATTATATTAAATATTCTTTATTAAAGGATTGAGGTCACTTGTTTTGGGATTGGTCGCTTGTTTTTTCTCTGAAAATCTGGCAACACTGATCAGCCTATGACACCTGGATATACATTGACCGATGCTAAAAAAGCATTTTGAAAATAGACAATTTAACAATCGTGGTAACATTGAAATCGTGATATGATTCCAAGAAAATTGTGATATAAATTTTTTCCAAAATGGTGGGCCTGGGGTGATTTGTGCCAAAGAGCCACTGACACCACTTTAATGAATAATTGAAAATATATGATTTTTTGGTAATTGTGTCATTTTATCACTAAAACAATCTAATTCTTCATTTTACATCAAACACAGATAGAAAAAATAGGAAATAAGACCAGGATTCAAGTAAATAGGACTCATCAATCAGTCAAGTTTGGTGTTTAATTCTGAGCAGACATGAGCATGTTGTGCTCGGCCTTTTTTCTCTTTAATGTTAAATAACTTTATGTTTAATCTAAAACTTAAGTGGAAAATGCAGAATGAGTTTAACCTGCAGAAGATATCTGTTTCTGAAATTCACAATTGACCCCAGTGTAATCTGTCCAAAGGCACAACTTCCCCCAAAGCACCAGGGCAAGTTGTGTCACAAGACAACTGTACTTCAGATCAAAATGATTGTTTCCAAAGATGCTCCACATCCTGAAATCTGTGTTCATGTTGTAGTTTGAAGAATGACTCTCATGGTCTCACTTTAAAGGAACCGTATGTAAGATTCACAACTAGTGGTTTTAGAAAGGTATTACAATCACAAATGAACATGGGTTGCCAGAGTGTGAAGTGGCCCACACATTGAAGATTGGAAGCTGCTGACCAATCAGGAACAAGATTGGCTAAGAATCATGGGTAATAACCAGAAAGTCACTTTCCCAGACACCTGACTCTTTGTCATGGTTTGTTCCCAAATAATGCTTTTTAATACAATGTGGGAGGAGCCTAATGAGAACTGTGTAGAAACAAGTGCCTGAGCCTATCACAGACAGTTGTGTCTGTGTCCTGGTGCAACATCAGTTCAAACTCAAACATGTTCCTGACTCATGGTTCAAAATTAACTTCAGGTTCTAAAAAACCCAACTGGCAACCCAAACAAGAGAGTCATGTGAGGCTCATTCTGCTTTCTGATTGGATAATAAATGTAAACATCAACAAAGGGACATCATGTCCATTGCTTTTTTAATTAAGAATAACTCAGAATTACATTGACTTTCAGTAAAAATAAAAGCATATTTGGACTTGTTGACCTTGTACCTTTGGACACATATAGGTCATGTTTATTAAATCTGACATCAAAATCTTACATACGGTTCCTTTAAAGTCATGTTAAAGGTGCATGGCGTAAGTTGCAAAGGTTTGAACAAGGGCGCCATCTTTGGCGTTTTGTGGCACTGCACCCTCCCTACTATCAGCAGCTGAAGACGTATTTTAGGCTTAAAAGATTCTTTTGACACATCGTTATTTCTGCTAAATGTTTTCTGACTTAAGAAGACAAAGGCTTTTGTATGAAAAAGTAGATGCTGGCTATTTTATGTTCTTTTTGACTGAATGATCAGTTTACACATTCCAAAAGTTACACTTTTTGAGAGATTGAGGAAAGCTTTGTTTTAGCGTGAGAGAAAATTGTAAACAAGCTTTTTACAGGCCTCATTTGTCATAAACTAAATGCTCAATGGCAATTTATTACTCTAATAAAACATAAACCTTACCAAGACAAAGAGCTAAGCGCTAAGCTACTAAATCTGTGTCTAAATGTGCGATGTACTTGGACAGGCCTGAGAGTCTTACCTTCTAATGAAAATAATCGCCAGTTGAACGTCTTATTGATCTCCTCTTTCTCAAAACATGTCCAAGTGCTCCTCGGCTCTGTCAATCCGCCTCATGCCGGTGCTGTTACGGTGGGCTAGTTGTTTGAATTCTTCCGTGTGTTACGGGGGTTCGGAAGCTAGATGGCAGTATTTACCAATGATTATTTATTTTATTTTTCATTAAACAGCCTTTACAACAGTCGTCCATTGTATAAAACCGAGAGCTTTTGCTAAATAAATAGAAATAATGACGATAATCCAGTGAAGGAGGACTAGCGCGGGAAAATGCGACCAGCGCCACTCACATTTATGAGCCTGTGTGCGCTCACAGAGGCAAACTCGGTAAGTTTACAAAACGTCATGGCGCATATCCAGGCAAGTGCCAATGGACGGTAATTTGATATATCGTAATATTGAACATTTTAACTTACGCAATGCACCTTTAAGTAAATACACATCTCATCACTTTCCCCTACAGATTCTCTTTTGTCTCTACTGCTGTCGTCCTTTGAATCGGACCTAGTGACCTGCAGTGTTTTGTCATATGACTAACACATGTGCCCTGTGTCCTTTTAGACCCTCAAACAGTTGATGAATTACATATTTGTTTATTCTTTATTGTATTTATATTCTTTTTACATTGTGCTGGTCAGAAGGTAATGTTTGTAATGAGTGGGCACTGTGGCTCAATGCAGAGGTCCTTTCAGAGACAGTAAAGTTCTCTTCATCACAGTCGCATCCAAATCACTCTAACGACACAATTATCAAACTGTAAAGGCTGCCATTTTTGAAAACCCTTCATTTTATTCTCAAATAACACTAATCTTATTAAGCTGATTAAGATTAGCGCTGTTAAAACAAATGCATGTGAATAGTTTCAAAGTTGAAATGTCAGTCTCTTTGTCTTTTAAAGTCGCACTGAGTGACTGCACTGGACAGAACAACATTTAAGGATCTGTCGGCTAAATCTAAAAATCAAATCAAAATGGAAACTTTAGGTTAGGATTTCAATCAACTCAATGTGACTCAAGAACTAAATGCTTACTAATAGCTTTTGTAAATGAGCCGCAGCGGTCGCTCCATTGTTACTGCAGCAGAAGATCCCTCTGTAGGCAGAAAGCTTTTTTTCCTGTAGCACGCAATGCAAATACAAACTGCTCATGTTCAGCAGAAACAGCACCCGTGGCAGTTCTGAGCTAGTTTCACATCGTTAAGAGACAAGAAAGTAAACCGTAACCTTCAAACGTATTTCTGTTTCAGTCAAACTTGAGCTTTTGGGTTTGTTTGACTCCACTCACGAAAACACTGCACATGTCCAACAGCCTGTAAAGCAGCTAGTAAAGGCTGAAGCTAACAGCCAATATGGCCGACAAACGCCACATCGACTCACACACTCAAATACATATCAACTCAGATGAATATGTACACCTAATGCGTCACTGCTCTATGGAAGTCCAGAGCTGCCAGTATGGAGTAAACATTTTTTTCAGCTTTTCTCGTTATAACGGCTTTATATTTACATTCAAACGACTTTTTTTTACGTTCAAACGAGAATATATTCTCGTTCGAACGACTTTTTATTTACGTTAAAACGAAAATATTTTCTCGTTAAAACGACTTTTTATGATAAACAGACTGCTCTTCCCATGATGCTCCACAAGCTGTAGCTCAGAGCCCTGTGCTACGAAGCTAGATTTGGGATTTAGCGAGGTCAGTTCTGGGTTAAACCTGGTCTGGTCTGGATCACTTCCTATCGGGGCAGATTGCAACATGAGACAAACTCATAACCTGCTCCGGACCAGGATAAGTTAAGACGTGGCGCTGGCCAATCAGAGACGAGAATTTAGGCTTTTGAGAAGAGACGGGAGAGAGAGATGAGAAAGGGCAGCGAAATACGAAAGTGACGGCGTATTTATACGTATTTATAAAGAGAAGCCATGATATCTTATAGGCTATGTGTGTTTAATCTGTGGGATGATAATTCATTGTCAAGAAATAATGATTGAATGCACTTTTACACATTTGGCTGTGGATCTTGACGCATCAGTTTGACTCAGATAAAAGACACTTAAACCAACAGACTAAGCAGTCGATCATATAAATGTTTAGTGATGTCTGTACATTTGTGTTTAGTCTGTTATATCCATGCAGGACATTTAAATGAACTGTGTAGTGTAACTTCTGTGTCTGTGATTGCGTACCTGGGTTAGTCAAGGTAAGAGAAACTTATCCAGGCTATTCAGCGACGTTCGTAGGCTCTGGAGCATCATGGGAAGGGCTGTCTATTTTTCAGTCGTTTTAACGAGAATATATTGTCGTTTTAATGTAAATAAAAATAGTCGTTAAAACGTATAACGACATTATATTCTCGTTTGAACGTAAAAAAAAGTCGTTTGAACGTAAATAAAAAGTCGTAATAACGAGAATATTGTCGTTTGAACGTAAATATAAAGTCGTTATAACGAGAAAAGCTGGAAAAAATGTTTACTCCACACTGGCAGCTCTGGACTTCCGTACTGCTCCAAGACTTTTTGTGTTTTGTTTTGTTTTTTTGCCATTTTAGTTCAAATTGATCAAATTTCTAAATTGTTAGTGAAAGCTTCTCCTGTGTCTCACGACTGTGGCCAGTGTCTTTTTTAGACTCTGACATCAGCACTGATTTGTCCACTCAGTACTGGGCTGATTACAATCACCTGCTCTCAGACCCTCCTTTCACCTTCTCATGCTTTTCCAGCAGAATGTTCAGTTTGAAATGTGTTTGTGGGAGGAGCTTCACTCTAAACCCCGCCCCTGGTCAGGACACGAGCTGCTAAAGAGTGACATTTGTGAATGTGAACTTTGTGCGGAAGTGAATGAGACAGACTCTGGACATGTCTTTAAGGTTAGAAAAGATGATTTTTAACTCTTAGTCGAGCAGCTCCTTATAAGGAAAACCAGCCTGTACACACTTTTATTATGTTCTTTAGGGATGGGCCGATATGAATTTTTGGAGAAAAAATGGAAATATTTTTACTGTACTTTTCTTTGCCTTATTTGAAAAAAGAATAAAATAAATACATTGATAAAAATAATAGTTGTGCTGTAGGTTTGATGCTGGTGTTTGCAGAAGACAACTGAAGGGGGCGCTCTACTGCTGAAGTTGCTTGGTTCTGCTTTAAAATCCACAGCACAACTCACAAGAGAAGCTTCTCTCAAAATATTGGCGCCAAATATCGGCCATTTTTTTTTCAATATTGGTCTGATACTGATACATCGAAATAACACAAATATCGTTCAATACCAATATTGATACCGATATATATCGCCCATCTCTAATATTCTCGTTTTTGTATGCATCTGATATCTGTGCATAGGCGCCAATCACAATCACACTCACCCACTGGAATGTCTGAGCACCAGGTGAATTTGTCCTTCTTTCATGAACATGTCGGAGTTTCTTGGGTCACAGAGCATCTTTCACACTCTTCTCACTTTCTTTCATCTGTCTGTGTGAATATAAGCGCTCATGCAGCAGCTCTCCTCTGTCATTAGACCCGTGGTCACTTTCGGAGGTGGACTGGGGAGGGCGGAGCTGCGTGTAGTGGGATCCCCGCGTCATCCTCTGTGCTGCTGCTCTGTCCCCTGTTCGTGAGCTTTAAAGCAGCGCTGGAAATCAAGTCAGGAAAAAATGGGAGACGAGAATGCTGAGGTGCGATGCGATTCAAACGACACGTTATGAAGTGACGACTGCACTGTCCTGTTGTAGTGCTCGTTGCCGGGAGAGATGCGCTGAGGCAGGACAGGCTCTTTATGAACTGAATGGATTCTGTTCACTGGGAAAAGAATGCGCCAGTGTGAGCCAGAAGTCTTAGTTTCAGGTAGAAAAGAAACAAAATGAACACACGAAAGAAGAGACACGTGCAAATGACTCGCGTGCCATTATACGGTATGCATGCATGTGCGTGCGGATTCTTTTTGGGCACCTGCACGCAAAAAAAGATAAAGCGGCGATTTACCGTGCCTAGGGACAAAAAAAGGAAACTGGCATCTTTTGCTGTAATCTGGCCGATTTACACGGCGACTGCTAAAGACACTGTTCACATCAAATAAATAAATCCAATTTAAAAAGTCAACATTCTTTTCACAAAGACCAGATTTTTCGCCTGCCGGGACCTCTGGGCTGGAGGTGTGCGATGAGTCACCATTTTTACTGGGTTTGCACAAATTATGACTGAAATTCAATCTGTTATAACATTGTAAGCTACCGCTGTATTGAATTTTGTGTAAAAATAAATTACAAAACATAGGGATACTGAATTCCAGATATGAGGGGGAAAGAGGACTTGTCCTAAAGACCTGCTCTGCACATCCTCACCGTGAAGCAAAGGGGATCTGGAAATGTCACTGCTTGCTTTTGGCGCCGTTTAATTGGAATGAAATAGTTAATTTTTAGTTGTTGTTTTTTTTTTTTTTTTTTTTTCTAAAACAAACAAAACAGACTGATTCTATGTTGTAGTTTCATTTTAACTTTTACCCAAATCCTTTTCCAAAAACTTACCATAATCATAATCCTGGACACGACATTCTTCACACTGTTTCTCATTTTGGACCATTTTGTAACAACATAAATTAACTATTTATAAATGTAAACACTGCATGATAAATTATACAAATTAAACTACAATAATTATATGTAAATGATCCATTTACGACCTGTGCCTGTGCTCCTAATATGAATCAGTTAGGGCTACAAGTGCTCCTTGTGAAAAGTTAGTCAGAGCCCTTTAATATAGTGTGGCGGAAAGATTATAACACTTAAAACTGGAACAATATTTGGCGTTGGATTCAGACAGCACACAGAGGTCTGATTTGGTTTCCCATAAAAAGCCATGTTTCCTGTCTTTACCGTGCACTGGACTCCCTCTTGGATGTTCAGTCGCCTGCAGATGTTTTCTCCACGTCTGCCTCTGGTTCTGGAGCCTACACACACCTCCCAACACTTTTCAGGGCCATCTCTTCTGACTCACAGAAACACGGATCTGGGTTTCCACGGCAACCTGAAGGCCGAGTACCGCAGGACGACTTCAGCGCTGATACGCACGCCCATTATCCTCTTATTTAGCTCTTTCTAAATGAATGAAAACCAGGAGAAATCAAGGTTTCTGCCGTGACTGTGAAAGGACCCGCTGAATGCATACAATCTATTCACTGTCACTTTAAAGGAGAGACCTGTTTCAGACTCACAGGGAGGGAAACATGCTTAAACTGAACATGGCTTATAGCTTTTACTTTCTTAGTAGAAGAAAGAATGAACTCTGGATTCTGTAACCAAAATCAGACTTAGTACTTTAATCAGTCAGTCTGACTTTTTCACTACAGTGTAACTATTCTGCCCTAAACTTCAAAACTTAGTTTGCTCTCAGTATATTAACCTTTGTGTGGAAATAACACAATTTCAAATGAGCTCATATAACGTTTTACTAGTGAATATAATAGTTGAATTGTCCAAATGCATTTCCCATCACAGCTGTAGCTTCTACACCAGGGGTTCTCAAACTTCTTCAGTCCAGGGACCCCTTATCGGCTCAAAAGACTTCCAAGGACCTCCTATCCAGGGGCGTTGCACCAAATTCTGGGCCCCAGGTAAAAACTTTGTTCATGGGCCCCTATACCATAATCTGGTGTTTTAATTACTTAGTTGGTTCTTGTTATTTTTCTTTCATTTGGGCTTTTGTTCGTTGTAGAATTTTTGTATATAGCTTATTTATTTATTTATTTAATTTCTACACACTACACAAAACTAGTGTTAATATTAGGTATTTTTCTATGCTTCAGAAGATCAAATAATATCTCTAATTTTCAAGATTTAACACTCGCATTTAGACAAAATAAAATGGAAGCACACTTTTACATTTGAACTTGTTTTAAGCCTTAAAATTGTCTAAATAATGCCAACAATTGACTTAAAGAATCCTTTCGATACATTATGTTGCTGGATTGAGAAGTTGTGATAGATACAGTGACAAATATTCCAGAACAAAACCATGTGAATATGCGACTGTTTGTTCACTGAAATCTGAAAATCTTGTTAATAATAGTATATTTTCTTGCTATTACTTTTGTTAATAATTTGACCAATTAATATTAATATTTTTTTTAGCTATTTTCTTTGGCTAAAGTCCATATGCTACGTTTTAAGGAATGATGGAACACTCTGATATCACATATCATTTAATTGCATTAAGCAAAAATGACCTGCTTTTGGGGCCCTTTTCTGTCCTGGGCCCTGGGGAAACTAGTACCATTTACCCCCCCAGTCCGACACCCCTGCTTCTATCACTTTTCGCTCTGGTATCACATTAACATTTGGAAATTAAAACTGAGCTATATGTCAAATTTGAATGAATGGTCATTTTTACTGCTTTACTTGTTTCTATTCAAAGCTGTCTACATTTTCTATCCAAAATTCTATGTTTAGGATGTTAAATATTGGTATATTAAAAAAATAACTAATGTTTCAAAAAAAAAAAAATTGGGGGACCCCTATACATATGGTTCTCACTTTAAGAAATCACTGAACCAAAATTTTAGGGATTTTACAGCAAAATTTTCTAAGCCTCATTTATTCAAGTTTTAATGTGTCACAATTTGAAGTTTTTAAGTTAAACCATCTTTAGTCAAAAAACTACATTTACAAACTGATCGTGTAATATAATCAAATGTTGTTATTATGAAAACATGACATGAAAATAAACCTTTTATTTGGGCGTGACCACCTTTAAAACATTTGACTAATCATCAAATCAGAGGTAGGCTTAATTTTAATTTTAATTGACCTTTATTTAACCAGGGAAGTCCCACTGAGATTCAGTATCTCTTTTGCAGGGGAGCCCTGGGGGAAGGGTCAGGGGAGGCATTAATGGACATGTTTTTAGTTGTAGGAGGAAACCGGAGTTTTTAAGAAAAAAGCCCTTTCAAACACAACACATAAAGTTCAGACATGCGTCTGATATTTCCCCGGCCCGTTCTACATGTGTTCTTCTGCCTCCAGGTACTTTGTCCCAGGCCCAGCGCACAGACCGTGTGATGTGTGTGGATTTGTTTCCTTCACTGTTTATGTATGAGCAGCGATACCTCCGCCCTCACACATGCACAAATATTAGGGCTGGGACGATATATCGTTGTGCGATATATTGTTATGCCATTTTAGCGCGATACGAAGTATCGATACGGTCAACAAGTATCGATACTTTTGATGACTTAATTTAGTTGCAATGCTTGGAGAAAGCGCACTGTTAACCGCACCAAAGGCGCTGAATTATGGCAGGACTGGAAGCGCAGCTAAATAGTGTTACGAGCCTAGCATTTTAAATCTCAGTATGGGAACACTTGGATCTTTTTACTCGTCCTGGCAAGACAGATTTGGATATGGCAAAAGCGGGTGGCAAGTTGTGTCGCAGCGGGTCCCTCTCCTGTTGTGGGAACTAATTTCAGCCTTCCTTCACTCAGGAATGCCAAGGTAGCCTACATATTTCACTTGAATATGGTTACCTACCTTCGACTAAGCTTTGATAGTGTTGTGTGCGGCTGGTAACTAACCGAAAACGTTCAGGAAATAATGGACCGAAAACATGACGTACTTTCACTGCCATTTATCGGTGCTTTGCCTTTAAATCTCCGCGTCAGTAAGCAGACAACAGAAACGCCACACATGCCACATGTGCGCTCTACAATGACACGAATTTTGCTCCACAAACAGCTAACACCACGTAGCTGTGTCAAATGTGCACTCCACAATGTCACGGCAATTCACGTTTCACATCTCCCAAACAGACCGCACAAACAAGTCTCCCAAAACAAAGCGCAGTGTGTCAGCTTACCTTCTTAAACAGAAGAAACGAAGAACACGGGTCCAGAGTTAAATAACCTTCAGGGCAAGCCTTTCTGTCAAACGTTTGCGTGTTAAACTTCGTAAATCTACGTGATACATTCACAGTCCTTTGTTTTTGTTTTTGTTTTTTACAACATTCAATACATGTTCAGATTGACAAGCATTTAATTTGAAAAGAAATATTCCTGAATTTTGGAAGAAATATTGCAATA
Source organism: Mugilogobius chulae (assembly GCA_038363315.1). NCBI lineage: Eukaryota > Metazoa > Chordata > Actinopteri > Gobiiformes > Gobiidae > Mugilogobius > Mugilogobius chulae. The sequence goes on from CM076414.1 coordinate 17,563,640, forward strand.
CATATTAAATCGTATCGCAATTATTGTGTATCGCAATATATCAAGATCGCAATATCTATTGTATTGGGCCTTATATATCGTGATGTATCGTATCGTGACAAAGGCGTATCGTCCCAGCCCTAACAATATAGCTCTGTTTTTTGTAATATGTTCAGCTTTATCACAGTGCATTAAGTAAGTCTAGTGTTTTCTGATAATATGGTCAGTATTAGTAAGCTGTTTCTATCAATAGCTAAAGCAAAATCATCGCACCTTTGGATCTTGGTTTTTGTCATCGACTAGTCGACGCGACTATGCTCTCGACTAGTCGACTACTGAACTTCAGTAAGCGTGCAACCCCTACTTGTAATACATTCATTTAAATTACAATCATGATGTAAACTGATGGCTATAAAACTAAACTTCTGAGTGTGAGTATAACTGAATTGAGTAACAATCTGGCATACCGGCCACATAGTTCACATTTGGGCCTATGGTTTCACTGAAGCGATGAGCAGGAGGATGTTAGCACAGTTTGGATTTGTTTTGACAATAATCTGATGCGTCAATTTCAGTGTAAATGGATGACATGAACTTATAAATCTCAACACTCAAACTTTAGACAGAAAGGTTTGTCCCGGAGATCGTGTTTTCAATTGAACACCATTCATAACTCTGGGCCGATCGTTTTTGTTTCTTCTGGATAAGAATGGAAGCTCACACACTGAGATTTGTTTGGGAGATTTGCAGTTTGTGCCGTTTGCCAGGTTTAGTATTTACTCTTGTCGTTCTGGCCCTGTGGTTAAGCAGGTACTAAAAAGTACCTGGTTCCATTGATCAGCCCAAATGAAAAAGTTCCGCACCAGGGCTAAGTTACACAGAGTAGAGTAGGATCCAGCAGGTGCTAATGGAAAAGCCCTACATGCTTTGGTTTGACCAAGCACTTCCACCAGCATCACAGTACTGCTCTGTGATTGGTCTGACTGACCATGTCCGTCTCTAACCGGATACAGCGGAGGGCTTTTGTAGTATCTGCTCGTGCCTTTAACAGGTTCAACTCTATTTACTCAAAGTTCACATTTTACAGTTTGTTTTGCAGTTTAGCCACTTTTTAGGATTGAAAAATGCTTTGCTGTTTGTTAAATGGATGTTTACAAGCTCATAAAATGTGAGAATGTAAAATGTGTGATGTGTTTGGAACTCTAGCAGTTCTTTGCAACATATTTTCTAATTTCTTTCTCATACTTGTCCTAGATCCATGAGAAACAGCTATTTTGATCCACATCAGAGATTAATCTATTAGCCTGGTTCCTTCCAGATGGATCTGTGTTGAACTGTGATTGAGGAAAGTTCCATTAGGGCTGGAAAGTTTTCCTAAAAAAAAAAAAGGTAAAAACCTGTCACACACACTTTGAGAACACGTGTCCACAGATTGAAACCACCCAACAGCCAATCAGAGCGCTGCTTTTGGTTCTTAAAAATACTTCATTACACAAAATGCTTTTTTTTCTAAATTGGTTAATTTACCAAAGAAATGTCAGGTCTTCCATCTGTAAACAAGTGCCTCAGGCTCATCCAGGACACCAGATGAGATGTGAATATTGAAAAGCAGGAGACAGTGATGTTGCTCGAGGGCAGGTCCACAGTACGTCCAGGGGCCTGTACAGAACATGACATGATGACGTGGCCCCTGAACCGTGCTGTGTGCTGCTTGAAAACACTCAGAGCTTTTTGTGAAGCAGCGGGAGGCCCCGGGGCCCCGCAGAGCACAAAGGAAACATGGGAAGTCCTGCAGGTGTGTGCTGCTTGTACGCTTCAGAAAGACAATCTCCTGTAAACAGCACACACACAGAGAGAGGAGAGTAAACACGCTAACGTCAGAGCTGGATCTGACTTAGCTTTAAGAGCTTGTTTAAACCAGTCTTAAAAGCATTCAAATCTATTCAGTTTAATAGCATTTTATTTTCACATAAAAACAATCATTTGAAGTAGTAATGTTATATTCTTTTGGTTTTTGATGAAATTTTCACACTTGTGCCGACTCGCGCAAGTTAGAACCTTTTTGCAACAGACAATTGTACTAAGCCACATCAGAGACGATGGTTGTGATGGAAATGGCTGCGTTTGAACCAAAATTCGGTAAAACAAACAAAACAAATTCAATCATGATATCGATAAAACCTGGTTTTGGAAACTGAGTAATGAGCTAACAGATGTGTGTGTGTGAGAGGAAGTGTCATACACCTGCACATTCTCCTGTGGCTGTCCACACCACACTCCTGCGCTTTAACAATACATCAGAATACGTAAGCAGAACGTACACACAGTGAAAAGTTTCATCAGTGAGAGCTTTCTTTGTCGACATAGCTGTGCTGGAATGATGTGTCTTTATGAAATACAGAGATATTGTGCACTGCACTGGTCAAGGACATGGGTCAAGATAAGTGCAGCTGAGCTCAGTGTGAAGACTCTGCTTGACACTGTCAGACAGACTGCAGAGACTCGATCAAAAACTCATGCCTCTTTGTAAATGGAAAATGATGCTGCACTAATTATAGCTAAAAACCTCATTTGTGAGTTGATGGTTTCTTTTTTTCTCACAATTGTAGCATCAAGTTTGACTGAAATGACTTTTCAAAAGTCTTGAATATCATTTGACCAGAGCTGGAACTACCTTGTTAAAGCCCAGTTTGACTTTGTCATGTGGTTGTAAATATTTATCACACTTTTGTAGTAGTTAAGTGTCAAATTATGATGAAATTGACAGATAATTCTTGTCATGTTACGTATTAACGTAACATCAGAAGTTATTTGGATTGTAAAACACAATTCCTTCACATATGTCATCAATGAACAGTTTTCTGAAATTAAGCACTTAACACATTGTTATGAGTGTTACCAACTGTCAAATCATTTTTGTGGATTTTGGTCCATTTTATAGAACCGATTATAAAAGCTAACCAGGTTGAGTTTAGGCAGTACTTGGATTGGAGATCTCTGGAAGTCAGCTGTCATTGTGTCCTTTGGCAAGACACTTGAGCCACGCTGCCTAGTGTGGATCTAGTGTGAGTGTGAATGGAAGGTCACAGGGGCTAATGCATCATTGAGTGTCTTGAAAAGCGCAGTATAAATCCAACGCAATATGATTATTAGGTCCGAGCCCAAGGACAAGGAACCTTTTGGAATGATCTCTGAAACATGATCGTTAGTGCCCGTGCTCCTGCAGAGTTCAGATCCTTTGGCTGTTTAGTTGGTGACATTTTGAAGCCGCTTGTTTTCACTTAGCCTATTCAGGTTTAGCAAAAGCACATCTTTTTTGAGCTGCTAATGGAACAGTCTGAGCAGCACAAATACAGTGTGTTTAATGAGTGCGTCCCAGATAAGAGACAGTGACCTGGACACGCTTCTGACTCAGTCTGAACATGACAGGAACCAAGCAGACCTGTACCCAGAGAACCCACACTCACACCTGTACCCAGAGAACCCACACTCACACCTGTACCAGAGAACCCACCTCACACTGTACCCAGAGGACCACACTCACACCTGTACCCAGAGAACCCACGCTCACACCTGTACCCAGAGACCCACACTCAGACCTGTACCCAGAGGACCCCACTCACCTGTACCAGAAACCCCACCTGTACCCAGAGACCCACGCTCAACCTGTACCCAGAGAACCCACACTCACACCTGTACCCAGAGAACCCACACTCAACCTGTACCCAGAGAACCCACACTCACACCTGTACCCAGAGACCCACACTCACACCTGTACCCAGAGACCCACACTCACACCTGTACCCAGAGAACCCACACTCACACCTGTACCCAGAGAACCCACATCACACCTGTACCCAGAGACCCACACCACACCTGTACCCAGAGAACCACACTCAACCTGTACCCAGAGAACCCACACTCACACCTGTACCCAGAGAACCCACACTCACACTGTACCCAGAGAACCCACACTCACACTGTACCCAGAGAACCCACACTCACACCTGTACCCAGAGACCCACCTCACACCTTACCCAGAGACCCACCTCAACCTGTACCAGAGACCACACCAACCTGTACCAAGAACCACACTCAGACCTGTACCAGAGAACCACACTCAGCACCTGTACCCAGAGAACCCACACTCACACCTGTACCAGAGAACCCACGCTCACACCTGTACCCAGAGAACCCACACTCACACCTGTACCCAGAGGACCCACGCTCACACCTGTACCCAGAGAACCCACACTCACACCTGTACCCAGAGAACCCACACTCACACCTGTACCCAGAGAACCCACACTCACACCTGTACCCAGAGAACCCACACTCAGACTTGTACCCAGAGAACCCACGCTCACACCTGTACCCAGAGAACCCACACTCACACCTGTACCCAGAGGACCCACGCTCACACCTGTACCCAGAGGACCCACACTCACACCTGTACCCAGAGAACCCACACTCACACCTGTACCCAAGAACCCACACTCACACCTGTACCCAGAGAACCCACACTCACACCTGTACCCAGAGAACCCACACTCACACCTGTACCCAGAGAACCCACACTCACACCTGTACCCAGAGAACCCACACTCACACCTGTACCCAGAGAACCCACACTCACACCTGTACCCAGAGAACCCACACTCACACCTGTACCCAGTGATCCACAAGTTCCTGTCTGGAAAACTAACGACTAAATTAAATCTTTATATAACAGTCCACTGAAGATGCACAGACAGAGCCGGCTCGTTATATAGGCAGTATAGGCAAATGCTAAGGGCGCAGAGTGAGGAGCCCCTCCTCTGCCGGACGATGCTCCGATGTTGAGCTCAAAGGGTGACTGAGGTCTGATACATGCATCTGATCATGCACAGCACTAACGCTGTAAAATCAATGACCCTGGACACAGTTTGGGAACACTATCATGCCAGTTGTGGTGAACCGGAGGCTGCATGCGCCTCTTTGACATGTCTCTCGCTCTCTCTCTCTCTCTCTCTCTCTCTCTCTCTCCCTCTCCCTCCCTGGGGAAGCTGTGCGACTGTCAGTGCAACGTCAAAGCAGAGCTACAGACAAACCGTTTCTTTGAGAAGCATTTTGAACTCCCAGTGATATTCTGTGAAACGGGAGCTTCATTTTGATCTAAATTTTGTTCAAATCCGTCTTATATCTATGGAGAAAAGGTCCAAAATGTAGAGTGAAATAAAACGTGTGCAAAGAACAACGGCGAAACGGCGCACCGCGGAAATGTTGAATGTGTATTTAGCATAAATGTGACATAAAACAAACACTGACCTGATAAAAGTCTATACAAACAGCAGCAGCGGTGTTTTCTCTGCTCTGACCACACAGGACAGTCCTGAGTCAGTCTTCTAAAAGCTCAGTTTTACAGGGTGGAGCTCAGGGGGCATCAGGGACTGGGGCCCCGAAATCTGGCCTCTATGGGGATCCCCCCTTTGATTTATTTACCTGATCATGTTTTTTAATTATAGTAAATTACATCACATATTAAAAATATCACATCTAAAACTCACCAAAATGCAGGAAATTGCACAGAATTTTTAAAAATTCCCTCCTGAATTACATCAAAAACCTTGTTATATTGACATTTATTTGTATTTAGTGCTTATGGCACTAAGGGTCTGTTTGTAAATATAATGTACATAAAATATTATTTGGGGGGGGAGCAGAGGGCTAGAACCCACTACAACTTATATCTATCAGGGGCACTATTTGAAATCTTGCTAAGGGCGCAAAAGGGCACAGATCATGTTTAAAGTTCGGCTAAACACGCGTTCAGAGGACTAACTCCGCCCACAACTGAACCTCAAACAGACTCGCAAAAGTGGAAGATGCCCGGAGGCCTTTAAGAGACGCCCAGTGGGTGTGAACAGACATTGATTGACAGCACCAAATATGAACAGCGGTCCTGATCCTGACGTGAGATTTGCAGCGGAGGGAGCTGTACCGCAACAGCACCGAGTCATTGCTTACTTGCACGTAAAGATTTTTTATATTTGCTTTGCAAAACATACTGTATGTATGAAACCTTTGCTTTAGTCTACATAAGCAAATGAGCCTGTTATGTGAGTATTTTCTAAAAATGAAAAACACAGACACAAGTTTCGAACCAGTACATCGTTGAACTAGTGGAGGCTCAACGCACCACTCACTGATCAAACTGAGCTAAATGACGGCTGATGTCATTATGCAGCGGGTGATCTCTTTCAAACTCTCCGCAGCAGCGGTGTCAGAGGGAGGAGTTTAGATAAATCATCTGGGCGGCTCGTCTGCCTCGTCAATACACTGTGACGTCAGCGTGAACTGAAAATGCACTGACAGTGTTTGCCCAGCGGCAGTACAGACGCGGTTTTTACACACATACAAGTTTGCACAAAAATGGAAACAGTAGATAATTCAATTTTCACCCCAGATACACAGTCTGACAGAGAAAAAAGTTGATTCTGAGTTTAGTTTCTCTTTAAAGTTCAGTGTTTGTTTTTTGTTTGTTTTTTGCGTGTGCTCAGTTGAAACTTCATTACAGCCTTAAGTCAGGTTCAAGTCCTGTAATTTTCCAATTATTCATTTTTTAATTATTTAATACAGCTTGTAATTTTGCTATTTCATAGTTTTATTTACGATCCTTAAAGGAGATGTTTTTTTGTATATTTGTAAATAAATTAGGACATATTTAGATCAATAATTCACATTTTATTCACATTTTATTCATTGTAAAACACAAAGATGATTTAAAACTGCTTAGAGATAGAAACTGGTCCATTGACTTCCTGTTCAAAACTGCAAATCTGCAGGCCCTTCTCTTCACTGTAAAATTTTACTTAAATAATTTTTAAAAAATTAAATGACTGTTTGTTGTTGTAAAAGAGCTACATAACAATTTCAAACCATATGTGTTTTGCTGGGATTTTTAAGGATTACGAGTAAATCCAGACAAGTGAGTGGGGATAGGTGGTAAGTGAAGACAGGGATTTTCTGAGCACTGAAGCAGCAGCTGCAGGACAATACAGGATATGACTCCAACATGCATGAATCAATCCAAATACAAGTTTGGGTAAACTAATGATGAGAGAACACTGTTGTAACAAGGTTAAAAACTCAGAAAAGTACATTTTACATGACAGGTCTCCTTTGAATAAAGGTCTGGTCACAAACAGAAGTGTTCTAGTTCGTCCATGTGAAATTACGGTTCCTTTTATCAGAAGAAGCATCTAGTCTCAAGTCACAGTGCACAAAGTCCATTTCATTCAAGTCTCAAGTCAGCAAAATAGTGACTTAATAAAAAACTCCTTCATGTAAAGTGACTTGAATATAGTTCTACATATAGCATTATCCAAAGCTGAAAAAACAATATTCTGAGCTTATAATTAACATTTAAAAGGAAAGTAGAAACCGAAAAAAAAAGTCTTGAAAAGCAAGTACCATTAAAGTACTGGTATCGAAACAAACAAAGTACCAGTACTAATCCTTAGTCATGTAGTAGTAGGCCACATGGCCTAAGCGAGGAAACGATGTTCTCAAAAACGTACACTTCCCTCATCACTGCGGTTCAGGAGGTCCTGCACTCTGAAGTCACACTCCTGATCAGCGTGATGTCACACAGGTGAGCCCGTCCGTGTGTGCGTGTGCCGGGGCCCCTCCTCAGTGTGGCGTGCTCTGGGGGAGGTGGTGCTGTGGCAGGTTTATTTCTGGGCGGTAGTTGCTATGGTTTCCTTCACACCAGCTCAGGTTGGCGGTGTTGTGTGTGTTTGAGAGCTATGTGGTGATACACAGTGTGTACAGGTGTGAAACGTCACGGAGGAGCCGGCCTGAGGGGGTGTCAGGGTGGCCTGGGGTGGGCCTGGGGTAGGCCTGAGGGGGCCTGAGGGTAGGCCAGGGGACGGGTCAGTGGAACAAACAGAGGAAGGAGCAGAGGGAGTGTCGTGTCTCAGAGCCACAGGGCCTGGTGTGTTATTGCACTTCGACTGAAGAAAAAAGTTTGGACTCAGAATCCCGTGGGCTGTGGTATTTACTATTGACTTAGCTTTGTATATCTTGTTGCACCAAATGTTATTTTCTCTATTTAGCAAGAATTCCTGTCGTTGGGGAAAAAAAACATTGTGTGAAATACATTATCTTAAAAATGGCTTCAATAATCAAGTCTGTTTGAGCTTCCTGAGACAGATACACAGGATATGTGTCTTTTCTGCCCATTAACACAATCCTAAAATACATTATTGTAAAGTCCAACAGCTCAGCACCAAAACCACTTCAGTCTCTCCCAAACACGTCTGACGCTTTCAGCCCAAACACTTGTCTACGAGGCATTCAGTAAGTTCAAAAGCACATTTTGTAGTGACTCACTTTATCGACATCACCGTCAAGAACAGGCTCCGACCATTCATTCAGGTTTGAAGTTTGCATACCTTGATCCAACAGGTTTGCAGTGTTTTCTCTTAAAAATGAATAAAATCCGCGTAAAAGTCTTGAGCCCAATAAGTTAAATGAAAAAATCTTGAGGTTGATATAACTTGACAAAGTTAAAGATTTTCAAGTTGAGTCATGTGTATTGAGATTAGTGGCTCCACCCCTCTGTCCAGTTCTTCTTTCATGTGGACATGGTCAAGTATCTGACCAATCAGAGCGGGAGTTTGGATAAAAATCACAAACAGGACGTGAGGCTTAAGGAACCACTGACATTCGTTCTGACTTTGAAGTTGGGGACCGTTTTTCTGCGTTTTATTTTTCCACTCAACTGAATGTAACGTGTACAAATCTTACAGTTGAATTTCATTCACAAATGTTGATTCAGCAGCATAACTCTCCCTATAGTTTTTCATCCTTAATTGTCAAATAGTCTTCACAAACTGGAACTTTACCAATGTAAAGCTAAGATAAATATTTACCAAGAGACTGTCCGACCAAACTAAAGCCGGCTGCACACTAGAGGAGTTCAGATCATTAGTGATCTTAGACGTGTCAAAAACAGAACAGGCCACAGACATTTACAACGAGTCTTAGTCTGACAGTGGCTTCATGTGTCAGAAAGAACAGAGACTTGACAGACTTGTGGAGCAGCAGCAGTGAGCGGAGAACAGTGTGTGTGTCACGTGATCCAGCAGAGAGTTTTCTTTTAGAAAAGTGAAATGACAACAATGATTAAAGTAGTTTATAAGGAGCTGTTCCACTCACACAATATTGTGGGTTTAAATGAAAAAGTTCCTACAAAGTTGGTGTTGGTCATGTTCTATGTGGTAAAGTCAGGTTTTGGCGTGTTACTGAAGGAGCAGGTGTGTTGGACTCTGAGCACAAACCATTCCATTTATTTACAGATGATGAGGCGATTTTCTTCTTTGACATTTGAAGAAATGCCGTCACAGCAGATGCACCAAAGCTGTCTGGTCCTCCGGCTCGTGCAACAGGTGAACCTCACCATGTTGTGACTTCACTAGAGTCCAGATGTGTTTGAGGAGCGTGTTGTGACTTCACTAGAGTCCAGATGTGTTTGAGGAGCGTGTTGTGACTTCACTAGAGTCCAGATGTGTTTGAGGAGCGTGTTGTGACTTCACTAGAGTCATGTGTTTGAGGAGCGTTTGATCCGGACGTGTTGAGGAGCGTGTTGTGACTTCACTAGAGTCCGTTTTGACTGGTGGGGATTTGGAGCGTGTTGTGACTTCACTAGAGTCCTGTCGTGTTGTGGAGTCTGTGTTTGAGGAGCGTGTTGACTTCACTAGAGTCCAGATGTCGTGTTGTGACTTCACTAGAGTCCAGATGTGTTTGAGGAGCGTGTTGTGACTTCACTAGAGTCCAGATGTGTTTGAGGAGCGTGTTGTGACTTCACTAGAGTCCGATGTGTTTGAGGAGCGTGTTGTGACTTCACTAGGTGAGTGTTTGAGGACGTGTTGTGACTTCACTAGAGTCCGGATGTGTTTGAGGAGCGTGTTGTGACTTCACTAGAGTCCGGATGTGTTTGAGGAGCGTGTTGTGACTTCACTAGAGTCCAGATGTGTTTGAGGAGCGTGTTTGACTTCATAGATGTGTTGAGAGCGTTTGTGACTTCACTAGAGTCCAGATGTGTTTGAGGAGCGTGTTGTGACTTCACTAGAGTCCAGATGTGTTTGAGGAGCGTGTTGTGACTTCACTAGAGTCCAGATGTGTTTGAGGAGCGTGTTGTGACTTCACTAGAGTCCAGATGTGTTTGAGGAGCGTGTTGTGACTTCACTAGAGTCCAGATGTGTTTGAGGAGCGTGTTGTGACTTCACTAGAGTCCAGATGTGTTTGAGGAGGTGTTGTGACTTCACTAGAGTCCAGATGTGTTTGAGGAGCGTGTTGTGACTTCACTAGAGTCCAGATGTGTTTGAGGAGCGTGTCGTGACTTCACTAGAGTCCAGATGTGTTTGAGGAGCGTGTCGTGACTTCACTAGAGTCAGATGTGTTTGAGGAGCGTGTGACTTCACTAGAGTCCAGATGTGTTTGAGGAGCGTGTTGTGTCTTCACTAGAGTCCAGATGTGTTTGAGGAGCGTGTTGTGACTTCACTAGAGTCCAGATGTGTTTGAGGAGCGTGTTGTGTCACTAAGTCGATGTGTTTGAGGACGTGTTGTGACTTCACTAGAGTCCAGATGTGTTTCTGTCGGCTCTGGAGTCCGTGTGATCCGTGGCTCTGCGGTCGGCTGTGGAGCGCAGCGGGACGGGCAACGTGCCAAAAGCAGAATAGACGAACGCACACAGCACCGTCCCTCTTTAAACGTCACATAAACGACTCGCGCTGTTGTATCTGGCGGTGAATCATGTGTTCAGTGCATTATTACCTGTACAAAAGACACTAAACATCAGAACCAGGCAACTCAAATTACTGGTAAACAATGAAGATCACTACTTCGCGGGTTTCGCCTTTCACGGGTTATTTTTGGAACCTAACCCCCGCAATAAACCAGGAACCACTGTAGTTCACTTTAGAATAATACATTTCTACTAAATATAATTATATAATCAAAGTCTTACAGTTTTTTTATATATATAGAGAGAGAGGAAATCACATTGTTATCTTCAGATCTGTCATTTAACTGATTATCATGCCAAACCATCACAACATTTTAACAATACATTATAAAAGAATCACATTTAAAGACATGGTGCAAAAAGCCTCAGTTTGTCATGTAAACAAAGTTGATTTTAGTAAAATTCTATGGTTGAACTACACTGTAACAAATGTGAAGTTAAAAAGTTGAAGCTACATTTTGTTGAAGGTGGTCAGCTTTCAGAGATAAAGTTGAGCTTGTACTGACACATGTTCCTTTTTTGTTCTCAGTGAAAGGACCAGATGAGGTAATGAAGCTGGTTTTCAAAGTTTTCAAGAAGGTCTGCACAGGTTTAATGGGACAAATGAGACATGGACAACTGAACACCTGAAAAAGACCATCAGTGAGGATCTGAAATCACAGGGAAAGCTACTTCCTCTGCTCCTAAAATACTGAATAATAGTTGTGACATGTTTGTTCTGAAGAATGTTGTTGGACTTGCATTTATGTGTCAGAATGATAGTTTGAATGTAATGTTGATTAGATTTTATTTTTGATTTTTTTAGACGACACACAGCTTTTATAAACATTTGATTCTACTGTAAGTGTACAGTGTGGCAGCCATTTTTCTTTCAAGGTTTTTTTCTATTATTATTTTTGTCTTGAATACAATGTCACCATTTCAGTCTGAGTTGTATGGCATCTGTCAGTTCAATGTCACTTGTTGCAAATATTAATATTATGTTATATGACACTAATCTGTGCAAAGAAGGGACAACTTCTACAACTTTGTCAAACTAGTTCTTTATTAGCTCTAATGGAAGCATGACTTTGGAAAAGGAACCATTATCAAAGCTAAATTCAAGTTTTGTTCAATAATATAACATACTAATAAGCATTAATAAGTAGTTTATAACTAGAAATGTGTCAGTAACTAGCACCAGGATAAGGTCCTGCAGAACAAGTCATTACCAGGCTCTGCAGGGTCTTAAAGGGAAATCTGCTGTTATAAGTCTTAAAAACCCCTTCTCATTCGGGCCTTTTTCCCCTCACACGTCTGACTAAAATCTGTAAAAATTCAAACTAAAATGGCTGATCTTGGAACAGCAAATGCTGGGGTCTTTTTAAAGTAGTGTCTCTGTAGTTTTTACTTCTGATGTCCAACAGGCTCATCAGAAGTGACAACTTTCTCCAAGCAAAAAAAAAAAACACAATCTAAATTCCGCCCAAAATTTTTTTGTTAGATATAAGGATTGTTAAAGCTGGTGTGACAGCTGAGACATAAATGACTTTAGATTTGGGGCTTTGACAATTCCTCTGTAAAAGCTGAAGTCACTGAGGTCAAAATGAGTTTTAGGACCTAAAATTACTCAAAAAATGTAGGCGGAGCCAATACAAAAGTCCTATTAAAATTTTTGAATTTTTGAGAACTTTTTTTATTTGGAGGCTTAGAGCTGAAATCTGAGTCTGGATCGTCCAGAGGCTGATTTTGCTCTAAATAAAAGGGATACAATGGGATTTTTATATTTAACCTTTCCAGGTGCTTCATAGTGTGCTTTTTTCAGACACTCACAAAATGAAATTTTTAAAGAAAAAGTGGGAGGGCCCTTCGAAAGGCCCTCCGAATGAGAAGTGGTTCAAATGTTTGTACAGGTCTTTTTAATGAATCCAGTTTTGTCTTATATTACACTACTGCAGTAGAGAGAATATTGCTACAAATGTGGGAGAAAACTCAGATTTTGACTTGTTTGATGATGTTGATGACCAAGATCCATTTATAGAGCGAGAGTTTTAAACCCTGAGTTCACTTACTCTCTGTAGAATTGAACTGTATGGAAATTGTTAAATTTATATGTGGATAAAGTTCTGATGTCCTCTACAGTGGACATGCTGTGATTTTCAACCAAAAACAGTAAAAAAAAAAATATTTCAGTGTAGTCACAGTCTTCTAAATAACTGGGGAAAACAAAACAAAATGACAAATTGGGCAAAAAAAAGTTCTCTGGTAGTCAGGAGGATATTGTAGGGCACAACTCGTGAACAGGTCTGAATGTGTATGTTTTGTGGTCTAAAGTCTTACATGTGACCTCTTGATCCCTGCACAAACCCTGCTTAATGTAAGAACAAATGAACCACTTACAGATATGCCAATTAACAACTGTTTATTCAATATAAAGTGTTGCCTATTATTGATTTATTTGTTTTATTTTCTTAAGAATTTTAGAGAGAATATTTAAGAAAAGCAAAAGATGCACTGAAGGTGATCATTTGCATTGCATTAACCCTTTCAGGGCCATTTGAGAGCCAGTCCAATACATATACAGGCTATAAACTTAATCTGGAGAATACAAAAGGATATTTTTCAGTGTTATTTTATGCAACCACTGGTAAGAGTTAAATTGTGATTTTCTTTTTTTCTCCCAAGCTACTGAAACTTGTGGAGTTTGGAGAAGTAGAGCCTGGAATGACTTGGTGCACAATTGCTACTTTGGCACCTAAAAGGTTACTATGGAATCCATTTATATACTCTACTCCAAACTGTGAGTTAAAGGGTACTCTGAGTGAGATCAACTTAGAGGTACTTGGGACCAAAAAGCTTTAACACACAGTTCAACAGAAATGGAGAGATCAAATTCAACTTTGGAACATTCTTGATGGTGACAAATATGCTTTATGTCATAAAAATGTAGCTAAAAGAATTGTGTTTTTGTGGATGTAAGGCAGGGTCTCCACCCTGTAGCTCGCCAAAGGATTTTAGAACCATACAAATGATGCTTTTTTACTCACATTGTCTTTATTACATGCTACTTCTACTGTAAATGTGTCTTTAGATGCCTAATTGTGTCCATTAAATAGTTATTGGTAAATTTTCATATAGACCTTTAAACTCATGTTGTTCCTTTTCCCACACTCTTTGGGAGTGTGTCTGTCCCAGGACGTACCAGTGTCGAGGCCCCTGGTTGTCAGACCTGGTCCCTACACACATGGACTCCTGCACTTTCACTTGTTCCTGTGAAGTCCTTTGAGATGACTGGTTGTTGTGATTCTGGGCTATACAAAAATACACTGAATTGAATTGAATGAACTATGCACAATTAGCTTCATGTTTGGTCATCGCTAACAGTAGCAGCTCGCCGCCAGCTTTCTTTTGCAAAAGTAGCTCTCCTCTTGAAAAAGGTTGGAGACCCCTGATGTAAAGTAATGACAGCGCATTAAAGACGTTTAAATAGACAAAGTTGCTTACCTTTAAGTCTATTTTTGACCCAAAACTCCAAATCTGATGAAACAAACAATCCTACGTATGTTAAACTAGTGGTTAGTCCTGTTCCCACACAGCACAGGTGTGAGCAGGTTTCATGCTGCATTCATGTGCACCGGGAAACTTATGGAACACATTCCAAAAAAGGCCTTTCAAAAAATTGAAAAGACTTTGCTCATTTTGAGGTTAAAATGTCTTATTTCAAGTGAGATAATCTGCCAGTGCTGGGGATGGAAAATGGATCGAAGAATGCAGCAATCGAATCGAAAGGCCAGAATGGATCTCTTGTTCATTCAGCCACAGACTTACACACACACATAATACACACAATAATACTCACATGTTTAAAGAAACAAAATATGAACTGACTGAATGGGCTTTATTATGTTGTGTTAAAAACATAATGGGTGGACAGACCTCTAAATATGGACTCTAAATAAGTCTCAAGTCAAGTCTTTGGGGATCATAGGGTAAGTAAGTCACAAGTCATGAAAAGTGCCTGTTTACTGGTTCTAAGGTCTAACAGTGGCTTTGTTTTAAATGTCATTTAATATTTTGTGTTTTCAGATTTAAAAAAAAAAGTGAATATAGATAAACTAACACAATTGTGCAGTAAGAAAGTCTGACTAACTCAAGCAATTATAGATACAAAAAACACTAGTACTGCTCATGCTTCTTAATACATTGCAAACAAATGTATAACTGCTTACATTTTTTTAATAAAATTGTCATTGTTTATGTTGTTTTCAAGCCACTGGGAGCCATTTTGTCCATGCATTTTGGTTGATGACATAAAATAGTGTTGCCATGGTTACTCCCAGTTTCATCTGTGAACAGTGACAGTGTCCAGTTCTTGCCTCTTCTCAAATATCTTTAGTTTCACTAAATTCCACATTATCTTCCTGTATTTGGCTCAAACTGAAGGTTTAACCCAGGAATTCATGTTGCTTAGTTACTTGTTACCATGACAACACTATTTTATGTCATAACCGCAGTAAAATGGCAGCCTCCATGTCATTTTTTTAAAACACTATTTTAATAAAACTACAAATACTTCCAAGGTTTTGTCCTGTATTTATATAAGTGATGATATTATAGGTGTTTGAGGATAAACATGTGATTATATCCAGGGTTCACTTTAAAGTAGATGATATTATAGGTGTTTGAGGATAAACATGTGATTATATCCAGGGTTCACTTTAAAGTAGATCATCAGCCCGATCTTGCCCTTTTGTCTTAGCCGGTCTTAGCGGATTGTCTTAAGTATTCCTCTGTTGGCCACTAGTGGCTCTCTCCAAGCTCTATACACTGTCAGTCTAGAAGGTGTGGCTTCAGCCAGATGTGGGGTACAGTTTCCTTCAGTGAACCAGACACATGCTCACACCTGTGACAAGTGAGCAGTGATCACAGGCAAATGTTACTGTAGCAGCAGCTTCAGTTTGGAAAAAAAGTGTAATAATAGAAACTATTTGGTGAAAAAATAATAATAGAAATCTATTTGGTGAAAGTCTATTTACTTGACAGACTTTAACAACTTTGTCTAAAAATGTGTCTTTTCTTTTACATAAAGCCTGTTGACTTCTATTATTATTATTTTTTTTTCCCAAACTGAAGCTGCTGCTACAGCTACTTTTGCCTGTGATCCTAAAGCAGCTGCTCACTTGTCACAGGCGTGAGCATGTGTCAGGTTCAATGAACAAAACTGTACCCCCACATTTGGCTGAAGCCACACCTTCTACACTGACAGTGTATAGAGCTTGGAGAGAGCCACTAGTGGCCAACAGAGGAATACTTAAGACCAAGGCTAAAACCGGCTAGGACAAAGGGGCAAGATCGGGCTGCATGAGTTCAAAACTGATTGAATGCCCTAAAACAAGATTTGCCAAGTGAACAATCGTAAAAATGTATTTGTGTTAACTATACTACTGACTTATTTAAGATTGTGTTAAAAGTAAAAGCAGCTTGTCTTAACTGGAGTTATAAAACGTATTTTTTTCAGTTCATGCAAGGTTGGGAACTAATAAAGACCAGTTAACGATGATTTCATTACTAAATTAGTTGCGATAAATCGATGAACTTGTTGCAGGCCTGGTTCAGACCGTTTTCCCAGTCGGAGCTCAGAACTTCCCGGTTTCTGAGAGCGTGAATGCATCGCTCTTGGTCAGCGCTGACACACACACTCCAGACACAAAGTGAAACGCCTTGAGCAGGTGTAGAGCTGTATGAGAGCACACACACTCATCGTTCTTATTGTGAATAACATGTTTGCTTCATCCCCAAGGACAAACATAGTTGTGAAGAAATGTTTAAGAATATTCATCAGTTCTATCACCTTATATTTCAGCAGGTGAGCCGCTGACGTCGGACTGCAGTCAAGCAACTTTAACAAACAAACAAACAACACTCACACAACACAAACAACACTCACATAACACAAACAACACTCACACAACACACTTTGCTTCTTTGTGCAACACGCAGCGACCAACACGCAGCGGCCACCATGCAGCGACCAACACGCAGCGACCAACACGCAGCGACCAACACGCAGCGACCAACACGCAGCAGCCAACACGCAGCAGCCAACACGCAGCAGCGGAAAACACAGCGACCAACACGCAGCGGCCAACACGCAGCGACCAACACGCAGCGACCAACACGCAGCGACCAACACGCAGCGGCCAACACGCAGCGGCCAACACGCAGCGGCCAACACGCAGCGGCCAACACGCAGCGGCCAACACGCAGCGGCCAACACGCAGCGGCCAACACGCAGCGGCCAACACGCAGCGGCCAACACGCAGCGACCAACACGCAGCAGCCAACACGCAGCGGTGAAGCGGCAACCACAACGTGAAGACGACAAATGAAGGGACAAGAACAAGATAGAGTTGTAGGGTTTAGATCAGGAAGGACATGTTTTTGTAACATTGAGTGTTTTTCTTTTGATCAAAGTAAATCGTATTTCTACGGAAGTCCAGAGCTGCCAGTGTGGAGTAAACATTTTTTCCAGCTTTTCTCGTTATAACGACTTTATATTTACGTTCAAACGACAATATTCTCGTTATTACGACTTTTTATTTACGTTCAAACGACTTTTTTTTACGTTCAAACGAGAATATAATGTCGTTATAACGACTTTTTATTTACATTAAAACGACAATATATTCTCGTTAAAACGACTTTTAATGAAAAATAGACAGCCCTTCCCATGATGCTCCGTTTATTAATCATCACACAGATTAAACAGGATTCTTCCAGTGTTACTGCTACATAAGATCTCATGGCTTCTCTTTATAAATACGTGCGCATCGCTTTGATATAAAATACGCCGACTTTCGTCTTTCCTCATTTCTCCGCTGCCCTTTCTCATCTCTCTCTCTCTCTCTCTCTCTCTCTCTACCGTCTCTTCGCAACGGCCTAAATTCTCGATCGTCTCTGATTGGCCAGCGCCTCGTCTTTTTAACTTATTCAGAACTCTGGTCCGGAGCAGGTTATGAGTTTGCCGCATGTTGCCATAGAGATCTGCCCCGATAGGAAGTGATCCAGTTTCGTAGGACCAGACCAGGTTTAACCCAGAACTGACCCCGCTAAACCCCAAATCTAGCAGTTCAGCTTCGTAGTACATGGCTCTGAGCCATCCAGCTTGTGGCGCATCATTAAGAGCAGTCTGTTTATCATAAAAAAAGTCATTCGAACGAGAATATATTTTCGTTTTAACGTAAATTTAAAGTCGTTATAACGACATTATATTCTCGTTTGAACGTAAAAAAAAGTCGTTTGAACGTAAATAAAAAGTCGTAATAACGAGAATATTGTCGTTTGAACGTAAATATAAAGTCGTTATAACGAGAAAAGCTGGAAAAAATGTTTACTCCACATTGGCAGCTCTGGACTTCCGTATATTTCCACTAACACAAGGGATTAATTGCATGATTGTCTTTGAGTTGTCTCGCGGTTAGTCACACCTAATTAAATGTTTTTATTTTGTATTTTATAATGTATTTTGCATTCTTATAAAATATTTAGTTTTCATTTGTGTTTATTGTGTATTTAATTGTAGAATAGTAAAAAATGGTTTGTAGTATCGTGGTATTGAGTTGTCTCACTCATAAGCATTTATTACACTGCTCTTTCACAATTAAGTGTTATTTATGTTTTGAAGGACTATTCTGGATATTGGATATTTTCAACAACTTAAGTGGACAAACCTCGCATTAGTGACCACGGACCGTAGCATGGGAAGGTGGAGACATGGACCAAGTCTCAAAGGAACAGCAGATCGAGCTGCACACAGACGGAGCCAAGGTGAACAAACTCACATCTCGCTCAGACAGTGGTGCGACCGAGTGGAAACGTTACCAAAGTCTACAAAATCTACAACTCTTTCTGCGTATGCACTGTGTTTCTATGAATTTGCACCATTGGAACGTTTCAGTGGTGAAAAACAAGTATGCCATTCATCTACACAAAAATGATTGCTGTTTAAAAAGTGTTGCCTATCAAAAATATTTACAAATCCACCCTTGCTTAAAGGGGATGTATTGCATTTTCTATTATATTTTTAGAATACACAATAATATGTCAATTAGTCATTTACATTTAATTGGAAAAGACAACAAAATGTATGTAAACAGCTTAGAGAGGTCCTTTTACTGCCTGTGCCAAACTGCAGAACTGATAAGCCCCGCCTCTTTATAGTGATAGGCCCCGCCTCATTATAGTGATAAGCCCCGCCTCTTTGTGATAGGCCCCGTCTCTTTATAGTGATAGGCCCCGTCTCTTCATAGTGATAAACCCCGCCTCTTTATAGTGATAAACCCCGCCTCATTATAGTGATAAACCCCGCCTCATTATAGTGATAAACCCCGCCTCATTATAGTGATAAACCCCGCCTCATTATAGTGATAAACCCCGCCTCATTATAGTGATAAACCCCGCCTCTTTATAGTGATAAACCCCGCCTCTTTATAGTGATAAACCCCGCCTCATTATAGTGATAAACCCCGCCTCTTTATAGTGATAAGCCCCGCCTCTTTATAGTGATAAGCCCCGCCTCTTTATAGTGATAAGCCCCGCCTCTTCATAGTGATAAGCCCCGCCTCTTCAATGTAAGATTTTAATGTAGATTTTAAATGTGTATTTTTTATTGTTGTAAAGTGGTTTTAATATGAATCTTTTTTTTTTTTGATAATACAATTAAACTCAGACAAGTGGGTGGGGCTCAGTAGTGGATGAGGCTGCAGGACAATACAAGATGACTCAAACATGCAGGAATTTAAACAAATTAAGGCTGTCAGTTTTAACGCGTGGACACAAAATATTTTAACGGGATCTTTTTTTTTTCGCAAATTAATCTCCTGCTTTTTTTTTCACCATTGAAGCGCTCCAATGACGCGAGGTTCATAGAAAAACACAGAGCACAAGCAGAAAGTCCTAACCAAGGCTCGGCTGGATCACTTTTGTAGACTTTGGTAATGTTCAGACTCTTCATACGAGGTAGAACAGGTCAGTTTGCTCAGCGGATACAGTCGAACCACATGAGGCCAAGAGCACTGGAGTCTGTTTAGAAGCTTACTGAGAACTGCAAAAAGTAGATTTGGGTTAAGTTCGTTAATTTAAACCAAATCATACATTTGATAGAAAAGTAACTCATTTGCAGGTGTCCTAAATCGAATAATTAGTGAGAACCCAAAGAGTGATGAACAAAAGAGTACATAAAACTAACATGAGTGCAGGTGAGTGGATGTCTTAGTGCTGTCAGCTCGTACCGGGTCGTGAGCAGAGAGCACAGGCCTGAAGAGGATTAATCATTGATGGAGGAGGCAGCAGAGACAAACACAGACAAACATGGTCTGCTGATGGACCACACACACGAGGAGCCGGAAGCTGCAGGTCCACACAGAGCAGAGCTGAACCGAGCTGGGCCCCGGGCACAGCAGCTAAAACACATCTCATACATTTATTCTGCTCAAAAACACAGTCGTCCTCGGAGATGTCTGCGGGCCAATCACAGCGCAGACAGTTACACAGGGATTATCATCAGCCAAGCACAAAAACACTGACCTTAAGATTATCAAGGCATGTTTGAAATGCCTTCTGACTGTTGGATTTGTGGTGGAAAGTCAGTTTTATGTGAGGAATAATGACATCATCGCCGGACGCAGTAAAGAGGAAAGCATCTCATTTTTGAGATGCCAATACTGTAATAAACTATAAATGTACATTTGTATCATTGCAGGAACAAGATGTGGCTTTTGGACGTGGCTCCAGACGAGGTCCAACCTTTACACAATAATAAGCAAACATAAGGATTTAGAACTACTAATACAACTCAACTGGCCATACCAGCTCGCCAAAGCTTTATCCCTCAGATCTCAGAAGCTAAGCAGGGTTGGGCCTGGGCAGTACTTGGATGGGAGACCGGGAGGAACCTCAGGAGCCACAGTGGGACGAACAGAGGAGAAACTCAATGTTGTGTCCTTAGGCAAGACACTTCACCCACATTGCCTAGTCTGGACCTGGTGAATGGTTGGTGGTGGTCGGAGGGGCCGATGGCGCAAAATGGCTGCCTCGCTTCCGTCAGTCTGCCCCAGGGCAGCTGTGGCTACAATAGTAGCTTACCACTACCCAGAGTGGAATGAATGAATAATGCAGAATGTGAAGCGTCTTTGGGTGTCATGAAAAGCGCTGTATAAATCCAATGCATTATTATTATAACTGTCCATCTTACTCCTTTTTAAACTATATAAAATGTATTTTATCTGTATTGCACATATTTACAACGTGACTGGATTCACAGTGCACCTGCGCTGATCGATCCCAAAGTGACAGAATGCCCTAGACTGCAGAGAAGGAATCAAACTGAGATAAAATGACATTAATTAAGCATAATAATCTTAAAAGACTCATTTTACATGTTTTTCACTTCATACCTTCATACTCAGATCATTTGACTTGTTTTAAAATATTCTCTCCTGATTTCCTTATGTAGACATAAAAACTTATTTTAAGCAAATATGTATCTGTTTTGAGCCATTATTACTTGAATCAAGAAAAGATTTGCTTGTCAAGAGAACTTGAAACTAGCATTTTCTGCTCACAACAACCAGGTTAGTCAAATATTCTTGCTGCGCTGGCATTTTTTTTCACTTGAAATTAGATATTTTTGCCTCAAAATAAGCAAAATGTTCTTTACTTGCATTGTACACACACTCATGCTGTGAGCACTTCCTATGCATCAGTATATGACACTCAATAAGTTCTAGGCCTTTGCGCTTCTCAAAACTCTGATGAAAGTACAAAAATCTGGTAAACAGTCATCCCCCCAACATGCAGGACAGATACAAGTCCATCAGAACATTACACACCTCTGTGACAGCACTCGTTCATCAAATGTGATCGCCAAAATGCACATTAAAAACAGTTGAACTTATGAGAGAAAGTAGTCAGCTGTATCCTCGCTGGTTCTCGCCCTCGTTATCAATACATGCACACAATCACAGTCTGTGACTCAGTCCAGCCCCACAAACATGCCACTTTAACGTTTCTGTGAAGAAGAGACAGGAGAATGAATGAGAGAGTTCCTGCATCTTATTCTGGCTTGTTCCGGCTCTATTTAGGCCCTGATTTTTATATACATATGAGTAATAAGAAATGAGTAGTCCAGTATTGAATTTGTACTTAATCAGAAATGACAGGGACATGTTAAGGCTAACAATAGTAAAATGTAGCAGTGACCTTTTGAATAATAGAATTTCCTCATTGTGGGACAAATAAAAAATGTCTTAAATCAAACCAAATCCATTAGTTTTTGTTCAGCCCACAACAGTTGTCTGATTAAGGGTGAACTTAAACTGCCCCAGACTAGATCCTCCTCCTTCGTAGCAAAAACGTACAAAGAAAAAACAAAAATAATCACATCCATTTGTACCTATAGAGTTTAAGTCCGTAGAGTCCATTAGCAGAGGGAAATGACACATCTAGCAGGGCAAGGATAGGGTAATCCAAGTAAAGAGAGAATAGTGAAGAGAGTGCCCAGGAGGTGGGAGAGTCCAGATCCTTAATATTAGGAGGCTTCTTCTACTGTTGACTATTTAGTTTGACCATTAGAACACAACAAAATGAATCATAGAATTCTCATTTATATTACTTTAACATATTTTAAAATCCTGAGTGATGTATGAATGTATACATCAAGCTGTGGGTTGACTTGGATAAACAATAATACGATTTTTTATGACAGTGTAGTCGTTGCTTATTTATGATGCTCACATAAGGCTGTATGTAGCTGTGAGATGCTCAGTACTGATACAATAAGACACAGCCCACACAGGCTGAAGAGTGTACACCAGACTGAACTGTTTAAGCCTAATGAGAGGAAGTGATGACCTAGTATATTACAGCAGAGGTGGGACAAGTCACAAGTTTTCTGGAGTATCGCCATACTTCTGGTCCTGGTGGGGTCCTGCTGAGTGTGCTCTGGGAGTATGGGGTCCTGTTGGGTGTTGTTTGAGAGTACGGGGTCCTGTTGGGTGTTGTTTGAGAGTATGGGGTCCTGGTGGGTGTTGTTTGGGAGTACGGGGTCCTGTTGGGTGTTGTTTGGAAGTATGGGTCCTGTTGGGTGTTGTTTGAGAGTACGGGGTCCTGTTGGGTGTTGTTTGAGAGTATGGGGTCCTGGTGGGTGTTGTTTGGGAGTACGGGGTCCTGTTGGGTGTTGTTTGGAAGTATGGGTCCTGTTGGGTGTTGTTTGGGAGTATGGGTCCTGGTGGGTGTTGTTTGGGAGTACGGGGTCCTGTTGGGTGTTGTTTGGAAGTATGGGGTCCTGTTGGGTGTTGTTTGAGAGAATGGGGTCCTGTTGGGTGTTGTTTGGGAGTATGGGGTCCTGTTGGATGTTGTTTGGGAGTATGGGGTCCTGCTGGGTGTTGTTTGGGAGTATGGGGTCCTGGTGGGTGTTGTTTGGGAGTACGGGGTGCTGGTGGGTGTTGTTTGAGAGAATGGGGTCCTGGTGGTGTTGTTTGAGAGAATGGGGTCTGGTGGGTGTTGTATGGGAGTATGGGGTCCTGTTGGGTGTTGTTTGGGAGTATGGGGTCCTGGTGGGTGTTGTTTGAGAGTATGGGGTCCTGTTGGGTGTTGTTTTGGGAGTATGGGATCCTGTTGGGTGTTGTTTGAGAGAATGGGGTCCTGTTGGGTGTTGTTTGGGAGTACGTGGTCCTGGTGGGTGTTGTTTGGAGTATGGGTCCTGTTGGGTGTTGTTTGGGAGTATGGGTGCGTTGGGTGTTGTTTGGCGTATGGGTCTTTTTGTATGGGGTCCTGGTGGGTGTTGTTTGGGAGTATGGGGTCCTGTTGGGTGTTGTTTGAGAGTATGGGGTCCTGTTGGGTGTTGTTTGGGAGTATGGGGTCCTGATGGGTGTTGTTTGAGAGTATGGGGTCCTGTGGATGTTGTTTGAGAGTATGGGTCCTGTTGGATGTTGTTTGAGAGTATGGGGTCCTGTTGGATGTTGTTTGAGAGTATGGGGTCCTGTTGGATGTTGTTTGAGAGTATGGGGTCCTGTTGGGTGTTGTTTGGCAGTATGGGATCCTGTTGGGTGTTGTTTGAGAGTATGGGGTCCTGGTGGGTGTTGTTTGGGAGTATGGGGTCCTGGTGGGTGTTGTTTGGGAGTATGAGGTCCTGTTGGGTGTTGTTTGGGAGTATGGGGTTATGGTGGGTGTTGTTTGGGAGTATGGGGTCCTGTTGGGTGTTGTTTGGGAGTATGGGGTCCTGTTGGGTGTTGTTTGGGAGTATGGGGTCCTGTTGGGTGTTGTTTGGGAGTATGGGGTGCTGTTGGGTGTTGTTTGGCAGTATGGGGTCCTGGTGGGTGTTGTTTGGGAGTACGGGGTCCTGTTGGGTGTTGTTTGGGAGTATGGGGTCCTGTTGGGTGTTGTTTGGCAGTATGGGGTCCTGGTGGGTGTTTTTTCGGAGTATGGGGTCCTGGTGGGTGTTGTTTGGGAGTATGGGTCCTGGTGGGTGTTGTTTGAGAGTATGGGGTGCTGGTGGGTGTTGTTTGGGAGTATGGGGTCCTGTTGGGTGTTGTTTGGGAGTATGGGTCCTGTTGGGTGTTGTTTGGGAGTATGGGGTCCTGGTGGGTGTTGTTTGAGAGTATGGGGTCCTGTTGGGTGTTGTTTGGGAGTATGGGGTCCTGTTGGGTGTTGTTTGGGAGTATGGGGTCCTGTTGGGTGTTGTTTGGCAGTATGGGGTCCTGTTGGGTGTTGTTTGGGAGTATGAGTCCTGATGGGTGTTGTTTGGGAGTATGGGGTCCTGGTGGGTGTTGTTTGGGAGTATGGGGTCCTGTTGGATGTTGTTTGAGAGTATGGGGTCCTGTTGGATGTTGTTTGAGAGTATGGGGTCCTGTTGGATGTTGTTTGAGAGTATGGGGTCCTGTTGGATGTTGTTTGAGAGTATGGGGTCCTGTTGGGTGTTGTTTGGCAGTATGGGATCCTGTTGGGTGTTGTTTGAGAGTATGGGGTCCTGGTGGGTGTTGTTTGGGAGTATGGGGTCCTGGTGGGTGTTGTTTGGGAGTATGAGGTCCTGTTGGGTGTTGTTTGGGAGTATGGGGTTATGGTGGGTGTTGTTTGGGAGTATGGGGTCCTGTTGGGTGTTGTTTGGGAGTATGGGGTCCTGTTGGGTGTTGTTTGGGAGTATGGGGTCCTGTTGGGTGTTGTTTGGGAGTATGGGGTGCTGTTGGGTGTTGTTTGGCAGTATGGGGTCCTGGTGGGTGTTGTTTGGGAGTACGGGGTCCTGTTGGGTGTTGTTTGGGAGTATGGGGTCCTGTTGGGTGTTGTTTGGCAGTATGGGGTCCTGGTGGGTGTTTTTTCGGAGTATGGGGTCCTGGTGGGTGTTGTTTGGGAGTATGGGGTCCTGGTGGGTGTTGTTTGAGAGTATGGGGTGCTGGTGGGTGTTGTTTGGGAGTATGGGGTCCTGTTGGGTGTTGTTTGGGAGTATGGGGTCCTGTTGGGTGTTGTTTGGGAGTATGGGGTCCTGGTGGGTGTTGTTTGAGAGTATGGGGTCCTGTTGGGTGTTGTTTGGGAGTATGGGATCCTGTTGGGTGTTGTTTGAGAGTACGGGGTCCTGGTGGGTGTTGTTTGGGAGTATGGGGTTCTGGTGGGTGTTGTTTGAGAGTATGGGGTGCTGGTGGGTGTTGTTTGGGAGTATGGGGTCCTGGTGGGTGTTGTTTGGGAGTATGGGGTCCTGTTGGGTGTTGTTTGGGAGTATGGGGTCCTGGTGGGTGTTGTTTGTGACTACGGGGTCCTGGTGGATGTTGTTTGAGAGTATGGGGTCCCGTTGGGTGTTGTTTGAGAGTATGGGGTCCTGTTGGGTGTTGTTTGGGAGTATGGGGTCCTGTTGGGTGTTGTTTGGCAGTATGGGATCCTGTTGGGTGTTGTTTGAGAGTACGGGGTCCTGGTGGGTGTTGTTTGGGAGTATGGGGTTCTGGTGGATGTTGTTTGAGAGTATGGGGTCCCGTTGGGTGTTGTTTGAGAGTATGGGGTCCCGTTGGGTGTTGTTTGAGAGTATGGGGTCCTGTTGGGTGTTGTTTGAGAGTATGGGGTCCTGTTGGGTGTTGTTTGGGAGTATGGGGTCCTGTTGGGTGTTGTTTGAGAGTATGGGGTCCTGGTGGGTGTTGTTTGTGAGTACGGGGTCCTGGTGGATGTTATTTGAGAGTATGGGGTCCCGTTGGGTGTTGTTTGAGAGTATGGGGTCCTGTTGGGTGTTGTTTGAGAGTACGGGGTCCTGGTGGGTGTTGTTTGGGAGTATGGGGTTCTGGTGGATGTTGTTTGAGAGTATGGGGTCCCGTTGGGTGTTGTTTGAGAGTATGGGGTCCCGTTGGGTGTTATTTGAGAGTATGGGGTCCTGTTGGGTGTTGTTTGAGAGTATGGGGTCCTGTTGGGTGTTGTTTGGCAGTATGGGGTCCTGTTGGGTGTTGTTTGGGAGTATGGGGTCCTGTTGGGTGTTGTTTGGCAGTATGGGATCCTGTTGGGTGTTGTTTGAGAGTACGGGGTCCTGGTGGGTGTTGTTTGGGAGTATGGCAGTGGTCCTCACTATTTTTTAAAGAAGAGCCACATTGACGGACCAAAGAGAAGGGGAGAGCCGCAAACATAAAAAACAAGCCAGCGCAGACTATGGAACTCAAATGTGTGTTTGTATGTCAAATAGTTAACAAATGTGCAGATAAAAATGTATTTAAAATCAATGTAAATATTTTGTGTATTATAAAAAATATAGGAATTTCAATTTGACTTGTAGCTTCCTTAATATATATTTTATATTACTATGGTCAGGTCATTTTACATTTATTATAGCAAATTACAAACATTTGTTGCCATTTTTTAAACAACAATCAATGTTTTACATTTTGAGCCTGATGGAGTTTAAATTCAACATGCATCACATTATCCAACCAACCAAACCACACTGTACACTTTATTCTTTAAATACATATTAAACTGATGTGCTTCTCAGTTTTTTCTGTCTGTGTAGCTGTAGCTCCGCCCCTCTCGCTCCCTCTCACATCCACCGCTGCTGCTGCTGCGGTGACACAGAGAGACAAAAGGAGTAGTAGGACTGTTTCTCACTTTATCCAGAGTCATACATGAAATAAACCCAATGAACCTCTTTGCGGATTCTATTTAACAAAGTTCAAGTGTGGAAAACTCTCCGCTGGTGTTCGCGAGCGCGCGTATAAAACTATTTTTCCCGATCAACTTTTAAAGTGTTTAGAACTAATTATCTCCGCCAATATTGACCCTATCAATACGAAATAAAAACTGGGACAGAGTTTAGACTTTTCTCTATCAGAATATGCCCGCTACAAGTCTGTGTGTGGACGAGACATTTTACTACAGCTGCTCAAAGTTACACAACCTATGTGAAAAGGAGAGCTCGTGCGTCCTGTGGCTGCAGTGGGAAGTCATTTGGCACAGTCTGAGCGCGTCACTTCATTCATTCCTCAGATCGCCAAAACTTTTATTTTGTTTAATATAAGACTAGCGGATGAGCTCGCAGCTCCGTGCATGTCTAAAAGAATGTGCTCAGCTACATGACGTGGTTTTGTTTGGTCTATGCGCAGGCAGGGTGAAGCCGGGAGGATATGGAGTGGATGCAGCGCTGAAAAAGAGCCAAACCAAGAGCGCGCTTTAATCAAGTTTTTATAAGACGCGTGAAATGTGATCTTGCCGAGAGCCGCCACGTGAGGCACAAAGAGCCGCATGTGGCTCGAGAGCCGCGCAGTGAGGAACAGGGGAGTATGGGGTTCTGGTGGATGTTGTTTGAGAGTATGGGGTCCCGTTGGGTGTTGTTTGAGAGTATGGGGTCCCGTTGGGTGTTGTTTGAGAGTATGGGTCCTGTTGGGTGTTGTTTGAGAGTATGGGGTCCTGTTGGGTGTTGTTTGGGAGTATGGGGTCCTGTTGGGTGTTGTTTGAGAGTATGGGGTCCTGGTGGGTGTTGTTTGTGAGTACGGGGTCCTGGTGGATGTTATTTGAGAGTATGGGGTCCCGTTGGGTGTTGTTTGAGAGTATGGGGTCCTGTTGGGTGTTGTTTGAGAGTACGGGGTCCTGGTGGGTGTTGTTTGGGAGTATGGGGTTCTGGTGGATATTGTTTGAGAGTATGGGGTCCCGTTGGGTGTTGTTTGAGAGTATGGGGTCCCGTTGGGTGTTGTTTGAGAGTATGGGGTCCTGGTGGGTGTTGTTTGGGACAGATAAACTGAGGATCTGAGGGATCTTTTTCAGAACCATCTCTGATTTTCACTTTGTCTTTTATACTATGAACTCTCTGAAAGTGAATCTTATTACATGCACAGTAAAAACAAGAGCAGCGTTCTTGAGTAAAGTACTCTGAGATCAGTCTGATCGTATGACACATTGTGTTATGCCTTTTGTTGTGAACCAAACTAACTTTACGCACTCTTCTCTCTCCCAGTGTTTGAAAGAAATCAGAGAAAGAACCCATTTCTTGCAAATGTTCTTAATGTAACTAAGAAAGAGGAGAGTGAGTTCTTTCTATTATGACTCAGAGGAAAGTGTTGGAGCTAATGCAGCAGTGAAGTAGGGTCTGTGCCCGGGGCCCGGAGACGCCCTTCAGTGTGGAGTCCATCACACCATTATCACCGCGTGTCGCTGAAGAGGCAGTCCTGAGTGAGAGACACATGGGGATGCTGTTGACTCATGAACTGTGGTGACCAGGCCCAGAGGTGTAAGTTTATGTCAAATCCACTTGAATGAGCTTGTTACAACAGTGTCTCTCGTCATTGGTTTGCTCACAGTTGTATTTGGATTGATTTGTATGACTGACTTTTGAAGGACTTGAGAAGAAGTGATAAGATATTTCAGTTTCAGACGATATTTAAACTGATCTAAACTAATAATGTTTGTGAAGGAAGTTTTTGTTCTTTAATCATTTAGATTTGCTAATTTTGTCAAACTGGTAACTCATTAATTCAGGTGTGTGATTGTAGCATGATTGAAGCTCATTTAAATGTGATGAATGACATTATGGAGGTAAAAAGAGCCACCCTCACAGGTCTGCACAGCCGCACGGCCTCATGGGAAATGTCATGTTTGTGTTACACTCAAACCAGACTGAAGAAAAGGTTATGTGGATGAACTTTGTGCCATGAAAATGCCACAGTGAAGCAGAGAGGAGGGTCTCACTGGAGACACTTTCATGGTCCTCTGTCTCACAAAACTGTTTTCTTTGTTTTAACCAACACCCTTTAGTATGTAAAGTGTATTTTTTGTGACCATCAGGGTTTCAAAATCAGAAATCCAGCAGAGGTTGATTTAAAGGACAAATATGCATTTTTTGTGGTGTTCCCATTATTTTAAACCTGTTCCTAAACTCTCACTTTGGAATCGTATGCACCAGAATCAATAAAGAGTAGTGTTGTGTTAATCACGTCAGGAATAGACTAACCTTGGGCTCATACTGCATCCAGTTCGACTCCAGTCTGGCCACCAGAGGCTTTCCTGTCTTGAGAAGTAACGGAGCACTTACACGGTCCATTTGTCCAGTCCAGCGAGCTGCGTGACTACACTTCAGTTGTCCCAGTTTGTTTTTGTCAGAAGGAACTGTTTCTGTCCACAACCTTTTGGTGAAGTTGTGAAAACAAGTTACGATAAACAGGCAACCAAGCGAGTGCTAATAAAGTACATCCGGTAAAAAAATCAAACTGAACTGACGTGAAAAAAGCCTAAAACTCAACTCAAGTGTTCTTTGTTTAAGAGTATTCCTACCTCTTTGAACTTGTGGTCTCGCAATGCCGAAAGTCTCCATACAACGGATGCTCAGTGAGTAGCCTCTGCACCCAAACTGGATCAGGAACAGGATGCGGACTGGAGGCAGTGTGAGCCCGGTGTTAGTTTAATTTCAATGGGATTGGGTTGGGTTTGTTTCACAGTAGGCAAAAACTTTATTGCTTTAAGACGGTGTAGTCCCTCATTCATCCAGGAGTGAGCCATAGTAGAAGTCTGACTCTCATCCATCCAAAAGTTATTTTCAATCTTTGAAAATCAGATTGAAAATGACTTTCGGATGAGAGTAGAAACGTCTTGATCTTCGGAAATACTGTCCAGATGACTACTTTGAAGACTTCTACTTTTTGCTTTAACTAATTACCCTGTTTGAGCACATGAGTGCACTCCAAAAGTAGAGTGTAGCGATCAGTAAGAGTGAGAGAATAACAGATAAATTATACAAATGTATATCCGTGTGTTTTGAATGTGTACCAGGCTGTCGTAGCTCACACATCACAGTAAAGTCTTCTCCAAGGCCAGGGCCTGTTTGAGAGCTGCTCAGAGATGATTTCAATCTACACATCTATTCAAAGAGGTGTTCCGTCCTGTGTGTAAGAGCTCAAAGTCACTATTCCCTGTATGTCCTCTGTGCGTCATTGGCAGATTAAACCATTTACCTCAAACATAACACAGGCATTTCTCTGTGAGCATCACAATAGTAGGCTATACAGAGATGGAGTGTTGTCCTCGACTGTTGGCGTAAGCCCAGTGTCTGATGTGGTAAAAGTTTGCAAAAGACTTGGTGATTACAGTTAAAGTTCAGACATTCTGTATATGTAAAGCAAAAAAGCCATTTCTGAGCATGTGCAGCAGACTGTTGTATCATAATCCATTCATAGTCGTTAAATAAACACAATAAAGACAAGACAGAAGACCACAGGCTAAAGTAGAAGTGTTTTAGATTATTTTGCTTAGCCGCTTGTTTTCTGTGGGAATTTTCCATTTAACTGTAAATGCTGAAAGAATTATCTGAGCGCACATGTATGTGTAATGCTTAGTCAGGACACAGGTAAGAATAATGAGGACAACCATGCAGTTCTAGTTTACAATTCTATTAAGCTCTTAAAAGTTCTTAATCATTTGAACATTCTCAAGCAGCTGAACATTTCGCCGCCTGATCTGTGGCGTAGTTCAGTTCAGCGTGTTTCATAGTTCATACTGTTATTTATGCTCTACAGTTCTCTATAAACAAATGGTCACGACAGCTGTACATCTCCAAATGAAGCCTACACTCAGATAACAACATACCGCCTGCACACCCATGACCAGGATAGACTCTGAACACAGCACTGGACCAATGGGGACCTCACACACCCAAACCCAGACCTGCAGTGGTGTTAAAAGGGCTCAGGCCAAATTCTAAAGTTCTGTTGGTCCAAAAATCATCAGGTTTCAAAACACAATCCAGCCTACAGCCAGTGCTTTAACTGGGTCAGGATGCACTGGTACATGGTTCCACTACAACTGAGTAGGGGAGTGATTTGTGCCAGTGTGGAGTTCTGCCACCCTGTTTCTAAAGAACCAGAGAAGAAACTGATCATGTGACCTCACATTATTGAAGACTTACCCATTTCATTCATCTTGTAAAGATTAGAGGCCGATTCCATGAGAAATAAGAACATTTAAGTAGAAAAAAATAGTTTTTGCCCTTCAAAGTCAAATTTCTATGATTCTTGCATCTGACCAGTTCTAGGCAGGTTTGTAAATACAGTATACACTGTGTTTTAGTGATTTAGTACGCTGCATTTAGAGTCTATAGAGCTGACATGATGTTAGCTCAAAGTTGACAGATGGTTTAGGCGGTGATTTGTGTCAAAGAGCCTGGGTTCAGTTGTGACACTGACAACCCATTCATGAATAATTGAAAATATATTTTTTTATGGTAATTGTGTCATTTTATCAGTATAAAAGTCTAATTCTTAATTTTGCACGAAAACCCAAATGGAAAAATGAAGAAATCCGACCAGGATGTAAGAACTGGACTGGATCAGATACGTGTGTTCATGTTGTGTTTGGCCTTGTTTACTCTTTAATGTTAACTGTTTATAAAATAACTAAGTTTAACCTAAAATTTAAATACTGAGTTTAACTTGTATAAATCCTGTGTGTTTGAGATTAAAATACAATTTTTACTTGAATAATAAATGGCACACTGGGGCAAGTTGTGCCACACTTTTATCAAATTGCTGTATTTTTTAAATACTATATTTCAGATCAAAATGATTGTTTCCTGAGATGTACAACACCCTGACATATGTGTTCATGTTGTAGTTTGAAGAATGACTCTTATGGTCTCCCTTTAAAGTCACGTGAAGTCCAAACTGGCACATCTCACCCCATGTTCCCTACTGGTGGATAGCACTCTCACCTCACAGCTGTAGGACTCCTGCACAGTGCATGTGACCTTATCACAGCGGTATCACTGCACCACTAAATAATACACACAACGTTACCCTGTTATGTAGCCATAGTACAGATTAGATTAACTCTTGAAGGCTTTCCTCTGGTTTGTGGTGCAGAAGGATCATTAAAACCCTGTATGGACAGTCATTTTAACCATAAATGGTTTGTGTTGGTCCATTTACAGTTGTGAAGGACTCTGTCATTCTCTGCACTGTTTTGAACAGAGCAAATCACTTCCTGCTTCCATTTTGGATTTCCCAATCTTCCAGGTCTAATGAGTTAAACCCATGTGGTCAGTGATCACGTAAACTGAACGCCAAAGATGAGCGTGAACCCAAGTGAACCTGTGGTCAGTCTCTGTACCAACGCACCCAGACTGATCTGGCTCTGGCTCTGGCTCTGGCTCAGGCTCTGGCTCAGGCTCTGGCTCAGGCTCTGGCTCTGGCTCTGGCTCTGGCTCTGGCTCAGGCTCAGGCTCAGGCTCAGGCTCAGGCTCTGGCTCTGGCTCTGGCTCTGGCTCTGGCTCTGGCTCTGGCTCTGGCTCTGGCTCAGGCTCAGGCTCAGGCTCAGGCTCAGGCTCCAGGCTCTGGCTCAGGCTCTGGCTCTGGCTCTGGCTCTGGCTCGGCTCTGGCTCGGCTCTGGCTCTGGCTCTGGCTCTGGCTCTGGCTCTGGCTCTGGCGATCTGGACTGGAGGCGGTGTGAGCCTGGTGTAACAGACCAGATACAGTGACTACTCCTCAAACTCCAAAGCCTGATGCATGAGTGTAAAGAATCTATTTTTCTTTTGTGAAAGATTGATGTGGAGGTAACTTCCTGTTTTTGATAGCAAACCTTTATTTTAAAATGGCTACTTCCTGTATAGCGCTTTAACGCGAGATTAGCTTAATCAGCAATTGTTAAACGGGAGAGACAAAAATTCACAGAGAGAATTTTAGCATGGTATTTTTGTGTTCAGCAGCCCCTCTGAAGAGGAACAAGGTGGGTTTTGAATATATAAGCACCTTTGTACATGTTTTGTGCACTTAAAGGTTACCTGAAATCAATTTGTATATTGTTAGAGCCAGAGCCAAAGCCAGAGCCAGAGCCAGAGCCAGAGCCAGAGCCAGAGCCAGAGCCAGAGCCAGAGCCAGAGCCGAGCCGAGCCAGAGCAGAGCCAGACCTGAGCCTGAGCCAGAGCCAGAGCCAGAGCCAGAGCCAGAGCCAGAGCCAGAGCCTGAGCCTGAGCCTGAGCCTGAGCCAGAGCCAGAGCCAGAGCCAGAGCCAGAGCCAGAGCCTGAGCCTGAGCAGTCTTACTTACTTAGAAAACTATTGAATTAGGCTAACTTGTAAGAGCGAGGTATTTAGCATTCATGCAATGTGTTTCTCCTCAGCTCTTACGGTGAATTTGAGGATTTATTGAAAATAAATCTGAAATCATCAGTCTATCTTCATTTGTGGGGGCATGCTACAATGAGAGAGAGCATATTCCACAACACAAACTCCTTTAAGATGTCCAAGTAAAGCTGCACAAACCTCTTCAGAGCGACATGAACGCAGGAGGAGTTTGGAGACATTTGAAGTTGTAAGTTGATTTTGTCTCTGGTCAGCGGTGCTTTGAGACTGAGCCACTAAAAGTCTAATTGGAATAAGTGAGCCTCATTATGAAGCAGGAGGAAGAAAGACATCATTATGCTTCACATAATGAACAAACATTCACCAACACAAGTCACATCAGACATCAGAGAGAGAGAGAGATTAGCCTGAGGTCAAAGAGGTAAAGAGAAAGAAGAGAGGAAAGAGAAATGAGAAAAGAGAGAAAGGAAAGGCAGAGAAAGTCACGTCAAAGTACAGTTGATAAATGTTGGCCTTAAATCAATCAGCTCCTCTGTGTTTATTGTCGAGAGGGAAAAGAAAAGTGGATCTGAAATGATGAATCACATGAGCCGTAGCAACCGAGATGACTTTTATATTTAGATTTGTTTAGCCAACGTCAATCACATCAGGCACTTTAAACAGCTCCTTCTTCAGAAAGTCGTTCAACTCTTCGGCGTCAGTTACAGACTTTGGATCAATCCGACGAGTTTGCGAAAAGGAACAAAAACAACGGCACCGCTTCTCTTGTACTTTGAGCGTAATAATGAAAACACGACACACGAGTTGTCTTGGAGATGTTGTGGAGTGTCATTTGGAACCCGCCCACACTGCAGCACAGCCCAAAGTCATCTGGAAACACAAACAGGATCATTACAGGGTGGGCTTTAATG
Source organism: Mugilogobius chulae (assembly GCA_038363315.1). Taxonomy (NCBI): domain Eukaryota; kingdom Metazoa; phylum Chordata; class Actinopteri; order Gobiiformes; family Gobiidae; genus Mugilogobius; species Mugilogobius chulae. The sequence continues at coordinate 17,597,876 of CM076414.1, forward strand.
CAGTTAGACAGGGGCGGAGTGAGTGTTTCTGCAAATGAACACTTCAAGACGTAGATGTTTTACTTAAAGTGTATGGGTTGTTCAGGGGACGTCAGCAGCTGAAGCTAACGCCAGATTGATTTTGGATCACTCGGAATATTTGCCAGATGGAAATGTTAAATTATCGTATCAGAGCCTTAAAATGATCGTATTTTGCTAAAAAAAAAAAAAAAACTATCGCACATATCCAAACAGTTTTCAAATTTGGTCCAGAGCATAAAGACCACTTTGGACGATGCTAGATCATTCCAGAAGTTCATTTTTAAAGGGAACCCTGGTTATGAAGACAAATGTGGCCTAATACTGCTCACTAGTACTGCTCATGCTTATTAAAATAAATTGCAAACAAATATAGAACTGCTTACTATTTTTTATAAAATTGTCTTTGTTTATGTTGTTTTCAAGCCACTGTGAGCAGCCATTTGTTAATGACATAAAATAGTGTTTCTATGGTTACTCCACAGTTTCATCTGTGAACAGTTCCACAAAAACACATGACAGTGTCCAGTTCTTCCTTCCTCTTGATTATCTTCAGTGTCACTAGATCACACAGAATCGTTCTGTATTTGGCGTCGCTCCGGCTCAAACTGACAAGGTTTAACCCAGGAGTTCATGTTGCTTAGTTACCTGCTACTGCCTGTTACCTTGACAACACTATTTTATGTCATAACTGCAGCAAAATGGCAGCCTCCATGTCATTTCTTCATAACACTATTTTAATAAAACTACAAATACTTCCAAGGTTTTTGTCCTGTATTATAGAAGTGATGATATTAGAAGTGTTTAGAGTAAACATGTGATTATAACCGGGTTCGCTTTAAATAGATTCTAGTTGGTAGGGTGAAAAAATACAACATCACTTCTATGTTTAGTGTCATTCACAAGCTTTCTCCTTTTCACACCCAAATCAATCTGATTCAAGACAATATCAACAGAAACTCATATTTTATAAGTAAAGTCACTCTTTCCTTTGTCTGGGTTCTTCATTATTGCTCACGCAGCATGTATGGTTGTAGTTACGTTTCATCTCAGCTCATTGGGGCAGACACAGTCATGAGGAACTGTACAATAATATCACAGAACACCACTAAAGCTCACGTGTGTAAAGTGTTTTCAGTCTTTTAGTTGAGCTCAAGTTAATCAAGACAAAGAAAAGACCTGGTACTATTTACATCGAGTTTTACACTGACTTAGAATTATTGATCGTACGTCGTACAGGAGGTGAAATTATCATACAAATACAACGATTATAGTACGTCTGGTAACAGTGTAACATAGACATATAATTAGTTGACGCGCAGTCCGACTCTGATGCTATCGAACACTTAGCATCTGAGCTAGTCCGGTAAGATTTAAGCTAGTCCGGAGCGTTCTACTGTTTATTTTCCTATAGCCGTTAGCATTAGCCGTTAGCATTAGCTCGCAAAAAACACATGGTCAGCCAGACCAATCACAACACAGCAGCAGCGGACCAATCACAGCGCTGCAGCAGTGGACCAATCACAGCGCAGCAGCAGCGGAACCAATCACAGCGCAGCGGCAGACCAATCACAGCGCAGCAGCGGTGGACCAATCACAGCACAGGGGCGGACCAATCACGGCACAGCAGCGGCGGACCAATCACAGCGCAGCAGCGGTGGACCAATCACAGCGCAGCAGCAGTGGACCAATCACAGCACAGGGGCGGACCAATCACGGCACAGCAGCGGCGGACCAATCACAGCGCAGCAGCAGTGGACCAATCACAGCGCAGCAGCGGCGGACCAATCACAGCGCAGCATTGTGATGTGGGTGGAAGTGCACATTCAAAACAAAACAAACATGACGGTGCCAGTGGATGTAACAAAAGAATTTATTTAACTTTGAAGGAGACATGTTGTGCAGTTTTAATCCTGTTCTAAACTTCCCATCAGAGACACAGCTGAAGTTTTGTGAGATATCTTTGTTCCCCTCCAAACATTCTGAATGTCCCTGATCTGGGATGTCATGACGTGGGAAACACATGACTGTCCTGTGCTTTACTACACTCACTCTTTGTATTGGTTCTGGTGCAGGAGATTACAAAGTGTGGGAACTCAGAAGCTGGTTTGAAGGAAGAAAACAACACAAACATGCAGCATATTTGTCCCTCAATCAACACAAGAAAAGTGTGTATTTTTCACCCGAGTGTATTCCTCTCAGACACTTCTCAGCACTTCCTGGTGCGTAGAGTCTGCTTCTCCTTGTTTCTGGTTCAGCTGCAGTGTCTCGTGTTCAGAGATGAGAAAAGCCCACCTCACTACACTGTGACTTCCGGTTGACTCAAATATCTGTGGAGACTCTGTTTTCTGGCACAAACATCACACACAACACGAGTTAGACCTCAGCAGGGCTCTGACTCACTGTTTGTGCACCAGCTCCAAATTCTATTTAAAGATGACTTAACGCTAGTATTTATCATTAATCTAGTGTTTCCCCGCCCTGCTAATAGCTTCACCATCCTGCTGATCTTTGTTTTTGTTCATCTGAGAACTTTAACTTGTACACGTGCTAAGTTAACATATCTTTAGAAGATAGTTTATATATTTAACTGCTTTAGGAGGCATTAAAAGGGACTGATAAATATAAATCTGCAATGTTAGTCCAGTAGTGCACATTGTGACTCATGAAGCCCTGCTAATCCACAAAATCTGGACAGTAGAATAAAGGGTATTTCACACCAACACAACCCCCAGTCGCTGTCGATAGGGAGGAGCGACGCAGGGTCTGTTCACGTCTCTATGGGGCACCGATGTGAAAGAACATTCAGACAAACACACCAAACAGCCACAGTCGCCAAACAAAGCAGAGTGAGCATGTGGTGATGTAACGCTTGACGAAAATGACGAAACATAAGTTGCACGTGAGTAGTAGTTGTCAAACTTTGACGGCAAAAGATGTTTCTAGTCTTACCTCACGGATTAAGCTCAACTCGTATTTCCCTCCACAGTCCAGCCTTCGTACTGCGCTCGCCGTAACTCCCCCGTGTTTTCCTCCATCCAAATAGTACCATTCTCCTTCGTAGTTACGTCCCGTTTGACCCTGTGTAAATAACAACAATCCATGCTCGGCTAAATACTGTTTTTCCGTAAGCGTCTTTTTCGGTTTTCCGCACTATATTCCTGCGCACTGATTCACTGATTCTCCTGTGGCCACGGACCAATCAAACAGCTGCATTTGCGGCAACTGGCGACACCGACTTTACTTGCGAGTCTTCAAAAACCCCCTCCACGACGTGCTCCGCTCCTCTGACCCCCGACAAACCCATTTACACCAAACACACGTGAGCCGCCTGTCGGCAAAAGTTGCCAAACTGGTTCAGACGGGCGACCCTCGGCTTGGTGTGAAAGACCCTTAAGAGCAACAGAAAAGAATGGTTGTGCACATAATATGTATATTAGGTTTTATATAGAACATAACAGCCATGTTTCATTGTGGTAAATACAAGGCCATGACAAACTGAGTGTCATGGCGACGCTTTTGCAATTACACTGTTTTTTCTGGAGTGGTTTGGACACGCAATGTGGTTGAGGATTTTTTGGGGGTTAACGGCTCAGTTTAGGTCTGATCTTATGTGTAGTTTAGGTCTGAGGCTGGAGTTGGTTAAAGTTAGGATTAGGATTGTGTTAGTCTTCATGAATAATAACACGTCTTTACATCCACCATAGAAATGAACTGGGACAGAAACACGTGAAATACACACACAAAAAATACAAACTGTTTCAAACTGCGTGGTACGACACGCTTATCTGTGAGAACAGACTGAACGTCGTCAGGCCGATGTAATAACTGGGGCCTATGACGTAAAATCTACTTTTCTGAGTTTTTAACATGTTACAGCAGTGTTTAATAATTTACTCAGTTGTATTTTGATTGATTCATGCATGTTTGAGTAATCTTGTATTGTCGTGCAGCTGCTGCTCCAGAGTCTTCACCTACCACCTATCCCCGCCCACTTGTCTGTATTTCCTTGTGATTACTCAAAGATCCAGATTCTGAGTAAAACATATACATAGGGTTCAGCAGTGTTGGACCGTCAGGGCCTGCAAAGCCTTCTCTGCTGGCCTAAAAATATCTAAATAACAACTGATAGGAATCATATTTAGTGCGTGCGTGTTTCAAAATAAATTGTTTTAACCAATCATATTTCAGCCATCAGTTGTCAGGGTCAGTGAAATCTGGAAGCGTCGCCTGAGCCCCGGGACCAGACGGGAGCCAGACGGCGTCCAGCGCAAGATCCGCGCGCACACCACCAGCTCCACGGTAAGATTCTGCACAATATCATTTGCGTTTTTGGTGTACAAGTAATTCAGGCTATTGGCGATTAAAAGTGTGTGTGTAAATGTGTTTATTCTGTTTACAGAAGTAATGATGCTTTGCTCTTTATCGCGTGCCTGCGAAATAGAATAGTTTAATAGTCATCAGCTGGTTATTGACAAGTGGATATATTTAAAAGGAGCACCACTGAAGGCCTAGGCAAGAAATGCACAGCCCACCACTGGGGTTCAGAATGGTCACGCAGCCACTTTCCAACAACAAAAAATTGTGATTTCAAATCTGTGGCTTTTAAAGTCGAGTTTTACATTCTGCAGTTTTCAACAGGACTTGTTTCTAGTTCTAAGCCATTTGAGATCATTTTAGTGTTTTACAATGAACAAAATGTGAGTTATTATTCTGTTTGTTGCCTCTTTAATAAACGGTAAAATAACAATAAGATCAGCACGCCAAAGCACCGAGCAGCCACGCCCGAGGTGCAGTCAAAGCCACTCGCCAGCACGCTCGAGGTTTTCAGTCAAAGTGAAAAGACTTCAGCAGCTCTACAGCCCAGCACACACTGATCAAACTGTCTCAGACTGACACTTCTTTTTTTCCTTTGGATAACTCATGCATCTGACCTGACCAGCTCATACAGATTCTATGAGCTGCTGTGGACTTCCTCATAGAGACACAGAGGCAGCAGCTGCAGTCTCTTCCCTCCTCGATGTGTTACCACTGCACACAACCCACTCGCCGAGGGCGCACCTCTCGCTCACATGTGGTCTGTTTGGGGCGTAAGTCTCCTTCAAAATGCAGTGCTGGACCAACTCTGATCTCCAGCTCTCATTGAGTGTGAGACCTGTGGCTGAAATGGGTCGAAGTATCCGGGGGTTGTACCGCCCCTAACCCCTGTTCCACAGTGGAATATATTTTGTCTTCTTGGTGGTTTGATTTAGAATGACCATGACTTTTCCTTTCCCTCTTTTTCGTCTCCCTTCTAGAATGACTGTCACCTCTCCACAGACCTGACCTGTAACTTGGGCTTCCAGGTAAAGCATTACATCTCCATGGAAACGAGCCGGTGAACAGCCCCACAGTGTGTCTTTAAAGTCCAACTCTGGTCCAGTGTGGCCTTAAATGAAACAGAGAAGTGGCTCAGAGACTAAAATATCACTTCAGTAATGTGCGTAAGGCATTCACCGTCACCATGGCAACTATTGTCACCTATACTATAACAGTTGGACTGCAGTAAACATTGTAACGTCACAGATTCAGGAAGGACTGGTTTGTAAAAAGAACTAATAATCCTGTGGCACTATTAACTGTGAGGAGGTTTGTTATTTTTCAGAACAATGTATGTCAGGGTCATGTTTTCAGTCACGGTGTGGATGAGTGTGATGTTGCTACATGAATGTAACAGTCTAAACAAAAATGAAGAAAGAATCTGAATTCACACTTAAGGTCAAAGTTCGGTATGTTTAGTTGTTCTCTTGTGATGTCACTATGAGCATTCAGCTTCAGGAGAATCTTTGAAGCTCATTTAAACTTTTACAACTCGACTTTCTGTGGCAATCACAACTGAACAAAAGATACATCTAAGTGTGCAACAACTTAACGAGAAACTAAATGGAGACTAAACTTTTTTCACTCTAAATTAAATTATCTACTGTTTCCAGGCTTTTTTTTTTTTTTGGACATTTTTGTGCAAACTTTTGCAGTTTGTGGCTGTGCTGCCACGCTGGTCAAACTCTGTCAGTGCATTTTCAGTTCACGCCGATGTGAGCCGCCCAGGTGTGTGATCTAAACTCCTCCCTCTGACCTGGACTTTGTGGAGAGTTGTGGAGATGTCACTCGCTGGTGCAACACTGTGACATCTTCAGTTATTTGGCTCAGCTTGTTCAGAGGAGTGAGGTGCGACTGTACGCAGGTTGAACACTCAGAAGCTCATGTGCTTATGTCGGCTAAGCTAAGGCTTCACACACAGGACGACCACCTCCAACAATCATAAAAGTGGGACAGATTTGGGGATTAGGTGGGACGGACTCGACAAATTGCATAATTTATATAATAGAATATAAAACTTGTTTGAATTTATAGCCGACAGAACATAAAGGACATTTTGAAATTTTAAAATGTTGTCTGTATAATAAATAAATAACTACATTTTTTTTGCGACACGGTGGCAGGGCGGATAGCACTCTGGCCGTACATCAAGAAGGTCGTGGGTTCGGCTCTCGCACGGCCCGGGTCTTTCTGTGTGGAGTTTGCATGTTCCTCCTGTGTCTGGGTGGGTTTCCTCCTGGCACTCCGGTTTCCCCACCAACCAATAACATGCAGGCTATCCTCCAGCTACGGTAGTCCTGTCCAAGCCCCTGAGCGCTGCACTGTGAGGAGGCTCTGAAGGATCCAGGCTCACATGCAGAGGACAGGGGGACAATAAACCTTCTGTCTTTCTGACGGTGCTTACACATTTCTTTCACAAATGTTGTGTGAGAACGACTGAGCCAACGGTGCGCAGACTGTTGACTGACGGTGCTGTGTATCAGATGAAATGCACAAACATATGTAACCGGGCGTGGTAAGGCCCTTGTTTTAAAAAATAAACTACCACAGGTAAGTCTGGTGGGAAAAACTGGACAACAGCAAAAGTGCAAAAATATATTAAGTTTTATTTTTACAATATTTTTAAAAGTTCATTCTTTATTTGCTTTCATATTATTTACAATAAACAACAAAAAACCTAACACTTAAAATTATATGGAAAAAAACAATATTAACCCCAAAACAAACAAGGAAATCAAATTAGTATAACAAGAACTAAACACAAATAAGTAAATTATACTGTAACAAACCAAAAACAAAAGTCTAAACCCCACAAACCATTAGGTGCTATAGGTTTAAAGGTTGTATGAAGGATTTTTCAAATCCAACAGCTGCTTGTTGTTTTTCAACTGATGCACATGTTTCCTCCCAGGGCCACGTCCTTCACTGCAACTGGGCCAATCAGTTACTTAGGAACACTGAGGGTTTGTTTGACAGGTTAACAGGCCAATAGATAACGAGGTACCTCGTTATCTATTGGTCAACGTTATACTGGCCTCATCTTGTTCACAGTTTATATATTTTTATTATTCTTTTTTTGTTTAGCATAAGTACAAGGCTGTTACAAATCTATGCAACTGTTTTTGCCCAGGACTGACAACAAATCCTCCATACAACCTTTAAGGTGCACTGCGTAAGAGGCAAAGGTTTTGAACAAGGGCGCCATCTTTGGCGTTTTGTGGCACTGCACCCACCCTGCTATCTTCAGCTGAAGACGTAATTTAGACTTAAAGTATTCTTTTGACACATGTTATTTTCTGCTAAATATTTTCTGAGTTAAGAAGTTATTTGTATGAAAAGTAGATGCTGACTATTTTATGTTCTTTTTGATTGACTGATCAGTTTTCAAACTCCAAAAGTTACACAAGGAAAGATTATTGAGAGTTTGAGGAAAAGCTTTGTTTTAGTGTAAACAAGCTCTTTACAGGACTCATTCTCATAAACTAAATGCTCAATGGCTGTTTATTACTTTAATAAAACATAAATCTTACCGAGACAAACAGATAAGCGCGTCTTAAAGTCTGACCTTCTAATGAAAATAATCGCCAGATGAACGTCTTATTGATCTCCAGCAGTTCTTCTTTCTCAAAAACATGTCCGAGTCCGAGCGGCGAGTGCTGCTAGCCTCCATGTCAGTCGGCCTCATGCCGGTGCACTAGGCTAGTTATGATAATTCTTCTGTGTGTCACGGGGGTTCGGAAGCTAGATGGCAGGATTTACCACTGATTATTTATTTGTTTTTTTTATTAAACAGTCTTTACATCAGTCGTCCATTGTATAAAACCGAGAGCTTTTGCGAGATGAATAGAAATAATGACAATAATCCAGTGAAAGAGGACCAGCTCCACTCACATATATGAGTCTTACAAAACATCATGACGCACATCCAGGCCTGTGTCAATGGACCGTAATTTGATATATCGTAATATTGAGCATTTCAACTTACGCAATGGTCTCTGGTTATTTCTAGTTTAAAAGTGCTTTTTTTATTCAATTACAGCAGTGCTAAGTTGTTTAAAGTGCAATTGTTTTAAGTGCTTCTGTTAAGCCAAACAATTTACCTTTAATTCTAAACTGTCTTTATTTATCTACACCGACAAGCAGTTTGATTCTTACACCTCACACACACCTAGCACAAACTCACTCTAGCACTACACACACGCTATTTTATGTTGGTTTGCTTTTACAACGAGAGAGCGAAAGAGAAACCAGACGAGAGAGAACAGGTTAGGCAAATCCAGGGCCGCTGCTAGCCATTTTGGTGCCCTATGCAAGATTTCAAAAAGGTGCCCCCCCCCCTCCCTTCTTTCTTCTCATGCTCTTCCAGCAGAAAGTTTTGCTTGAAAAGTATTTGTGGGAGGAGTTTATTGAATCATGATGAACGAATCCTTTGTTGATGATAAATGTAGTTTTTAACAAGGTTGGTGTGGTTATTATATGTGTTACTTTGTTCTAAACACAGAGGCTAACTAGACAGAAAGGCCCAGGATGTTGCACAATACAGACAGGATTCTTGTGTTCTTTCAAACTGAAGCATGTAAACTTAATCGTGAGCTCTTTCTTCTTTTCTCTGGTGATGCGTGAGTGAGTTTGTGATGTGTGAGAGAAACAGAAGTTGTATTGTTAGTTTTGTTCAGGGTCGTCCGTTTGCTCTCACAGGTGCACACGTCTGCTGCTGAAGGTAAACCATGTGTGACAGTAGGCCTATAGCCTGCAGACAGGCTCTGGTTAATTTAGTGCTGGCTTCTAATTGGCTGTTGTGCTAGCCAGCAACCAATAAAGGAGCGTTGCATTGCGTCACACGCCCTCTGACCCCCCACACGTCCTGGGTCCATTTCTGTTGGCCTCGTCGTCTTCTCCTCTCAGGTAGTGTGCAAAACGTATCTTTTAGCAAAATAATAACCATGCGTGATCTGAAATGCTATCATTGTGAAGGTTCTCAGGCAGACATGGAGGTGCGCCCACTCACGTCCTGAACTCAAGCGGTACGTCTCACGGGAAATCTCTTAAATCTAGGTAGCAGTCAGTGTAAACTCTAACAAAGTTTTCGTAGATATACCGGGTGGAGCCGGTTGCTTAGGCTCCTGTCTTGCCTTTCATTTCCCCTGCTGTGATTGTTGGCTTGTTCATGGTAAACTCACGGCCGATGGCGGACCTCTGCTGTCCATTGGAGGAGGGGCACTAGGAGGTGGACCTTTACTAAGTCTGGATAGTCTGGACCTATCGGAACGTCGTGATCAGAAAACAAGGTTCAATATGGACTATGAATGGTATTAAACACAAGGAACTCTCATTAAACAAATGTACAAATAAATAATGCTCCTATGTTAAACTTAATCATGCCTCTGTCAAAATCATTGCAAACCAGTGTTGCCTTTTTGTTTAGTTATAGTTATTTATTTTATTGTCCAGGTGAAATTCCTGGACTGGCGTTGTTGTTTTTGTTTAATTGGTTTCATTTACAGCAAAGGTTAATTTATTTTATTTGTTTGTCGCACCACCAATTTACGTACATATTTTTAGCTGATACCCCTCGGACGCTACACATGTACAGTACAGACTCAAAAACACAGAAGAGGTCAGTGCTCAGACAAGTAAGAGAGAAACAAAACACAACTGCAGACTGTGGCTAGACTACTTCCATTTGGCCCAAAATATGTGGATTGTCTTTTCCAACTTTTCATGAATAATCAGCAGAGACCTTCACATACAAGGTAAATGCTACACAATTGCCTTAACACAAATGATGTTTTTACAAATCCCACATCAACAAGTGGCTGAGACTTCATGTTCTCATAAAGACAAATATAGCATTATCTAAAACTAGTGTGGTAGTCAAGACCAAGACCTGTCTAAGACCACTGAGGGTCGAGACAGAGACAAGACCGAGACAAGACGATTATAGAGATGCACGCACACCCATCCTGCAGAAAGAACAGTGGAAACAAGTGGAAAAAGCTCCGTTGTCAGTAACTACAAGAGTTTATCTGTGAGAAAACTAAAGTTCTGCTGCTAAATCAACATTTGTGAATGAAACTCCACCTACGACCCTGAAAAGTCACATTCAGGTGAAAAATACAGAGAAAAACACAAACGTCTGACAGACCGGTTCAGACCTGATCCAAACAGCTGCTCTCGTCCTGTTCTGTTGTTTTATTCAAAGAAGTTTCTCCAGCTAAGCAGATGGAGATATAACTTAGCGTGTGCAGTAGAGCGTCGACTGAAAATCCTTCTAGAGGTTGTAACTTTGTACAAAGTGTGGACATGATCTTATTGTGCAGGTTTATTACAAACTGTGTCTGGGACAGGTCACTGCTCTGGACCATGAACTCCTGCTGCAGCTTCAGCAGAACATGGTGGTAATGACATGTGGTCACACTGTTCAGGACACGATCGAGTTCAAGACCAAGTCCAAGATATGACCAAGTCCAAGCACTCTTGAGACCAAGTCCAAGACCAGTCTCCAGTACTACCATAAACACTAATGATATACAAACCTCTGGTGCAGAGTCATGTGTATACAGTATGTCAGAATGTAGAACCAGTTCATCCTCCGTCTGCGGCGGATCAGTCCAGTGATTCTGTTTGTGTGGTCGCCTGCTCTCGGCCCACAAACATTCACTGTTCAATGGAATAAAAGCTGCTCTCAGATGAATGGAGCGCTGCACATTTCTGTACACTTGGATAAGTTTAAAAAGATGACAAATTTGATGTTTTATGTTGTTAAATCTTACAAGATTTATCTGTGTGTTGTGTTCAGCAGCAGTTCTGTTCTCGACTTAAAACAAACAAACTAACCTGTAAAAGAACATATTATAAACTATGAAAAGTGATTGAATAACCTGCAGAGTGATCGTGGAAAGATGATGTGAAATAGTTTGAATAACACTGAGAAGACCAAGGACATGTTGCTGTCAAGTGGGTTTGCAGCTTCCGGAAACCATGGCAACGCTATTTGTTAGTTCAAGAATTAGTGGCATTTAACAAAGAGACTGTATCTGTCAGGGTTTTATTGTCCTCGACTGACCCTGTAGGCGGGGTCAGTGAGAGGCGGGGTCAGCAGGAGGCGGGGTCAGCAGGAGGCGTGATCAGTAAGAGGCGGGGTCAGCAGGAGGCGGGGTCAGCAGTGGGAGGAGTCAGTGAGAGCGGGGTCAATGAAAGGTGGAATCTGTAAAGGGTCAGTATTTTGTTAGTAACTGTAATTTAATTACAATTTAAAGGGACTATATATACTTGATTTTTTTGCAACAAAATAACTGAAAAACAATTTCCACCAGTGATCTCTAACGTATCTATTCAGGTGGAAATGAGTCTGCAAAGTCCTGTCTATGTCTAATAAAATCCCGTTTGTGTCCAACTTTTTAGGCCCAAGCGCCAAGCAGGACCTCTTGTGTTTGGTCAGCAGTGTCCCCTTACCAAGTACAGTCATGTAAAGCAGTAATGCCATGACAGCGGCACATGCCAGTGCCATGAAGCGGCATATTTGTATTTGTTTAAGACTAAACCAAGGTGCACACTTCACATCGTGCACGAAGAGGAAAACCAGCTTATGCCCACCATCTTGACCAAAATAATGTTTTTGTTCACTTTAGATGTTTATGTGGCCGTCAGTAAATAATAATGTGAGTCTACAAAGAAGACAAAATGAACCATCATTTGGCCACAGGAAGAGCCTCTTCTGTGTTTCCAGGTAAAAGCAGCTCCTTTAGCTTGATCACAGTGTTTCTCCTCAGTAAGAATGTTCTAAAAAGGTTTTATCCTTCTGCTTCTACTGAATTGTCGATTGACTTTACATCAAAGGCCTCAAACTCAGAATACTCAAAGACAGAGTTAGTCAAGAGCCACATTGAAAATACAGGCCTCACTATGTTATATTCTATATAAATAAGGACATATAGTATGTCTATATCCATAGTTTTATATTTTACATCACACACCACACCTGTTTGTCAAAGCCTGATCCCGATCTCAGAAGCTAAGCAAGTTAGGGCCTGGTTAGTACTTGGATGGGAGAACACCAGGTGCCACAGTGGGACGACAGGAGTAGATTGTCGTTGTGTCCTTGGGCAAGACACTTAACCCACACTGCCTCAATGTCTGCGTACACTGGGTGAGTGGATGCTAGATTGTAAAGTGCTTTGAGTGCCTGGAAAGGTAGAAAAGCACTATATAAATAGACATTTACCATTACAAAGTCAATAAAAAAGGGTACCAGGGTCCAACAATTTGGCCCTTGAATATTTTGGACAAAATGTGTGTAATCTGCTGTAGGTTCTTGTGCATTTTAGAGGTTTTATATTTACATTTCAACAATACATTTGATTAATGAGCTATTATTAATAATAATTAGAAATCATCCTGGGGGCCACATTAAATCATCTGGAGGGCCGCATTTGGCCCCCGGGCTGCCAGTTTGAGACCCCTGCTTTAGATCTTAAATGTGATGAATCAAGCTCTGACATCACTTTGTATTTGTACTTGTACTTGTACTTGTAATTGTATTTGTACTTGTGTTTGTGTTTGTGTTTGTGATTGTATTTGTACTTGTACTTGTGTTTGTGTTTGTATTTGTTTGTGTTTGTGATTGTATTTGTACTTGTACTTGTGTTTGTGTTTGTGATTGTATTTGTACTTGTACTTGTGTTTGTATTTGTGATTGTGTTTGTGATTATGTTTGTATTTGTATTTGTGATTTGTATTTGTGATTTGTATTTGTGATTTGTATTTGTGATTTGTATTTGTGATTTGTATTGTATTTTCAATTCAATTCAATTCAATTTATTTGTACAGCCCAAAATCACAACAGCAGTTATCTCAGCGGACTTTACAAGATGTTGATTTAGCAAACAAGATTTGTCAGAAAATCAAACAGTGAAACATTTGGTCAATGTCAACAGAAACAATGGAAAATTAGAAACAATCATTTTTAGGAAATGCAGGCAGATTGTTACAACAACAAAGTGGCAAATAAATTTGTCCCAGAGCATCCCCTGTCCTTAGACCCTCCTTCTCGGCAAGGAAAAACTCAAAAAAACCCATTGGGGAAAAGAGAAACCTCGAGGAGAACCACAGTGAAAGAGGGATCCACTCCCATGGACGGACAGGCTGTAGATGTGACCAGGACTGACGTACTGTATGTCCAGATGAATTAGAAGTTTAAGTCTGTGGAGCCAGATAGACGCTTTTTCTAGCAAGACGAAGACAGCCAGTCAAAGAGAGGCTGGAGTGGAACAATGAGCGAGGTCCAGGATCTCAAGATTAGGTGGAATCCGAAGTCAAGATTCGGTGGGATCCGAGGTCCAGGCATCGACACTGGAGCAGGAGCATCTGGAACAGATACACTCCCCAGAGGGGAGTGGGACAAGGGACAACATGTGAATAGCAAATAACAGATTATGGATAAACTAAGTAATGAGATGTTCTTTACAGGGAAATAGGAGAAATAACGAAAACAGGCAAGGGAAGGGAAGTTTATATGTTTATATAGAGCACAATTTGTACACAGAGAAGAGCGTGAAAAATTACAAAGCAGGAGGACAAACTCACACAAAAATACAATACAAGAACAATAGTGCAGAAAGTGCATACAGTCAAATGCACGTATAAACAAAGATTGCACAAATAATCAAAGATGACTGAGTATGAGTTTTGTAAGAAATTGTATGAATGTTTGGATTGTATTATGTGTAAATGTTATTTACTGTATGTAGGATCAGTGTTTGTGCGCTGTTCCTTTCCCTGCCAGGGGACTGCAGATGTAAACTAGCCTAAGGCTAACTCTGGTACAATACATCAAATGGAAACATTTATGTTCTAATTGTACATGGTCCCCTTGTAAAATAAATAATTAAATAAATAATAAGTAAGGACACTCATGGACACTCAGGCCCCGCCCACGCAGGCTCTAAGTGCAGTAGTGTTTTATCATGCACAATTGGTGTGCTTACACTGATTTTAAGTTTAGGGTTGTTATATTGCAATAAATAAATTGGGTCTTATGGCAGCCAAATTTAGGCCTGTGGGTTGTATTCTGTTCATTTTCTGGCCTGACCATAAGCTAATTCGAAGAGGAACGTTTTAAGCCTAATCTTAAATGTAGAAACTGTGTTAGCTTCTTTAACATCAGCAGGGAGCTGATTCCAAAGCAATGGTGCTTGGTAACTGAAAGTTCTACCTCCTATTGTACTTTTAGAGACTCTAGGAACCACCAGTAGACCAGCATTTCGGGAGCGAAGTGGACGGTTTGGGTAGTAAGGTACTATTTCATCTTTGATATAGGAAGGGGCCATATCATTTAAGGCTTTATAAGTAAGAAGAAGGACTTTAAATTTGATTCGAAACTCGACAGGAAGCCAGTGAAGATCTTTTAGTACCGGGGTAATGTGTTCTCGTTTTTTAGTACCCGTTAGTACTCTTGCTGCTGCATTTTGGACTAGTTGAAGGCTTTTTATTGAACTTTTAGGACAGGCAGCAAGAAGGGAGTTACAGTAGTCTAGCCTCGAGGTGACAAAGGCATGGATAAGTTTTTCAGCATCATTTTTAGGCAGTAGATTTCTAATTTTGGCAATATTTCGCAAGTGAAATAGGCAGATTTACACGCTTGGCTAATATGTGCTTTGAATGAGAGCTCTTGGTCAAATAAGACTCCAAGGTTTCTTACAGTCGAGCTGGAGGCTACACTGACATTGTCCAGTGTGATTATCTGCTCAGTTAGAGAGTCGCGCAGATGTTTAGGGCCGAGTAAAATCACTTCTGTTTTATCAGGATTAAGGAGTAGGTAATTAAGGCTCATCCAGGTTTTTCTATCCTTCACACAGGCACTGAGTCTTTCTATTTGACCAGTCTGATCTGGTTCATTGATAAGTACAGCTGAGTGTCGTCTGCATAACAGTGGAAGTCAATGCCATGCTTTTTGATAATGTTACCTAGCGGCAGCATATAGAGAGTAAAAAGAATTGGACCAGTACAGAGCCCTGTGGCACACCGCAGGTTACTTTAGAACATTGTGAGGAGCTTTGGTTTACATTAACAAACTGATACCTATCGGTTAAATAGGATTTAAACCAGCTCAGAGCAGATCCTCTGACACCTACATCACATTCTAATCTCTGCAGTAAAATATTGTGATCAATCGTATCAAACGCTGCGCTGAGATCCAGCAGAATCAGGATTGAGATCAGTTCGTTGTCAGCAGCTAATAACAAATCATTTGTGACTTTAAGAAGAGCTGTTTCCGTTCTATGATGAGCTCTAAAACCAGACTGAAATGTTTCAAATAAATTATTCTATTTGTAAGACATTATCACTAATTCAGGTTTTACTAGGCCCAGCTCCAGCAGGGCCTATTGGTTTTATTATTATTATACTTTTCTTTTGTTGTGAAACTCAAATAAAACTTTGAGATTTTTGTCTCTTCCAAAGGTAAAAAAACGATCTTTTGATTCCAAAGACTGAGCATGTAGATGTGGGCTGAGTTCATCATTAAAATGCATTAACCCGGCAGTCGTCTCTATTCAGGATTTGGAACATTGTGGTGTCGGAGCTTTTACAGGTCTGAAGTGACACCAGTGTATTGATCCACTGATGTCTGCTCCTCTCTCTCTCTCTCTCTCTCTCTCCTCTCTCTCTGCTGCACTGCAGGGCTCTTACACTGTAAAAAATATAAGACAGTTTAACTTAAAAATGTGAGTCCAATTTCTGCCTTAAAGTTTTATGTTGATTAAACTCATGTATGTGAGTCGTCCGTTATCTCTCTCTCTTGTCTCGCTCTCCTTTCTCTTCTGTCTCTCTCTCTCTTCTCTTTCTTTTGCTTCTCTTTCCCTCTTTCTCTCTCTTCTCTGTCTCTCCTCCCTCTCTTTCTCTCTCTCTCTACTGTCTTTCTCTCTTCTCCTCTCTCTTTCTTCTCTCTCCTCTCACTCCTTTCTTCTTCTCTTTTCTCTTTCTCTCCTCTCTCTCTTCTCCCCTCTCTTCTCTCTCTCTCTTCTTTCTTTCCCTCCTCTCTCTCCATCTTTCTCTCTCTTGTCTCTCTCTCTCTCTGTTTGTCTCTCTTTCTCTTCTGTCTCTTCTCTCTCTCTTGTCAATCTCTCTCTATTGTCTCTATCTTCTCTTTCCCTCTCTTCTCTTTCTCTCCTCCCTAACTTTCTCTCTCTCTCTACTGTCTTTCTCCTCTCTTTCCTTCTCTCTCTTCTCTTTCTCTTCTCTCTCTCTCTTCCTTCTCTCTCTTCTCTTCTCTCCTCTCTCTCTTCCTTCTCTCTCTTCTCTTTCTCTTCCTCCCGCTCTCTCTTTTCTTTCTCTCCCTCCTCTCTTCCATCTTTCTCTCTCTTGTCTCTCTCTCCCTGTTTGTCTCTCTTTCTCTTCTGTCTCTTCTCTCTCTCTTGTCTCTCTGTCTTCTCTTTCTCTCTGTCTTCTCTTTCTCTCTCCGTCTTTCTCTCCAGTCTCTCTTTTAACTTAAAGGTTTAAGTTGAAAATCTTTGACTCACATTGTCAAGTTACATCAAAATAAAGATTTCAGTTAGTTTAACTTTTTTGGCCTTTGGATTTTTTACAGTGTAGACTCTCTCATCAGCAGCAGCCTCAGCAGCAGGAGCAGAGTGAGGTGGTGGTGGAGGTGGTGAGGAGGGCGAGCTGTGACCGGTTCAAGTCCTTGGACACATTGACAGTGAACACAGATCTGATGGTGTGTTTTCTCCTCCTCAGGGCTGAACACGAGGTGGTGGTAGAGGTGGTGGTAGAGGTGGTGGTAAGAGTGGTGGTAGTGGTGGTGGTAGAGGTGGTGGTAGTGGTGGTGGTGGTGGTGGTAGAGGTAGTGGTGGTGGTGGTGGTGGTAGAGGTGTGGTAGAGGTGGTGGTGGTAGAGGTGGTGGTACGAGGTGGTGGTAGTGGTGGTGGTAGAGGTGGTGTAGTGGTGGTGGTAGAGGTGGTGGTAGAGGTGGTGGTAGAGGTGGTGGTAGAGGTGGTGGTAGAGGTGGTGGTAGTGGTGGTGGTGGTGGTGGTAGTGGTGGTGGTAGAGGTGGTGGTAGAGGTGGTGGTAGAGGTGGTGGTAGTGGTGGTGGTAGAGGTGGTGAGTAGAGGTGGTGGTAGTGGTGGTGGTGGTAGTGGTGGTGTAGAGGTGGTGGTAGAAGTGGTGGTAGTGGTGGTGGTGGTAGTGGTGGTGGTAGAGGTGGTGGTAGTGGTGGTGGTGGTAGAGTTGGTGGTAGAGGTGGTGGTGGTAGTGGTGGTGTAGAGGTGGTGGTAGAGTGGTGGTAGTGGTGGGTGTGTGGTGGTGTAGAGGTGGTGGTAGTGGTGGTGGTGGTGGTAGAGGTGGTGGTAGTGTGGTGGTGGTAGAGGTGGTGGTAGTGGTGGTGGTAGTGGTGGTGGTGGTAGTGGTGGTGGTGGAGGTGGTGGTAGAGGTGGTGGTAGAGGTGGTGGTGGTAGTGGTGGTGGTTAGAGGTGGTGGTAGTGGTGGTGGTGGTAGAGGTGGGTGGTAGTGGTGGTGGGTAGAGGGTGGTGGTAGAGTGGTGGTGGTGGTAGAGGTGGTGGTAGAGGTGGTGGTAGAGGTGGTAGAGGTGGTGGGAGGTGGAGAAGAGCGAGCTGTGACCGGTTCAAGTCCTTGGACACATTGACAGTGAACACAGATCTGATGGTGTGTTTTCTCCTCCTCAGGGCTGAACGCGCTCCTGCCAACAGGAACATGTGAAAAACACTTTACTGTGCCATAAACCCACCACACGCAGGCTTTACGAGCAAACACCAGCCGACTGTTTCAAATCCTCTAAACACTCTGTGGAAATAATACAACTCTATGGGAGACTGGAGTTTTAGAAAGAAATGTTGAACTGTCACACAAGTGCACTGCAAAAACTATAGATCTAGACTTGCTTACTTAGAATTTGAATCCAGATTTAATTATGTATACTTATGTAATGTAGAAAATGTCACTGGTTTCTAGACATTTTCAACTGGTTATGAGAGAACTTGGTTTCTTACGATTTTTGTGTAAAGAAAACAGTGACAATGCTTCTGGTGCAGGTTCAGCTCAGTGTCTGTGAACAGGTTTTAGGTCGTCCAAACTTCTTTCACAGTGGGCTGCATTTTGAAGCTCGTGTGGAGCCGACGACCAGATAAACACACAACCGTGAATTCAAAATGTTGTATTTGACCTGATTTTGATAAACCACTACACTTTATAAGTGCATTGTGTAACTTTTTGATCAAAAATAGACTTGAACAAAGGCACATTGTTGTCATTTCTGTGTCTTTGTTGCATTAAATAAATACTAATAATAAAAACTGTGTTCTCACTAAGTGGGCTTGCATTGTCACAAAATGAACTGTTATTTGACCTCGGAGAGCCTCTTCTTGTGTATTTTCATGGAAAAGTTGTTCCTTTAGCTACGTATGGCCACACCTGATTGTCAAAGCCTGATCCCGTTAGATCTCAGAAGCTAAGCAAGAAAGGGCCAGGTTAGTACCTGGATGGGAGACCGTTAGAACACCAGGAGCCACAGTGGGACGACAGGAGATTGTCATTGTGTCCTTGGGCAAGACACTAACCCACACTGCCACAGTGTCTGTTACACTGGGTGAGTGGATGCTAGATTGTAAAGTGCTTTGAGTGCCTGGATAGGTAGAAAAGCACTATATAAATAGACCATTTTTGTTCATATTAAGGCATAAAACATATCCCCATTCAGAATGTCTCAAAGTCTTGTTTTACCTTTTTATTCTTTTTGACTTGTGCAGTTGACTTTTCAGCTCCAGAAAGTCCACAGTGCATCTTTAACAGGGCATTAAACATTCATTTTAGGTTCCCAAAGCTTCAAAATGTTTTGATTATGACAGAAGAATTGCTCTAAACCTACACTTTTTGTAATTTGAGCCAATGTTGCATGACGTCTGAGGGCCAAAAAAATTGGTCCTAAGGCCGCATTTGGCCCCCGGGCCGCAGTTTGGACAATTCTGTTTAAGGTAAAGCACAAAGCATGTTATTAGGAAAAGCTCCTGAATGCAGCTGATCCAGACTCTGCTTCCTCCTGCTGTGTTTGTGATTTAATCAATGACTTTCCTCCTCATGATTCTGTGGTCAACGGGGTTTTGTCTCACACTGGAGCAGATGTAAAACCATCTGCTTTCCACTCACTATAGTCACTATTACAGGTTTTCTCAATGGCTTTGACACACTGTTCATTCTAAGAGTTTATTTGCAAAACAGGCACACAAAATCCTAAACTGAGCTTAAGTTTCTCAAAAGTAAATTTCCGTCAAACCTCTCACACATTCCTCAGGCGTTTTTATATGTTTTCTCATTCATTTAACTTTAGTCACAAAGACACCAAAGGTTCAGTTCAGTCTGGCGGGGCCCAAGATTTGTTGTGCTGTGTTTTTATCTAAAAAAAAAAAAAAAAAAAAAAAAAAAAAAAAAAAAAGATGAATATGCATTTTTTCTGATTTGTAAATGTATATAGTTCAGCCAAATCTTTACAGTTTACAGGAGTGGAGATGGTTGTAATGCATCTGTGTTTCTGCTTTTACATCAACATCACACTGGAAATGTATTTAGTCTGTCTACAGTGTCAGACCATGGTCCTCTTAGATTTTACAGTTTTTTTTTCAATCCTTTGGCTCCAATGTCAAGGTAATTGAACATCTTAACATCCAGGATGTAAAACACATTCTACCTTTGCTACAACAGTAACACCATGTCTGTCTTCACTCTTTTGCTGAACTCCTCACACAGTGTTTACAAAACCTTACACACAATTAGCCTTCCTTAACTCTTCGTCACTGCTGTTAAACTATTTTTTAAACTCACACTTTTGCTCCAAAGTGATGTTTTCTTGGTTCAATCACCTGAACAATGAACGTTTGTGCTGTGACTCTTCTGACAAATAATCTGAACACAACTCATTAGGACAAACAGAGTCACATCTAGAGCATCAAACCAGACAAGAAGTGTGAGGAAGAGGACATGAAGACAGAAGTGTGAGGAGCAAGAGGACACTGAGACAGAGACAGAATCAGAAAAGATTTTATTGCCGTTGTTAGTGAATGAACAAACAATTTACAAACTAAGAACTTGCCACGATGCCAATGTGCAACATATACAGTTTTTCTCAATCGCTTTGACACATTTTTTGAAACTTGGTTTAGTTTAATCACTTGTTTCCAACATTTATCTGAACAAAGGCTGAGATATGCAGAACATTTGCCACAATTTTCATTCATTCACAGTTTTCAGACTCTTTCTCAGAACAGCTCACACAGCTTCATTTATAAACTCACATGTTCAGTGAGTTTAGTTTGTTTCTCCAACACTACAGACCTGTTCACACATGGTAAAGAACCTTTGTCTGTTTTTATCTACAAACTCACATCACAGCAAAATCTGAAATCACATGAGCAGAAAAATCAAGAAACAAAGAATCAAACAGGACAATGTCTGGAACAGGTTTTGTCACAGAGACAGTGTTTCTGTTTGACGTCTCTCAACTATCTTGTAAAATGAAAATATATAAAATATAGTTCACAATTCAAAATGACAGTAAATGTGTATTTTTTATCTTTTTTTTTCTTGCCCAGTAAGATAAAAACACAACTTATTCAGATACAAAATCTTTTGTGTGAAGTGTGAATGTAAATGACAGACTGAATGAACTTGGTGACTTTGTGTCTGAATCAGAACTAAAGCTTCTGAGCTGTAAAGTCAAATGATGAAACACATGAAACACCTGAAGAATGTGTGAGAGTTTGGATGATAAAACTTGCTTCTGAGGGGTAAATGTAACTGTTTTGAATGGAAAACTAAATTTAGCTTGAGACGAAATTGAGTTTTGAGAAACTGAAGCTCCGTTTAGGATTCTGTGTGAGCTGTTCTGCAAATTAACTTTTAGAATGAACAAGTGTGTCAAAGCAGTTGAAAAAAACTGTAATACAGAAATTACACATCAAGAATAAAAAATATAGTGTGAGGATGTGAGGAGGAAAAGAATAGACATGGACAGGACAGATGATTTAGCCCAGTGTCAGACACTTCACTGTGGCCATGATCAGACAGGAACACACTTTTAGCTCGTCGAAGAATTGTATTTTATTTGACATTGTCAGTAAACCATGTTCTTGTTTCACAATTCTGAATATTTTTGTTTACAATCTCCTTAACCCTTAACAGTCGGAGGGCCTTTCGAAGGGCCCTCCTACTTTTTCTTTAAAATTCCATTTTGTCGAGTGTCTGAAAAAGCACACTATGAAGCACCTGGAAAGGTTAAATATAAAAATCCCTTGAATCCCTTTTATTTAGAGCAAAATCAGCCTCTGGAACGATCCAGACTCAGATTTCAGCTCTAAGCCTCCAAATAAAAAAAAGTACTCAAAAATTCAAAAATTTTAATAGGACTTTTGTGTTGCTCCGCCTACATTTTTTTGAGTAATTTTGGGTCCCTAAAACTCATTTTTACCTCAATTGCCTTCAGCTTTTACAGAGGAATTGTCAAAACCCCAAATATGCCAAATCTAAGTCATTTATGTCTCAGCTGTCACACCAGCTTTACATCCTTATATCTACAAAAAAAATTTAGGCGGAATTTAGATTGTGTTTTTTTTTTGCTTGGAGAAAGTTGTCACTTCTGATGAGTCTGTTGGACATCAGAAGTAAAAACTACAGAGACACACTTTAAAAAGACTCCAGACATTTGCCTGGCTCCAAAGGATCAGGAACAGTTTTAGTTTGAATTTTTACCGATTTTAGTCAGACGTGTGAGGAAAAAAGGCCAGAATGAGAAGGGGTTAATTTCCAAAATATTCTGAAAAATAAATTGATATCATGAATTCCAAACAGTGTTTAATGGTAACGTGAAAGTGAATCCATGTGTTGCTTTTGTTTCATGTTTTGCTCAAAAAGTGCAGTTTAGAGATGAGTGTTTTCCTTTTAACCACAAAGTGTTATTTTCACAAAGGTGTCAGAAGTTTTGTGTGCATGTGCAATCATTCTAAAATGTTTAGACAAATGAGTGATAAATCTGACTGAATATGGAGAGGTTTTGCCTTATTTATCACAATTTCCAAAAAATGTACCAAAGCGATTAAAAAAACCTGTAATGTTCATGTGTTGTGTAATCTTTCTGCTCATGTGACTTTAGATTCTGCTGTGTCGTGTGAGTTTGCAGATAGAAACTAAACGTGTGAACAGGTCTGTAGTAAAACAAATAAATGAGAACTGTTCTGGAATGAAAAAGTTCTGCCCATCACAGTCTTTGTTCAGTTTTTAAAAAAATGTGTCAAAGAGAATAAGACAAACTGTAATGCAGATTGTCTGATTTTCACTGACTTGCCTTGTATGAAGCGTTCACTGTACAGGTTCGTACAGATTGTATGCTATGATTTTCCATGACTTTTCCATGACTTTTCCAAAACAATTGTCAACATTTCCATGAATTATTCACACATACGTTTCAATGAAAGATTTATTTTCATTAACTTATTAAGGCCTACATTATTAATTTCACAGACTTCTAAACATACATAACAAATAAAAATGTTCTAAACTTGGGTCAGTTACAATATAGTCTGATTTCAACAGAAAATCTTTTTATTTGTACACAGGTGTGACTGTGTATCAAATTTCTTAAAAATTTAGCTATGGAAGTATGTAATTTGTGACGTAATTTCAGTGCTTTTCTTCTAATATCGCTAAAGATTATAGAATCTTTCTAAATTAGAATACTAGCAAATTAATTTTTCAATTTTAGCTTGACATCTCTGTGTTATCTTTAAAC
Organism: Mugilogobius chulae; assembly: GCA_038363315.1. Lineage (NCBI taxonomy): Eukaryota > Metazoa > Chordata > Actinopteri > Gobiiformes > Gobiidae > Mugilogobius > Mugilogobius chulae. Next base: position 17,621,040 of record CM076414.1, read on the forward strand.
CTAATTAAACTATTGAATAAAATGTGTGGTTATCTACTGAACTAACTTAATATAAAGTCCTGAATAATAACATTTCATAATATTTGACAGCAGCCTAGTATGAATAGTTTTTATTTGTGCTTGTGTGACAGAGGCAGGTAAACCAGGTGCAATACAGCAGCAGCACATCAGATTAACTTTAGCTGTTTTAGCATCATGGTTAGCTTCTGTTAACTCTTACACAAACGGACTTCTATCTGGACACGGATGTGGAGTTAGTGGAGAGGAGTTTTAGCGCATTTAGTAACAAAGCTGCTGCTCAAATGAGTCGCACGAAGCCGTTTGAAATTCGGAAAAAGTGTTTGATAGAAGCTAACGCAGCATTGGGCTAGCGGTACCGCGTGTGCTCGCGCGTAATTCCTTTTCTTAAAAACTCAAATGTGAGCAAAATAAGATGAATCCCGGATCATTATTCCCGTGGGTCACAAGTGTGGAGCACTTTGGGCCAAACAACAGACAGGAGTGGACGGAACACGCACAGCAGCCGAACTAGCATGCGAGCGACGCTCACTGACAAATAAACTGTGGCGCATTTAAAGCTCTTTTACTAGCATTATAATAATTACGTGTATGCACAAACGCTGAAGACGGGAAAGAATTGGTCTCTCTCAGCCCTGTTTGTTGTCGTTTTCCAAAACTTTTCCAAACCCAGTAAAATTCCAAAACTTTTCCAGGGCCTGGAATTTGGATTTTCAATTTCCATGACTTTTCCAGGTTTTTCATGACTGTACGAACCCTGACTGTAAACCCGTGAGAGGGATTCCTGTTCTTTGGTTTGTTGCTGCCACACACGGACGTCTTCTGTCAACAAACTAAACAAAACAAAACACTACGTTAGGCTCTGTTAGTGCAGTGGAATCATTTTACCATTGAAAACAATACAAATGTACTTATCAATTTAAATCAAATCAATTTATTTTGTATAGACCAAAATCACAGTCGTCTCTGAGGACTTCCCCAAGATTATTAATTTAGCAAACATGAATAGTAGGAAATCAAAATAAAACAATACAATTGAAACAATAAACATTCAGAAGCAGTCAAGATGAAAGCACAGTTTGTTCTCTCATTTCTGAAACTGAGATGACATTCTCAACTGCAGATCATCTTACACTTCTCAAACATCACAGATCACCAGCAAAAGCACATTTCTCTCCAAAACTGTCATCAGTAAGTTACTCCATGTAAAGAGTCTTCCAAAAATCAAAGATCCTTCTCAGTTGCTTTTGGCTCTTTTCATTCACTTAGTCACTTTGTCCCTGGATGGTTGAGCACAACACCATGGATCACCTGCAGAAGCTCATTCTCTCCAAAACACTTTGGACCCAGATCTTTGTCTGTGAATCTTGTCCCAAAACACATGTCCCTTTGGTCTTGTGTGACTCTGACAGTCAAATGTTTAGATGTTTTCTCACTGTGCAGAAGTCCAGCTAACAGAATAGAATTATACACTTACACTAAAGCTTTTCTCCACTTATTATTTTACATCTTTAAAATCTTTGGACAAAAGATTACATTCTGTGCAACATTACAGCTCAATATCAAAACTCCAAGCTTCAAAACTAAAAGTCTTTCTCATCTAAACAGTCAGAACAGAATGAGACCAGTGTAGATTTGTGTTTACTTACAACTGTGACTGGAGAATGACTCTAAACTGGATCAATCATTTCTGATTCTGTATTTTCCTCCATCAGAATAAGTGAGAAGATATTACAGTGTTTATGGTATTTTTTCTTGACTAACTTGACAAATGACAGAGTCTTTGTTCACAGTGAAATCCTGCTGACATGACATAACAACCATTAGACTGAAAACTCATCAGTGATCTGAAAGATCTTAGAAAATGTGCCCTGTCTGTAGGAGACTTGTACAGAACATGTGCAAAGCTGTACTGAGCCATTGAGACATGGTCTATGACACTGGAAGTTTGATGAAAGCAACGAGAAATGACATTCAGTTGTGAAGCAACTGTAGCTTAGTTTGGAGATTTGTCCATGTGATTCCATCTCGGTGTCCTTGATTGTCCAGAGCATCCCCTTCTGTCCTTAGACCCTCCTTCTGTCCTTAGACCCTCCTTCTGTCCTTAGACCCTCCTTCTGTCCTTGAACTCCTTCTGTCCTTAGACCCTCCTTCCTGTCCTTTTCCTTAGACCCTCCTTCTGTCCTTAGACCCTCCTTCTGTCCTTAGACCCTCCTTCTGTCCTTAGACTCTCCTTCTGTCCTTAGACCCTCCTTCTGTCCTTAGACCCTCCTTCTGTCCTTAGACTCTCCTTCTGTCCTTAGACCCTCCTTCTGTCCTTAGACCCTCCTTCTGTCCTTAGACCTCCTTCTGTCCTTAGACTCTCCTTCTGTCCTTAGACCCTCCTTCTGTCCTTAGATCCTCCTTCTGTCCTTAGACCTCCTCTGTCCTTAGACCCTCCTTCTGTCCTTAGACCCTCCTTCTGTCCTTAGAGCCTCCTCTGTCCTAGACCCTCTCGTCCTTAACTCCTTCTTCCTTAGACTCTCCTTCTGTCCTTAGACCCTCCTTCTGTCCTTAGACCCTCCTTCTGTCCTTAGACCTCCTTCTGTCCTTAGACCCTCCTTCTGTCCTTAGGCCTCCCTGTCCTTAGACCCTCCTTCTGTCCTTAGACCCTCCTTCTGTCCTTAGACCTCCTCTGTCCTTAGACCTCCTTCTGTCCTTAGACCCTCCTTCTGTCCTTAGACCCTCCTTTTCTTTCTGTCCTTAGACCCTCCTTCTGTCCTTAGACCCTCCTTCTGTCCTTAGACCCTCCTTCTGTCCTAGTCCCTCCTTCTCGGCAGGAAAACTCAAAAAACCCTAAGGGAAAACTTAAACCTGGAGGAGAACCACAGTGAAGAAGGGATTCCACTCCCATGGACGGACAGGCTGTAGATGTAACTAAGACTAAAGTTATAGAGTTTATGTTTGTGGAGCCAGAGTCCATAAGCAGAGGGAAACGACTCGTCTAGCAGGACCAGGACAGGCAATCCTGGAGAGGAAGGTGGGGCAGAGGTCCAGGCATCAGTGGTCCGCCCACGTCACTGGAACAGCAACAACAACGAGTGAATAGCAAAGAACAGACTAGAGATGAACTGTAGTTTATTATTCTTTACAAGAAAGGCAGAAGTGAGAGGACAGACTTTCCCCAGTATATTTGCTCCTAGGGCAGCCTGACTAGAACTGTGGGTTTAGAGTCTGTTCCTAACTGACCTGATCATAAGCTAATCCGAAGAGGAACGTTTTGAGCCTAATCTTAAATGTAGAGACTGTGTCAGCGTCTTTGACATGAGCAGGAGCTGATTCCATAGCCAGGGGCTTGATAGCTAAAAGCTCTGCCTCCTATTGTGCTTTTAGAGACTCTAGGAACCACCAGAAGTCCAGCATCTTGAGAGCGAAGTGAACGGTTAGGATGATAAGGAGTTATTTCATCTTTGATATAAGAAGGGGCCAAGTCATTTAAAGCTTTATAGGTTAGAAGAAGAATTTTAAATTTGACTCTAGACTCAACAGGAAGCCAGTGAAGATCTTTTAGTACTGGGTAATGTGTTCTGTTTTTTTAGTACCTGTTAGTACTCTTGCTGCTGCATTTTGAACTAATTGAAAACTTTTTATTGAGCTTTTAGGACACGCTGCAAGCAGGGAGTTACAGTCTAACCCTACAGCTGACTAATATGTGCTTTGAATGAGAGTTCTTGGTCAAATAAGACTCCAAGGTTTCCTTACAGTCGAGCTGGGAGGCTACACTGACATTGTCCAGTGTGATTATCTGCTCAGTTAGAGAGTCTCGCAGGTGTTTAGGGCCGAGTAGAATCACTTCGACACTTGTTCGGTCACTTCAGCTTGTTTGATGCATCAGTGTTTGAGGTTTCAGGCCTGATCCAAAAATGAAAAAAAGAAAAGAAAAAAAGACATTTTCTGAGATCTTGTACTTGTACTTGTCTTTCAAAGTGATAAAACGCTGCCAACTTGAATCAACTGTAGTGCCTTTTTTCTATTTGTCTATTTTGCCAACACACAATCCGTTCATATCCAAACAAAGAAAGGTCTGTTCAATGTTCAGTGAAACCAAACACATTTGACTGAACTCACATTAGGTCCACACACAGCCAACACCCGCACACACACACGTATGTTAGCTTCACTCACCTGGAATGCTCTTGTAAGACTTGTAAGCCAAGTCCCATCTTTGCCATTGTGCTTAAATGTACATGTCCTAATAAACAATATCACATTCGAAACATGAACTCATACTGACACTGAAAGCCTGCAGTGCACTGGAGCTGGCAGCAGTGACCATGTATAAACCAGATCTACAACTCTACATATCTTAGCTGCAAACTAAATTCTGCTGCTCCAGTGAGAGTTTGGAACAACAGTCTGAGCTGAGGGGTAAAGCCCACGTGTAAGTCTCTGGCTGGGACCTACAGAGGACTTTAAAGCTTGGTTGGAGCAGAGAACTGTCTTACAATCACATCAACACAGATGTTACAATATCTCAGAATATGAGTGGAGGTTTACTACTAAACAAATGTGTGGAAAGTGTGCAGGAGCTGGTCAGGCATGGTTTAGGATTTAGGACCTACAGCTGAAGCCCAGAGGCCACTGTGGGATGGCCAAAGCAAACCGTTGTTGAGTTCTTGGAAAAACACTTTACCCGTTTGGTGGATGAACCCTTCATGTAAAAAGTGATCATAGCATTCTGAAACTGTAGAAAAGCCAGGATGCTCTCCAGGTCCACTGCTGCATAATGAAAGAGCTCGTGTCCCGGGCGCAGATGTGGCTCTGACCCCGGCCTGGCTCGTGTCCGGTCTAAGGCCCAGTCACGGCCCGAGCTTGGCCCATGTACGGTGTGAGGCCCTCCGCACGGCTCGTGACGCTGGAGCTGGCTCAGAGCTCCGTGTGGGCGTTACTGAGCTCAGGAGAACTTGTGCCCAACTATCATTGGTTGTTGAAAGTGACACGCACGCGGCTCCCGCCATAAAAGCGCGTCTCCGAGACGCACCCACGACATGACACTAGTGCTGGAGGCGGAGCGGGCTGTGAGAGCTATACATGCCCCTCAACGGGTCTTAACGAGACCGGAACTATCTGCCCAACTCCCGAGGAACGCGTCCTCATCCTGTGCCATCTGGAGCCGCTGTGCCTGGAGAGCGCGCGCACTTTTACGCACAGAGTAGTGGGAGTTCTTTCCACAGCAACAGGTGTCCGTCAGTAAAAGCCTGTGTGTGCGTGCGTCAGGAGCGGAGATGATGGAGTGGCTCGTGCTGGTGCTGGTGCTCAGTCTCCCGCCCTCTGTCCGCGCGCTCTGCTCAGCTCAGTGTGAGAAGTGCGCGCTGATCGCCCGGGACGGAGCTGCCCTCAGCCTGGTGAGACCATACACACCCACACACACATACACACACTACAGAGCATACAATCATTTAGATTCAAGTTTCACAAGAATAATCAGTGTTTTACGCACATGCACAGACAGTCCACAATAATAACATTGTTATTCTGTGATACAGTCACAGTCTTCATAACTGACAGTGATACAGTCTGTTATAAAGACCATCTAATTGTTGGTGGGTTTTCCTGCGCACACGTGTGAGTTTACCCGCACACTGCTGTCTGTCAGTAAACTTAGTCAAACATGTTCATCTAGACACAAACAGTTTCAAAAGAGCCATGACTAACCGGCCGTTCTCTGTGTGCGCAGTGCAGTGCGGAGTGCGCGCACCAGCTCCGGGACTGTGAACAGACGGACGCCTGGAGCCGAGAGCAGCGCGCGCTGGCGGACTGGAGCGAGGACGCGGTGGCTGCGGAGGAGGAGAACCGAGAAGCACAACTGGTCAAGCGCTACGGAGGCTTCATCAAGAGAATAGACCGGAACAAGAACAAGGCACTGCGGCCGTGGCGTGACAACGCACTGCTGAAGGCGGCGGCGGAGCAGACGTACGAGGACTGGTTAAAGCGTCTGCAGAGACACGCGGACACGGGGGACACAGGGGACACAGAGGACCGGTCCCGAGAACTCACCAAGCGTTACGGAGGCTTCCTGCGAAAGTTTGGTCCAAAGACCCGCAGGAGCGGCTCTGCGGAAAGCGCGCAGGAGAGTCTGGAGCAGAGCCGCGAGCAGAGCCCGGAGGAGAGCTCCGAAGAGCCCGGGGAGCTGCAGAAGCGCTACGGGGGCTTTATGAGGCGGATCCGGCCGAAACTCAACAACCTGCAATGGGACAAACGCTACGGCGGCTTTCTACGGCGCCACTTCAAGATCTCCGTGCGCTCCGCGGAGGAGCCGTACGCGTGGCGCCGGTAAAGTGGAGCAGGACTGTCCCGGACTCACTGTCCCGCTGTGCTTCAGACGCTGCCTCTGTCCTGTCCTCTGTCATGTGACTGTCCTGTGCTGTGACTCACGGCTGCTTCAATAAATCTCTTTCTTTCATAAACGGTGTCCCTTTGTGCCAAAAGTAAAGCCAAAGAGCGCGTGCCTCCTTTCTGTCCTTCTCCTCTTTCTCACTTCATCTTGCCATCCTCCGCGCCCTCTTACACCTTTCTCTTTTTCCTGTATTTCCTCCGCACTGTCCTTTCTCCTGTCCCTTCTGTTTGTCCTCTCTCCTCGCGTCCTCAGCTCTCCATCCTCCTCTTTCTCGTGCGCGCTCTCTTGTCTTATTCCGTGTCCACCGTCCGTCTCCTTCGCGCTGCCCCATGTCCTCTTTCCCACTGTCTCTTTTCCACTTTCTCGTGTTCTAACTCTTCATCCTCCTCTTTTCTCCTCTGTCCCTTGTCCTTTTCCCATGTCCTCCGCGGCTTGTTCTTTTTCTCGCGTTCCAATTCCTCTGTCCCTGTCCTCTTTCCGCTGTCCGTCCTGTCTTTTCTCTCCTCTATCCAGACGTCCTCCTCCTGTCCTGTCTTTTCTCTCCTCTGTCCCGTGTCCTCTGTCTCGTCAGGTCCACGGTCGTTTTGCGCACAGACACACAGTTTCAAAGTGAAAACACGGTGGTGAGTAGAATAAACTCCGCTGATCCCTGGAGCAGGTTGATTAGTGACTTGAGTCGTGCCTCGGACATGATCCAACAGCGCCCTTGTGAGGTGAAGTGTGGGTACAGCTGTTCAACATAAGGCCCGAGGACCAGTCAGGCCCTCGAGCTAAAATTCCGGCCCTACCAATTATCTAAACGTATTTAAACTTATACTTTTGGATTAGTATGCAGACCTGGTTTTAGACGTTTGATTCCGGGGTTGTCTTTGCTCTTTGTTCAGAGCTGTCTTGTTTCAGTGAGTTTTGTGGAGAAATGTTATTGTTGTGTGAATAAATGGTGTTGCGTCGTCCACCTCCGGCCCAGCAGAAAAAAAAAAGTAAGTAAAAGTACAGTTCCTTGTGTAAAAAACGAATCTGAAACTGCTTTACGTGAGGAAGTATAAAACAACAGTGTAAATGAAAAAAAAAAGTCAAATAAAAAAGTTATTATCTTGGGTAAAGCCACTACAATACCAGAAGTGTGGCAGCTTATTTCACTTGGTTCAAGATAATATTCTGTCTGTTTTCAAGAGATTTGAGCTGGAATCAAATTGCCATTGAAATGAGTAAAAATATTCATGCCATTAGTAAATAATTTGGCTTGAATACATTTATCTTTACAAGGTGGAAAGGATAAAATCACTTCATTGTCATTCACAAAGTGTCTCCTGGAAACAACACAGAAACCTCAAACCCCAGATTCAAATGACGCACACACAACACTCCAACATCCAGCGTCACAACAGACAACTCAGATCAGTTCAGTTTGCATTTAAAAAAAGAAACTGTTTATCATCCTTCTGCTCCTGTAGCTCTGTCCCAAAGCAACGGTGAGAAGAGGAGGTGAGAGGGACAATGGACAGACATTTCTCTCTTCAGGCAGAGCTTCCTGTAGGTCTCCTGGGAGCCCCTACAATCGGCGAAGTGGACACCCAGGAACATCACACTATTAATCCTCCCAATGAAAACATCTGTAGATATCCACCGTGCCATCTAAAGTCAATCACCAGATCTTTTGTTGCATAAGTTAACGCAAGACATTTTGCAGTGAAGTTGGTTTGTAATGAGTGTGAGATGAGCTTATAATAATTAAATTATTTCATATGATAAAGATGTAATTGTTAGAAATGATGAACTTCACTTCACAAAGAGTTCTCACGACAGCAGAGCAGGTCTGCACTGGTTTAAAATGTAAAGAGTAGAAAGTACAGATAGTTTTTGAAAACTGTAAGAAGTAAAAGAAGGTGGCCATATTTCTAAATAACAAGTAAAGTAGAACTACTCAAAAAAACAACAAAAAAAACAAAGATCAGCACCTGAGTGAAAATACTTAGTTTGCCTTCTAAGCCGGCTCAAAAATACAGATAAACATAAAGTCCCAAGAACCTCAAGTCCAGTTGACGAAGACGAACTTGTTTGCATTCACACAGAAATAGTTCAAATAGCAAACAAACTCCCTTTAACATCTGTGAAGTCTGGAACATTTGAAGTGAGGTTAAGAAAACAAAAGGACAAAATGCCCAAAATAACAATACAAATATCTCCACATTTCCCATTAAAAAAGGACTATTTACTCATTAGGAACTGTATAATGGGAGATATTATTCCTAAGCAATTTGTCTTGAGGATAAAATCAGAACGCTTTAGTGTAAGAATAGGCTTAAAACAACAAATGAATCATGATTTTTCTTTGTCTTGCATAGATTAATCCTGATTTTTTTTATCTGATTTATAACTAAAACAATGGTTTTTGATAATAACTTCTGGAACATAAACAAAACACAAATCTCTAAAACCCAAACCCTATCTGTTCCTCTAAAAGTCTGTCGTCTGATCCAAACCACATGTTTCTATTGACACAAGGAAAAATACAATCCAAAATGGCCTAGTGTTGAACACATGTCTTCAGCCTTGAGTGAAGTGAGTGGAGAGGCCTGGCTGTGCTGTGTGCATTCATAAATGAATAATGTTTGACACAGGCACCAGACTTTACCAAACTAGAGCCAGAGCTTTAAGTAGGCACATAGTTCCAGTATGGTTAATATCGTGGAACTGAGTACTACTGGTGCCTCTCAAACTGGTCCTCCCTGTGGACACGTCTGAATGTCTTTCACTCTCTCAGGTGAAAATGATTTGAACTCACTGCACTGCACCTGCTGCATGTGACATGGTTCTAAGAACTATTCCCCTGTACCTGGACACACACAGAACCTGGGCACACGCAGAACCTGGACACACATAGAACCTGGGCACACGTAGAACCTGGACACACTCAGAACCTGTAGAACCTGGACACACATAGAACCTGGACACACGTAGAACCTGGACACACTCAGAACCTGACCACGTAGAACCTGGACACACGTAGAACCTGGACACACGTAGAACCTGGACACACGTAGAACCTGGACACACGTAGAACCTGGACACACTCAGAAATGGACACACGTAGAACCTGGACACACTCAGAACCTGGACACACTCAGAACCTGGACACACATAGAACCTGGGCACACGTAGAACCTGGACACACTCAGAACCTGTAGAACCTGGACACACATAGAACCTGGACACACGTAGAACCTGGACACACTCAGAACCTGGACACACGTAGAACCTGGACACACGTAGAACCTGGACACACGTAGAACCTGGACACACGTAGAACCTGGACACACGTAGAACCTGGACACACGTAGAACCTGGACACACTCAGAAATTGGACACACGTAGAACCTGGACACACGCAGAACCTGTAGAACCTGGACACACGCAGAACCTGGACACACATAGAACCTGGACACACGCAGAACCTGTAGAACCTGGACACACGCAGAACCTGGACACACATAGAACCTGGACACACGCAGAACCTGGACACACATAGAACCTGGACACACGTAGAACCTGGACACACGTAGAACCTGGACACACATAGAACCTGGACACACGCAGAACCTGGACACACGCAGAACCTGTAGAACCTGGACACACACAGAACCTGGACACACGTAGAACCTGTAGAACCTGGACACACGCAGAACCTGTAGAACCTGGACACACATAGAACCTGGACACGCGTAGAACCTGGACACACGTAGAACCTGGACACACGCAGAACCTGTAGAACCTGGACACACGAAGAACCTGGACACACGCAGAACCTGTAGAACCTGGACACATGTAGAACCTGGACACACGCAGAACCTCGACACACGTAGAACCTGGACACATGTAGAACCTGGACACATGTAGAACCTGGACACACTCAGAACCTGGACACATGTAGAACCTGGACACACTCAGAACCTGGACACACGTAGAACCTGGACACACGTAGAACCTGGACACACATAGAACCTGGACACACGTAGAACCTGGACACACGCAGAACCTGGACACACGTAGTACCTGGACACACGCAGAACCTGTAGAACCTGTACACACTCAGAACCTGGACACACTCAGAAATTGGACACACGAAGAACCTGGACACACGTAGAACCTGGACACACATAGAACTTGGACACACGTAGAACCTGGACACACGTAGAACCTGGACACACGCAGAACCTGTAGAACCTGGACACACGCAGAACCTGGACACATGTAGAAACTGGACACACGCAGAACCTGGGTACACGTAGAACCTGGACACACGTAGAACCTGGACACACATAGAACCTGGACACACGCAGAACCTGAACACACGTAGAACCTGGACACATGTAGAACCTGGGTACACGTAGAACCTGGACACACGCAGAACCTGGACACACGCAGAACCTGGGTACACGTAGAACCTGAACGCACATAGAACCTGGACATCACTCTAAAGATCAGACTTGTTGGTTTTCTTGGATGTAGCTTTCTGACACATTTGTGATTAAACTTCTTTTTCTCTTTTCAAATATTTGCAACCTGGAAATTTTGGAAACCATAAACCTGAAGTAATAATAATAATGTAGTAGTAAAGTGAATAGTATTTATAACAATGGCTGTTTACATGTTCTGTCTAGGAATGTCACATAAGTACATAACATAAAATAACTGCTACAACTAAGATGAAAAACCTCTACATAATGTATCTGTACGTGTACGTCTGTTCACACGTGTAATATGAAGACTTGAATGTTTCAGTCTAATGTATTGTATTGTATTATTGAGATTTGTGACTCAGGGCTGTATATGATCCTGGTGTGTCCACAGTGTGTCATTAGGCTGGGATCATCATCACATACCTACTGTATCTATGGCAACAAGTCCATAGAGAGTGTGGTCGTCACTGATAATAAATCCAGTTATTTATTCTTTTTGTTTCTTTTCTTTCCTCTATAAAGACACACTACACTAACACTGACTCCACCAAGTCATTTCCTCCCAAATTGATCTCATAATCCTGTTTCTCTGTAGTGTCTCAGCACAATAAATACCATAAGAAAGCATTGACAAAAGACTAAATCATGAAGTGAAAAACTAATAAAGAATCATGTGTATTTTACACATATATATTTTTTCTCAGATCAGTATTAATGTCATTTCAAGACTATAGGCTGCTGCTTTCTTCACAACGCAGCTACATTATAAATCCTCATTGACTTACTATAAACTACACAGTATATGTTCATTTGTTTCTTTTTTAAATCAGGTGTGTTCAATGTTTTAGTCAAAATGTAACAGGAGATTGTTATTTGAGAATAAAATTAAGATTGTTAAAAATGTGCGATTTGCTATTTGCGAACATTTTATGACATTTTGATTCAAATGTGATTCATTGTGGAGCCCAAAAAGAAATAAGTTTAACAAAGAGCAGGGTGAGTTAAATGAGTCAATATCACACAGTTTATCTGAAACTTTTGTACAACAATTTTACAAAAACAAACTATTACAGAGAGTCATTCAAGCACATTGTTTACACTCTTAAAGCTCAGTGTTCAGTCTGCTTCAGGGAGAGGCTGGTCCTCAGCCTCTGCTGCCTGCTCATGGCCCTCCTCACTAGGCTCTTCTTCAGTCTGGTTCTCCTGCATCAGCTCCTCCTGTGAGGGGCCTTCAGCTGTGGGGCCTGGAGCCTGTTCTGCAGACAAAGCCTCCACGGTGAGACCTGAGGGGATGGCAGCAGAGCCCTGTAGTGCCCCAGGCAGAGTGAGCAGCTGAAACTGTGGTCCCAGCACTTTCAGAAACCCCCCTGCACCCCCCTCCTGCAGCACCGCCAGGTTGGAGGCATCGGGCCCCAGCTCCGAGCCGGGCAGAGGAGAGGTGAGCAGAGTGTAGCCCCCGAGAGCCGAGCCGCTCTGAGCCCCCGCCACGGTCAGCACTTTACCCAGAGGCAGGCCGCTCAGTCCGCTCAGCTGGCTCAGAGGAAGGCTGATCTGCGGCGGAGAGCCTCCCACGGCAGCAGGACCTGACACAGCCCGGGTCAGGCGAGGGCGTTTGGCTGCAGGAGGAGAGGGCACAGGGGTCAGAGTCATCAGGACGTTATTCAGGTGCTGAGAGCGACTCTTCAGCTCTTTGGCCCGTTTCCGATGCTCGTCACACTGCTGCTCCAGAGCTGTGGACGACACACACACACCACTTTACTACTCAAATGGAGATTAGGATTTATGCATGTTTGATCCTTCCTCATCACAAACTCAGCTGGACTTGTGTCTGTGAGATACTATTCTTTTTAGTTGAAAAACTCTGTGCATCTCTAATTCTATTATGCACCAAAAGTTCAATTATAAAAAGAGACATTGCAGCAATAAATAAAAAATTAAAATCTTTTTTGTGCAAATAGTCCATGAACAAAGCACTAGACAAATTGAATCTTTTTGTGGTCTTGAATCTCATCATATAAAGGTCTTAAAAGGGTCATTAGAATATAGGCAAAGGAACTTTATAAGTAGTCTATAATAATGTTATTTACGGTATATAGTTCATGCTACTAGAATTGGCAGTACAGATTATTTTATGTTGCTGTTTGGATCAGAAGTTTGCTCTGGACGCTCGAAACTCAACAATATTTCAAGGCACACTTAGCCTAGCCTCTGTGTACTAATCAATCACTTGTATTTCATTCCAATGTCAAACAAAACAGACAGTTTATGGTCAGCTGCATTCATAAAACACATTGTTGTAGGAATTGCTTGTATAGGCACAATGATTTAACATCATTTAAGACCTTTAAAACTAACCTATTGCTTAGGACCAACATCAGCCCTTTGCACTGAGAACGAAACCACAAATAATATTCAATTTATTCTCATTTTAACTTGACAATTGCATAGAAAGAGCCCATTAGGTTTGTCTAACAGAATCTGTGTTTGCCTGGAAACTCTACACAATATATAAAAAGATATCATCAGCACCATGTCCCTATTTCAGATTTAAGTGGGCGTGATTGAAAGTATCTGTACTTTACTGGTGTATTAAAAAATCTAGTGACTTTATGCTTTTCTTATTTCTACTCTAGACTTTCAAACCAAGTTAGTTACTTTTTTAGTCCACAGACTCTTAAAGGCGGTGCAGATCTGCTGAATGAGCGAAACAAAAACAAAAAAACAACAATTTTAATGTGAAGTGAGTGAAGTTAGATTTTGGTCTGGATGACAAACGCTTCATGTGGATCACACAAATGAACTCATCTGATTGGATAGTATGTTATGGAGTTGATCTGAAACGCAGGAAGGGGGAGTGGTGACCAGACCCACTCTCAGCAATTTATATCCCAGGCAAAACAAGTGTGCCATGAGTCAAAAGAAAAGTGGAAAACAAAAATGTCTGAATAGATTCTTGTTATCAGCAGGAGACAGACAGTTGTGCCAGTGCTTCTAGTGTTTAGAATGAGCAGCGGTCTCTGTGTACTGCTCTGACCTGCTCTCTGACCACACTGACCTGCTCTCTGACCACACTGACCTGCTCCTGACCACACTGACCTGCCCTCTGACCACACTGACCTGCCCTCTGACCACACTGACCTGCCCTCTGACCACACTGACCTGCCCTCTGACCACACTGACCTGCCCTCTGACCACACTGACCTGCCCTCTGACCACACTGACCTGCTCTCTGACCACACTGACCTGCCCCTGACCACACTGACCTCCTCTGACCACACTGACCTGTCTCTGACCACACTGACCTGCCCTCTGACACACTGACCTGTCCTCTGACCACACTGACCTGCCCTCTGACCACACTGACCTGCTCTCTGACCACACTGACCTGCTCTCTGACCACACTGACCTGCCTCTGACCACACTGACCTGCTCTCTGACCACACTGACCTGCTCTGACCACACTGACCTGCCCTCTGACCACACTGACCTGCCTCTGACCACACTGACCTGCTCTGACCACACTGACCTGCCCTCTGACCACACTGACCTGCTCTCTGACCACACTGACCTGCTCTCTGACCACACTGGACCTGCTCTCTGACCACACTGACCTGCGAGGCTGCGGCTGTACTGCTCTCTGACCACACTGACCTGCGAGGCTGCGGCTGTACTGCTCTCTGACCACACTGACCTGCGAGGCTGCGCTGTACTGCCTCTGACCACACTGCCGGCTGCCGTACTGCTCTCTGACACACTGACCTGCGAGGCTGCGGCTGTACTGCTCTCTGTATCGATCCATCTGGCTCTTGTGACTGGCCAAAACCTTCTTCACCAGGTCCAACATCCCAAAGTTCTGCACTATGTTGTTCAGCAGCACCGCATCTGCACAGACAAAAGACACGTTACATTTTCAAATACATGTTGATTAAATGTTACACCATAAGGCTTTCAGCTTAGATGTACAGGCATGTGGCACTACCAGGCCAACAAAAGAAGTAAAATAGTGAACTAAACTCACATGTTTAACACAGACACACTGGAGCCTCAGGTACAGAACAATACTTTGAGTAAGCTGAGGAGGGACAAATTCATCTCTATTTTGCATTTGCTAAACTGGACGGTTCCTTTATAAGTCATGTCCTGAAGTGTCTCTGTTCTTCTGCGACATAATGCAACTGTGACACAAAGAAAACTCGTCTAAAGTATGCACAGTTGTGTTTACTTTTGTTTACTTTGTATTTACTTCCTCTTGAGTTCCTTTTTGAGAAGCATATATTCGTTTTATTTCTATGCAGCTCTATCTCTATTCCTCTGAACCGTGCCAGTGTAATGTGTGTTAAGTCAGTGCTTGAGTGTCTAAATGATGTCAGAGCATAGATGTCACTCAACTTTTTACGTCTCTTTTCTGACTAAATCCATGGTAATCACTAACTTCACAAATGGAATACAAAAAAATAATTTTAAACTTGAAACACAATCTAAGACATTGTGAAATGTCGCTTTTTTTTTTTTTTTTTACTTCAGACAGTAGGTAAAGATGGTTTCCAGACAACATTTTGAAGTCTTGATCTGTCAGTCGCAGGTCTCACACACTGGCTGCCAGTATGCTTTCAAATTCATTCTGACGTTTTATTATTTGTCTTTACTAGGGCTGCACTCGATGTAACCTTATCAGGATATAAGTTGTTGGTAATACGTGTATCGGTACAGGGAGGCGTACCAGGATATGTATCCAGATACTTAAAGGGGTCCTTTTGTGTTTTTTTTTTAATATTTAGTAAGAAACTCAAACAAATGCAGATCAGTAATTTACCTTTTGTTTATTGTAAAACACAAAGTTGATCTAAAACAACTTAAAAATAGGAACATCTCTATTGACTTCCTGTTCAAAACTGCAGATCTGATAAGCCCCGCCTCTTCATTTTCAAATGTAACTGTAAAAAGCAACAGATTTTTTAAAAACTATTTTTTATTGTTGGAAAGTGGCTCTGGGACAGTTCTGAACCATATATACTTCACTTTGACTATTAATCTTTTGAATTATAACAAGTAAATCCAGACAAGTGGGAGGGGCTAGGTGCAGAACAAGAACAAAACAAGATTACTCCAACATGCAGGAATCAGTTCAAATATAAGTAATCATTAGAGTAAACTAATGATGAAGGGAGGCCATTATAACAAGGTTCAAATCTTAGAAAAGTGAATTTGACAGAATAGTTCCCTTTAAACCACTTTTGACCCTGGACGGCTGCTTAGGACTGAAACTGTTGAGCTGGAGGTGACTTGTCCATAAGACACGAGAATCAAACATGAAAAGTAATGTGAAAATACAATCTTTCTGCATTTTGTCATTCCATATTCCATTCTTAACTTTAAGCAGTCCTGCACTCAAAAACATTTACAGTATTATACTAAACTTTTTTTTCTACATTTTCACATTTGATCAGTAAAACATATCTTTATGTTTGTATTGAGATATGTGTCGTGATGAGGGGTGTCGAATTAGTGCATTCATTGAGATTAATTAACTACAGACATAGTAATCGAGGTCATTTTTAAATCACATTCATCTATTTTGAAACCTTTTAACTTCATTGTTTCCATCTGTGAGTTGCAAAGTGACATAAGGGTTGTTCAACTTGACACTTAACAACTAAACACTTTCTAAAGTCTTCATTTTTTACAATATGTTAATATTTCCATCTGCAACAATAATGTAATGAATTAAACTGGATAAAAACAAACAAAAACACTTGAGTTGAGTGTTTTTCTCAGCAATTTTTAAGTGAGATTAAAAATAGATTAATTAATTACAGATCATAATGAATTCATCTCTCTATTTTTTATGGCTTGACAGCACTAATCGTGATACGTATTTATCGTGACACTTGTAGTGAGATCAGTATTGGATCAGAAGGCTCTTGGCAATACCAAGCTTTAGTCTTTACAACACTTTGGTCAACCCTGTACTTTGTTTTTTTTTTAAAGTAACTACTAAACTAAATTCCATAGATGTCGGAAACCAGAAGACCAGAAGCAGGGCAGAACGTCCCGGTCCTGGCTGTGACGTGTGAATGCAGTGATGTCTGCAGTAGTCTCTTGTTTAAGTCAACAGAACACATCTGAAAAGGGCTTTATTGAAGAAGCAGCAGCTCAAACCAAACACACGCGATGGAAAGAGTCTGCTCCGTCACTACATCTGCTGCACACAAGGACACGGGGTTTACCTCTACACACAGCATATTCTGCCTCCACTAGTGTTTAGGAACTAGCTTTACAGATAGCGAACAATCATCCAATAAACCCAGGAAGCCTCTTGCTGTGTGGAAGTTTACTGAAGATGGATTTTGTAAAACTGTAACATACAAAAAGTAGGTGCATATTACAATCATGTTTACACATTTATGCCAATTTACAATGTATAGACCAGGATAGAACAGTGAAAAGAAGCCTGAAACTACGTTTAAAATGCGCAACAATGACCTAAAGTTAACTAGGCTTAATAAAAACGTTAGCCTTTAGCTTCATGCTAACATACATGGCAAATCCATAGACATGCTAGCGCTAATAGCGCGTTATATTCAGCGCGAATTCTACATACAGATCATCTTAAAGTTACTAAAACGACCATACAGAAAGAGATAACACCTTCTAGCAGTACAATACTTACAGACAGATATCTGCATGGGACCAAATGACAGTTTACAGGACATAAACACTCTGCCAAGTGACTTAACTGAAGAAACGTCCGAACAGTATGGAGACTATGGTAGCTCTCAGTGGACAAAACACATTAACTCAAACAGAAATAACTTGACCCACTAGGGGCAGCACACTCCCGCCTGGTATTCTACTATACCACTATACTTCAAACATAATACAACTTCTGAAATAGATATTGAACGCTTTATACTTTGGTGAGTTGCTAAGACTTTCTGTTGATGTTTTGAACAAGTCTTTGTATAAAGTTCCAAGGTGGACCAGAAACAAGATTGCTTCTCTGAGGAGGAAGGGCACTTGTGTGTGCTTATCAGGTGATTTCGGGTCAGGAGAAACATGTTGAGGACATCCTTTCCGCAAAGAGCGAGCCCGGATGTCGTGCTTGGCTGCTTGTTTGTCTGATCTTGTTTTCCCATGAGGATTTGTGGTTTGTATAGACGGCAACTTATTTGGTTTCTTGCTCAAATGTCTCGTTTGAACAGTTGACCAGTGATTAGCTTTGTTTTACTGAGCGAATCCATCTTTTGTTTTTTGTTTTTTGCCTTGGGACCTTTTGAGAATTTGCTGGTTGTAGCACGTGAAGCTACCTTCTGAAAGTTTGAGTCTATTGGGAAAGAGGAACTGGTATGAAATGTGCTGTCACGTAGTGATGGGCCAAATGAACGGGCGTTTCAAACAGTTCCGAGCTTCGAAGCGCATGCGTTTCGAAGCAGTGCTCCGAATCATGATTCAAAACCCCAGTCACGTGACCTAAGTGTTTCATGAACCGCAGCAGTTTCGCGAGTGTTTCACTAAGGGGCTTGTGGTTCGAACAGGAGTTTGATTGACAGTGTTTTGAACGAACCACGGAGCAGGACAAGCCTTGCCAACTCACTTGAAAAGGTTTAAATGAAAAGTTAGAGCGTCTATCCCATGGATGTATTATATGGGTTTGTGAGAGGCGAGAGTATTAGCAATTTTGAGAGTGATTTGGCAGTGATATTTGATAGTAGTTAGCCAGACTGTTAGTTAGGAGTTTATAGTTTAGTTATATACACCAACACATAGTTAGCAGTACTAATAACATTCAATAGACACACATCATAACACGGTAGCTATATTGCCAGGTAGGGTTCGAAAAGATAATTAGAAAAGCATCCATCAATAGGAATAATTCAATATTTCTGCATTTGTGCAATTAGTGCTTTTGTTAGCCTACAGATATTAGCAGACATATACTTATGAAAGGCTTATGTTTTTAAATCAATGCATCAGTAACATGTACACAGAAAACACAGAGTTAATTTAGTTTTTATTGAAGGGAAAATATAAACATGTTTATAAAACCAAGATTATTTGCACCAAATTATAGCTAAACAGCTTATGTTAACTTATTTTATTTGGAATTAAACAATTATTGAGTTGTCAACAAATAATATTCTATAGCTTTTATTAAACTTTTTATTTTACAAACAGAAAGTCATCCATGTCACACACGCAGACGTGAATCTTATAATGACACTTCACCACTAGAGGTCACTGCTGGGAGGGTTTTCGAATCATGTTTCGGAACTTCGAAACATTTGGTTCAAACGTTTTGCTGCTTCATGGGGCTTCGCTTTGCCCATCACTACTGTCACGAGACTCGAGGAGAGATGTGTGGTACACACCAACGTTGCTTGGCACCTGAGCAGCCTCCTGGCAGACCGCACCTATTACAACCCAGCCAAGATCAAGGCGCTCAGCATACGGGCGTCGTTGGGACCGTTGTGGTGCTCTCTGACCTTGTGCACTTGTGGGACGTCACGACCAAGCAGGACCAGTATTTCAGCATTCGGGTCTAAAGCAGGAATCTTGTTGCCAAGTGGTTTGAGATGAGCGTGGTGTTTTGTAACATCTGGTTGAGGAATCTCAGATCGATCATCTGGTAGCATGTCGCACTCGATTAAGGTTGGTAGATGAACACTGGTTTTGCCATCTAAAGACTCTACAATGAAGTTGTTCGCTTGCCTTGCCCTTGTTTCTCGTATGCCTGAGCATGTATTAACTGTGTAAACTTTAGTGTCTGTGTTGACGTTGAAGACCTCAAAGAATTCTTGTCTCGCTAAGGATCTATTACTTTGCTCGTCTAAAACAACATAGACCTTAACTGCCTTTTCTTTCTGTCCAGCAGGATAGATCTTTGCTAGACTGATTTTGGAACAAGAACGTGAAGTGTTGCCTTTTCCACAGATCTCAGTGCACTTTGATATGATGGTTCAGTGGAATTATCCTGTTGCTCCCCGCCATGCTCCTCTGGGGCTGCTGTGTCTGGAGTCGAAACGTTCCATGGAGCTGGTCCAGGGTGCAGAGCTGTGACATGATGGTTGCTTTTACACTCGTAGCATTGTATGTTTGCATTACAGTCTTTTGCTATGTGGCTTACAGAAGAACAGCATTTGTAACAAATGTTCATTTCTTTCAAAATTGCTTTCCTTTCATCTAGAGTTTTGGCTCTGAAACCACGACACTTGCGGAGAGAGTGTGGCTTGTTGTGTAGTGGGCACTCATTATCTGGGTCAATCACTGTACTTTCAGAGATGTCACAACTGTTGTCTGGAGTAATTACAGCAGTTTTGCATACAGACACTGTAGCTCTCAGGTTGGGTTTATTCACTCTGCCTGGCTTTGAAACATCTGGACCACCAGTGAAGAGTAAAGGAGCAAAGCATGGGTCATTGAGCGTTTTAGCCTTGTCGCACACAAATTTCACAAAGACTGAAAATGGAGGATAAGTAGCCTTGTGGCATGCCTTGTAGTGGGATGCTGCAGTAATCCACTGTTCCTGGAGGTGATATGGAAGTTTTTGAGCAACAGGCGTAATGCCACGGGACGTGTCGAGATAACTGAGACCAGGTAAAAACCCATCTAGGCGGGCTGCATCAAGTTCAGTGAGAAGGTCACCAAGTTCTCTTAGCTTGAGATACTCACGGTTTGTGATTTCAGGAAAGTCTTCTAGTTTTGCCAGTAAGGCATTCTCTATTGCTTCTGGGGATCCATAGCTGTCTTCCAGTCTTTGCCACAACATTCTGACGCCAGCTGTGGCATCGTAGATGTGCACAGCCCGAATACGCTTTGCTTGCTCTGATGACTCAGGACCTAGCCATTTGCAGAGAAGGTCTAACTCCTCTCTTGGAGTGAGACTGAGTTCGTTAGTGGCATTATGAAAAGATGCCTTCCAGGCCCAGTAGTTTTCAGGTTTGTCATCGAATGTTAAGAGCCCTGAACTGACTAACTCCCTGCGAATAAGGTATTTGGCTAGGTCTGATGTGGCAGAAGAGCCGGACTCGTTAGTGTTAATGACAGATGAAAGTCTGGGCTGGATTTTCATAGGCGGCTGTTTGTCATAGGATGAATGAAATCTTTGGTCATAAGTGGCAGGGCCAGCATCGTGTGACTGCAAGACAGATGTGACCTTTTTGAATGGGCTTTGTGCGTAGGGAAGGTCCACTGTTTTGTTGGGATTATAGTTTGGCGTTTGTGCTGTAGCTGTCTCTTTTAACTCATATTTGCCTGGCCCACTGAGTTGAGTGCTGGGTTCTTTTACTTCATTTTGAGCAAACTCACCATTGTCATTTGTATGCTGAGCTGTTGATGGCGCTTGTGTAAGGGCTTGTGTGTTCTCAGGTTGATGAACAACTGGTGGATCAGTTACTAGATGCTGCATGACTTCCTTTCTTGGAAAACAGATGTTGCAGGTTTCATCCTCAGCAGCAGCCTCCAGTACCTCAGCTTCTATGACTGCTGCTGCAGCTGCACTTTTTAGTCGTAGTGCGTGGAGTTCCGCTTTTTTTTTTTTAATCGCTTCAGCTTCAATGTATGCTTGCTCTTTAATCAACTCTGCTTCTTTTTCTGCAAACGATGCTTGTGCTCGAGCGGCTTCTGCTTTGGCACGGGCTTGTGCTGCTAAAGTGCTTGCACTGGAGCGTTGGCTGGAACGTGATGCGCTGGAACAGTGTGATATGGTTTCCCAACATTCGTCATGTTGCTTCTTTGTGCTGTTGTGTTGTCTTTAAGCGTGAAGACTGAAGAGTCATGTTCTGTGTTGTCTTCTGGCCGCGCGTTGGACATGTCTTTTTACTATTCTGCCTCCACTAGTGTTTAGGAACTAGCTTTACAGATAGCGAACAATCATCCAATAAACACCCAGGAAGCCTCTTGCTGTGTTGGAAGTTTACTGAAGATGGATTTTGTAAAACTGTAACATACAAAAAGTAGGTGCATATTACAATCATGTTTACACATTTATGCCAATTTACAATGTATAGACCAGGATAGAACAGTGAAAAGAAGCCTGAAACTACGTTTAAAATGCGCAACAATGACCTAAAGTTAACTAGGCTTAATAAAAACGTTAGCCTTTAGCTTCATGCTAACATACATGGCAAATCCCATAGACATGCTAGCGCTAATAGCGCGTTATATTCAGCGCGAATTCTACATACAGAACATCTTAAAGTTACTAAACGACCATACAGAAAGAGATAACACCTTCTAGCAGTACAATACTTACAGACAGATATCTGCATGGGACCAAATGACAGTTTACAGGACATAATTTTTTTTTTTTTTTTTTTTTTTTTTTTTTTTTTTTTTATTTATTTTATTATTTATTTATTTATTTAGTAATTCAAAGATACATACATTAAATATAAATAACAAAAATGAAAAACAAATACAGAGAACAAAAATAACATAAAACATAAAATTGGTTCCTTTACAAACAGTGCTAGAGACAACAAAGTTATTATTTATTTTTTATTTATTATGTTATTTGAAACTGTTCTGCAATATTGATCGTTTTTATGGATTTTTTGTTTGTTATATTTGGAGGGATTGTATATAGGTGTTTATTTCTATTAGTAACAGATTAAAAGAGGGTTTGTATTTTAAAAATTTTGCCTTATGGATATGAAATTTACCTAGAAGAATTAACAGATTGACTAAATATTGTATTTTAGGTTTTTTGTGAAAGAAATGTGTTATTATATTTTTGTATTCTATGCTGATTGAGACTTTGGTTTTTTGAAGAATAAAGCGTATGAGATGATTCCATATATTTTCTGAGAAACTGCATTCAAAAAAGAGATGATTTATGCTTTCAATGTGTGAATTACAGAAGGAACAATTTTGATCAATTTCTATTATTTTTGATAAGTATGTGTTGGTGGGGTAAATTTGGTGAATAATTTTCCAATGTATTTCTTTTATTTTGTTATTGATGCAGTATTTAAAAGGGATTAACCAAGTTGTTTTCCAATTTATTTCAGTAAATTCGGCGTTCCATCTAGCTTTGCAGGCAGGGGTGATTTTGTTCTGATTTTGGATGCAGTTTCGTATATGTGAATTGGAGCATGATTTACTAGTAATATTAATTCCATTGATGAGAATGGGGTCTGTGATTATGAATGTTGCATTTCGCCTTGATTGTATATTCATTAATTGTATGAGTCCATTTGGGATTGATCTGATTACACTGTAAAATTCCTGAGCGGTGATGGGAAACTGATATTTTGTGATGAATGACACGTAAGAGTACATTTGGCCTGTGTCATCAAATAGATCTTTTAAGAGATAAATATTCCTATTAAACCATTTAGATAAAAATAATGATTTATTGCGTGTGATTATGTTTTCATTATTCCAAATGATGCATTTATGGGGGGAAAAGTTATGTTTGTAACAAATTTTCCAGGCAAGTAAAGCTTGCTTGTGAAAAGCGCTAAGTTTTATAGGCAGTTTCGCAACTTCATAATTACATTTTAACAAAAATTGTAGTCCACCAACCTTCTGAAAAATATTGTTAGGGATAAAATACCAGAGTGAGTTCGGATTGGATATACACTGCTTGATCCATTTGATTTTAAAAGTCTGGTTTAACACTGTGAAGTCCAATATTTCTAATCCACCGTCTTCTTTTAAATTACATAGTACACTCTGTTTTAATTTGTGTTGCTTGTTTTTCCATATGAAATTCGTAAATATTCTGTTTATCTCTTTGCACATTGAGTCATTAATTTCCAAAGCCAAAGCTGGGTAAATAAAGCGAGAGATTCCTTCAGCCTTAGAAAGGAGAGTTCTTCCCCAGACCGATGTGTCCCTTTGTGTCCATAAGTTCAATATATTTTTGGTTTTTTTCAGCTTAGGAAGAAAGTTTTGCTGTTGCCGCTCTGAGCTGTCTTTACTGATTTGTATACCCAAATACTTTACACTTTTTTTCACTTCAATATCGTACATTACAGTTTCATTGCATTCATAAAGACTCAAAATTTCACATTTAGAAGTATTCAATTTTAACCCAGATGCGTCGGAAAACGCTTTCACCACAGCAATGGCTCCAACAACCTGATGTTTGTCCGATAAGAATAAAGCAGTGTCATCAGCTAGTTGTGTAATTTTGATTTCTTTGTTGAAAATGGAGATTCCTTTAATTTGGCTGATTTTAATCTGAATAGACAGAAGTTCAACCGTTAACAAGAACAGAAATGGTGCTACAGGACAGCCTTGGCGGACTGACCTTGTGACCGGGAATCTAGACGTTGTGTTAGGGTACAGCATGACACAGCTGTTTATATTTTTGTATAACAGTTGGATATTAGTTACAAAATTACTGCCAAAACCAAAACATTGTAATGTGTTAAAGAGAAAATAATGTTCTATTGTATCAAAGGCTTTATAGAAGTCCAAAAATAATATTAATGCATCTGTGTTAATATGGTCAGAGTAGTCAATTAAATCCAGAATTAAGCGTATATTGGAGCTTATGTGTCTATTTGCCATGAATCCGGTTTGGGTTTCACTGATAATTTCATGCAGTCCATATTTGATTCTTTTGGCCAATACTGAGGCAAAGATCTTATAATCAACATTAAGAAGAGTGACAGGTCTCCAATTTTCAATTAGTAATGGGTCTTTCCCAGGTTTTGGTAACAAGCAGATTGTCCCTTGATTCATGGTGGTAGACAATTTCTGTTCAATAATGCAAAATTTTAGTGCGTCAAATAGAGGTTGTTCAATTACATCCCAAAATCGTTGGTAAAACTCCACTGAAAGTCCGTCATTTCCAGGCGATTTCCCTTTTTTAATCTTTTTACAACTTCTCTCATTTCTGTTTTTGTTATTGGCTGTTCGCAATGAGATCTAAATTCTTCTGATATGGATGGTATATAATTTTTTATTGACATGATAAAAGCTTCGGACACATCAGGTTGTATGGATGATTTGTAAATATTACCATAGAAGTGTTCCACAAACTTTGAAATGTCTCTAGGATCCGTTAACATTTGATCACCATTTTTTAGCATCATTATATTATTTCTTTTTTGATTTCTTTTTTCAAGAGCAAAAAAATAACTTGTATTCTTTTCACCTTTTTCCAACCATTTACTTCTTGATCTTACAAATGCTCCTTTAGCAATATCAATATAATAGTTATCAATTTCTTCTTTCAGTTGTTTTAACCTCAACTCGTCGTCTGTACTTGGGTTAGGCTTGAGCAAAATCACAGTCAATTCCCTCATTAAGTTTATTTCTTTTTCTATGCTATTCTTTTTTATTTCTTTACTTCTTTTTATTGCAACATTTCTTATTTTAAATTTGAAATATTCCCATTTTTGGATATGATTAAGTTCTCTTTGAGTAGACATTTTATCTACCATTTCTTTAACTAACTCACAAAACTTTTTATCGTATAGCAATTTATTGTTTAATTTCCAATACCCCCGTGTACTTCCTTTGTTGGCTTTTGTCCCACTGATATATATGCATATTGCTTTATGGTCTGTCAGAGGAGCATAATCATGTTTAACTTCTTTTGAAAACTGTATACATTCATTAGAGATTAACCATAAATCTATCCTAGAATATAAATTCCTACTTGAGTTGTTCCATGTAAATTCATTAACATTGGGATTGAAAAATCTCCAAGCGTCCACTAATTGTAATTGATTAATCATGTAATTTGTGCTTTTAAACCTTCCTATTTGAGTGGATCTAGCTGGAATTCTGTCTATCTGATCATCTGGGGCGTCATTATGATCTCCTCCGATTATAATATAAGCATTTGGATATGTAGACTGCAAGGATTGAATTTCAACACAGATTTTGGTAGCCATTTGTTTGGCCAGTGATGCATTATTATAGCCATATACATTACACAGAATAAAATAAGCATCGTCTATTTTTTGTATTAGAATTATCCACCTACCCTCCTCAGATTTGATTGTTTTAATAGTATCTCCTTTTGGTTTGTTTAATAAAATGGCGACACCTGCTGACTGGTTTGTGCCATGACAAAAGTAACCTTTTTCCCCCCACTGAGCTTGCCAAAATTTTACATCTTTTTCGAGAGAGTGAGTTTCTTGAAGAAAAATTATATCAGCATTTTTTCTCCTACAATACATAAAGATTGCTTTTCTTTTTGTAATGTCTCTTAAACCTCGAACATTTAATGAAATTAAATTTAAGGAACCAAAATTGCTTTTATTTATTGTTATTTTTAAAGTTAAAAAAAGTTTGACTGCTTAGAACTTAAAGAGAGTGCCGGACCAAGCACCTAAGACCATATTCAGAATGCGCTTTCTTACAATAGTCATTCAAAACAAAACAAAAATACAGAGATATTCTCCTTTAGCTTTTTTAAATGTCCCCCGTACCCGGCCCAGACCCATCCCGCCTCCCTCCTCCCCCCACCCCCCTCCCCCCACCCCCCTTCCCCGGATTTAGAGGACTTGCAAGATTATTCTGCTATAACATATATTTTAGACACGTTTACCATCTATGACTGCTCTCACACCGACAAAAAAAGCTTTCTTCCCTTCTTTCCTCGCTGCCTCCACCTTGGGCCAAAGGGAGTTTCGTATTTCTTTGTCCTTTGCAGTCAGATCTTCTTTAAAGTGAAGTTTTCTTGCCTTGAGAAAGTCCGATCCTTTAGCGCACTTCCAGATGCGCTCCTTGGTGGCCCTGGAGATAAAGCGAATCAGGATCTGGCGTGATCCGTCGCCTCTGCGTCCGACCCTGTGGCAGATATCCACGAAGAGATGGAGCACATCTTCGGTTTCTGGAGCCACTGTTTTGCAGATGTCGACGACAATCTTCTTAAGGTCTTCTCCTTCTCGTTCCGGTACTCCACACAAACGCAGGTTCCAGCGTCGATGGTAGCGCTCTTGCGCATCCATTTTCTCCTCCAGCTCCAGAATCTTCTTCTCCTGAGCAGTTGTTGTGTATTGGAGAGTTTTCACATTGTCTTTGGTTTCCTCTGTTTCCTTAAGAAGAGTGTCCAGCTGTGCATTGATAGTATCAATGGCAGAAGTGTTTTTATCGATTCGTTGCATGATTTTCTCCGTATTTCTGTACATGGCGTCCATTAGGTTTTCCTGCAGGTCTTGTAAAGTGAGATCCGCCTTTCCTTTTTTGGCCTCTGGCGTGGAGAATGCAGATCCCGACAAATCCTCTTCTTCCTCAATGGTAGCATATGAATGTTCCGCGAAACTGGTATTAGTTGCAATGTCCATTTTCTTTGGTGTTTTTTTCGTTTCTCGTTGTCGCTTTTCTTTCATTGCGATAGCCGACAGGTGTCCACGAGACAGAATGAGGGAGAGCTCAGGTACGCTCCAACGTGCTTCCGAGTTAGCTTCCAAAGGAAGGATTTTGAGCAGAAAATGTCTGTTTTACCTTCCGTGCAGGTCAAAGTGTCCAGACAGAGTAAATTTTAGCCGGTCTCGGGGCTTAAATCCGGCGTTCTACCTCAAGCTCGAGCACGCCAAACTTTAGCGGCAGCCATCTTGGCCCCGACTCCCGTTTACAGGACATAAACACTCTGCCAAGTGACTTAACTGAAGAAACGTCCGGAACAGTATGGAGACTATGGTAGCTCTCAGTGGACAAAACACATTAACTCAAAACAGAAATAACTTGACCCACTAGGGGGCAGCACACAGCAACAAAACAGGACCAACATGTGCATCGCAAAACAAAGAAAACACTCTTTTCTTCAATCAGGATCTGGATTTGATATTCATTTAGTATTGATTCATATCTGGTTTTTGAAACTCTAGACCAGTCTTTTCCGTGTCAGACCCCCTATTGAAATAGGACCAAATTAAGCTACTGTATTTTGAAACACTTGATGATTTTTTTTTATATTTTATTCTGTTCATCTGCTGCAGTTGTACATAAGCATAGTCATATATTGTCAGGGGTTAAAGTGGGCCGGAACGGTCAGGAACGGCGTTCCGGCACCTTCAATGCCCTCCAAAAAAAAAAAAAAATTAAATAAAAAATTAAAAAGTAATTAAAAATAACATTGTTATAATAAAATAAACACATGCAAAATGATTATAGTAATTAAAGGATTGAGTTCCAGTTGCTTTGAGCTGCAGTTGCATTTATTTGTAGCTTAGATCTATTTGATAAGTGATTAAGTCAGCGGCAACAGCGAAATGAACAACTGGTCCTGAACTACACGCGCAGCTCGCTGCACAGCGCAGAGTCCAGTGGCAGAGTCGTGTCAGTCACGGAGAAACTGCTCTGTCTCTCTGAGGACAGGGCTCATCTCACAGCGGGACGGAAGACCCCAAAACAAAACTTTAATCACTTTTCTCTTCAACTATGTCAACACGGAGCTCAAAACTAAAGGCGACGTAAACGACGATGCGATCACCGCGCGTGTTCCTCGAGACAACTCGGCCGCGGAGAGCGAGCCCCTCCCGCTGGTGCTGTTTCGGATGTGAGGAAGTCTGACAGCGCGGTGCGCACGAACGGGAGAGAGCGATATAAGCATCCAAATAACCGCGTGTGGTTTTACCGCGCTAAAACTTGACTTATAAATTGGCACAGATGTGTAAAAGCCCAGCACTGAGGGCAGAGGGGCAGGAGCAGGAGCAGTGACAGGAGCAGAGACAGGAGAGGAGACAGAGACAGGAGCAGTGACAGAGACAGGAGCAGTGACAGAGACAGGAGCAGTGACAGAGACAGGAGCAGAGACAGGAGCAGAGACAGAGACAGGAGCAGTGACAGAGACAGGAGCAGTGACAGAGACAGGAGCAGAGACAGAGACAGGAGCAGTGACAGAGACAGGAGCAGAGACAGGAGCAGAGACAGAGACAGGAGAGGAGACAGAGACAGGAGCAGTGACAGAGACAGGAGCAGTGACAGAGACAGGAGCAGTGACAGAGACAGGAGCAGAGACAGGAGCAGAGACAGAGACAGGAGCAGTGACAGAGACAGGAGCAGTGACAGAGACAGGAGCAGAGACAGAGACAGGAGCAGTGACAGACAGGAGCAGA
Source organism: Mugilogobius chulae (assembly GCA_038363315.1). Lineage (NCBI taxonomy): Eukaryota > Metazoa > Chordata > Actinopteri > Gobiiformes > Gobiidae > Mugilogobius > Mugilogobius chulae. The sequence goes on from CM076414.1 coordinate 17,649,917, forward strand.
GACAGGAGCAGAGACAGAGACAGGAGCAGTGACAGGAGCAGAGACAGGAGCAGAGACAGGAGCAGTGACAGAGACAGGAGCAGGAGCAGTGACAGGAGTAGATACAGGAGCAGGAACAGTGACAGAGACAGGAGCAGAAGCAGAGACAGGAGAGGAGACAGAGACAGGAGCAGAAGCAGAGACAGGAGAGGAGACAGAGACAGGAGCAGAGACAGGAGCAGTGACAGGAGCAGAGACAGAGACAGGAGCAGAGACAGGAGCAGAGACAGGAGCAGTGACAGAGACAGGAGCAGAGACAGGAGCAGAGACAGGAGCAGGAACAGTGACAGGAGCAGAGACAGGAGCAGTGACAGAGACAGGAGCAAAGACAGGAGCAGAGACAGAGACAGGAGCAGTGACAGAGACAGGAACAGAGACAGGAGCAGAGACAGAGACAGGAGCAGGAACAGTGACAGGAGCAGAGACAGGAGCAGTGACAGAGACAGGAGCAAAGACAGGAGCAGAGACAGAGACAGGAGCAGGAACAGTGACAGGAGCAGGAGCAGTGACAGGAGTAGATACAGGAGCAGAGACAGGAGCAGGAGCAGTGACAGAGACAGGAACAGAGACAGGAGCAGAGACAGAGACAGGAGCAGGAACAGTGACAGGAGCAGAGACAGGAGCAGTGACAGAGACAGGAGCAAAGACAGGAGCAGAGACAGAGACAGGAGCAGGAACAGTGACAGGAGCAGGAGCAGTGACAGGAGTAGATACAGGAGCAGAGACAGGAGCAGGAGCAGTGACAGAGACAGGAGCAATGGCATGGGCAGGAGGGACTCAAGGAGAAGAGAGGAGCTGAGTAGTGTACACAAGCTATTGTGGGTTACAATAGATTGTGTACACCAAATTATAGAAAATTGTCTTGTCTTATTTTTGTGAGGAAGATAGATAGATAGATTTGATAATGCTCCTAAAACCACATGTGCCTAAAACAGTTTTACAGAGCTAAAGGAGGCATCCAGGGCTGGGGCCTCCCTAATCTGGTCTCTGGTTGTCTCTATTTTTATTTATTTATTAATTGCCTCATGTCTTTTTAATTATGGTAAAGTCACATCAAATAATAAGAATATCACATCTAAAACTCACCAAAATGCAGGAAATTGCATTGATTTTTTCAAAATTCCCCAGACCTCCCTTTTTTAAAGAGTAGCCTGATTCCAGCTGCTCAATGTCAAGACATATCAGAGAATTTCTCTCTTCTGCAACCTCCAATAGCAAATATATAAGTGACAATATAAAAAAAGACTATTTACTTTTTAATCAAATCCTTTTGGATTTCGGTTTGTTCAAAATCCTGCTTATGGCAGGACCCTAAAATAGAGTTCCCCCACCTCCCAAATCCCACTTTAACCACTGTATATTGTACATAATATTATATACTATATACTGATGCCACTTTATCTATTTATCCCGTCATATCCTGCACTGTGCCATAGCAAACATTTATTGTAAATAAGAGTCTTTTAACTATTGTATCTTTATACATATTTTAAGTCTACTTTATTTCTATTATCTTGTTTGATTGCATGTTTCTATTTTCCCTGCTGCTCTTAAAATGTGCGTTGCAACACTGGAATTTCCCCATTGTGGGACAAATAAAGGATATCTTATATTATCTTATCTTAATTTTACATACATGTCTTTAAATTATTCTTTAAATCCATAAATGGTGATTGCTTTTGCTTTTTTTCTGCTGTAAAAGTTGTTCAAAATACTTCCAAATTGTAAATCATTTAATTAAATATGAATAGGCTTATTTTATAGATTGAATATTGAAAACCAGCACATTTTTCAAGGCACACCTGGCAGCAACTCAAGGCACATTAGTGTTTCCTGTCACACTGGTTGAAAAACACAGCTTTAGACAACCAGAATTAAAACTAATCAATTATTGGAAAAAGCAACCACATTGAAGAGTCATTTACTTAAATGACTTGTAGCAGATTTTTGCTAGTTTTCGTTCATTCATTCATTTTCTACCACTTAATCCGTTAGGGGTCGTGGGTGACTGTAAGCCTATCCCAGTAACTTTGGGCCTTAGGCGGGAGAACACCCTGGACAGTGGCCAACTCGTCGAAGAGTTAAACAGACAACCATTCACTCTCTCTCATTCACTCACTAAGGGGAAACCGGAGAAAACACACGGTGACACGGGGAGAACAAGCGAACTCCACCCAGAGACATCATGAGATGTTGCTATGGTCCAACCCGGGAGTCGAACCCACGACCTCCTTGTTGGGAAGCCAGAGCTCTAACCACTTACCATGCACCCCTGCTGTTGCTAGTTTTCCATAGTTACTAAACCTTAATACACTTTTTCATACATTATCACCATTTGGCAAACACTGAAGCTAAAGCTAATGTTTGAAGCCTTGTTTCTTTGGGAATTTCAGTTGATTTTATATTATTTTAAAGTTCAACAGAGGCTGAAATGCTGATTCCACAGAGCTATAGCAGCTTTGGAGAAGTAGCCATCGCTTGTGAATTCAACTAATCACTACTTTTATGTGAGATGGCAATATTCAAGTATAATACAACTCACAGACGAGTAAATGTTTCTTTCCGTACATATTGTGCCTGAAAGAAAATTAGATCTAAAAGTTGGTCATAAACTATCCCACATCAACCCTAAATAAGAAGAATGTAAGTCTGACCTTTGACCTGCAGCGGCGGGTCACCGGCTCTGTCCTCCAGCCCCTTCAGAACGTCCTGGAGCTCCTTCTCAAAGTCCTGCACCACCTCGTCCAGCATCCCCGCCTCTTTGACCGTTTTCCAGAAGGCCACCGAGTCCTCTGCAATAACAACAACAACAACAATAACAACAACAACAACATACGACATGGATCAACATCAAGGCCTTCCTCCAGGAGAACATGTAAAGACCACAGAGCCTCAGCCTTCTACAACATCACTGAAAACAAGTACCAGCAGTAGTAGGCTCAATGCTAACACGATGCTAGTGATTTGGCTGAACTTTTTTGCCTGTTTTCAACCAGATGAACTGTTTTAATGAGGTTTACTTAACTCCTCAACAGTTAACTCATCACTGATCAGTAGAATGTTCTGTTGGAATTTTAAATTGAAAAACAGCTATTATAAAAGCATATTCTGACACTACAGAGTGATAGATACATTTACCATAGTGACCCTGGGATATTTCCCACTTCCCATTGAACTGGTGAATACAACTTGTGACCTGGGACCTGGTTGAGGGAGTCCCACTTCATAAAAGAAACCTACATTCACCACAAAAGTGAATCAGAGGAGTGAACTGCCACAAAAACAATGTAAGCTTATTTAACGTTATGTTTGTTTAGCCTAAAGGTTAGCATTAGCCATAATAAGAGCTTGTGACTCCCCAAACGGAGTCAGTGCCGAATTGGAGTCAAAAGTTGATGTGCACATGTCCAGAAGCTTCTGCACAGGCGCATAAACGTTAGTGTTTGACTACGGCAACACCTACGAGTACAAACAACATAGAATATGCTATATTTATCATTTACTTTTTAAATGTGCTTATTTTAGGTTACATATGACCGTTTGTGAAAACACAATATTTGACTGTTCATAAACTTAAACAGCTCGGAGCAGTGAAATTTCGAGGTCACCAACGTTAGTGTTGAATTGAATGTTTTTTATGAGTGTAGAAAGTACGAGATTTTACTTGAGTTTTACAAAAATAAACGTTAATAAACTTTTGTAACGGACGTTTTTAATCTCATATGAGGCGATCTAAGGTTACAACTGACAAATAACGTTTTTAGCCGTTTCTGGCAATTTAAACAATGAAAATATAGTCAAGCTAACAACTAGCATGAGTGACTCCAATTCGGCAACTGACTCCGATTGGGGAGTGACAGAGCTCTTTTGATTGGAATGCTTTGAACTGGAAATTGGAAATTTTCAACTGGGAAAAATCCCAGTTCTCTGTTCCCTAGAATGCGGCATTATAATGGGCAGAACCCACATAAATAACACAAATCCCTCCACAAGTGTCGTCAAAAAGACCATTTACACACAACTATCATTTGACAAAATGAAAGTGTTGTCAAATCAAATCAAATCAATTTATTTTTGTATAGCCCAAAATCACAACAACAGTCGTCTCTGAGGACTTCCTAAGATTATTCATTTTAGCAAATATGAATAATTGTCAACTCATAATATCTGTGTCATTTATGTGGATTTTGGTCCAGATTTACAATGTTAGGTAACAGTTGTGGAATTACCTCTACATGTGTCATATTTACTGGACAAAAGACAATTATAAACCTCATCAAAACAAACCGGTTAGGGTAATGTGAAATCTACTCCTGTGTGAAGTCTTACCTCCAATAGCAGTGACCCACTCTGAGGCTTCGTCTGTGGAGTCGGAGAAGGTCAGAGCCATTCCATTCACTAAACACACAACATGGACACCATTATCCTAGTGAGACTAAACACACAACATGGACACCATTATCCTAGTGACACTCAACACACAACATGGACACAATTATCCTAGTGACACTCAACACACAACATGGACACCATTATCCTAGTGACACTCAACACACAACATGGACACCATTATCCTAGTGACACTCAACACACAACATGGACACCATTATCCTAGTGAGACTCAACACACAACATGGACACCATTATCCTAGTGACACTCAACACACAACATGGACACCATTATCCTAGTGAGACTGAACACACAACATGGACACCATTATCCTAGTGAGACTGAACACACAACATGGACACAATTATCCTAGTGAGACTGAACACCCAACATGGACACCATTATCCTAGTGAGACTCAACGCACAACATGGACACCATTATCCTAGTGACACTCAACACACAACATGGACACCATTATCCTAGTGACACTCAACACACAACATGGACACAATTAATCCTAGTGAGACTCAACACACAACATGGACACCAATATCCTAGTGAGACTCAACGCACAACATGGACACCATTATCCTAGTGACACTCAACACACAACATGGACACAATTATCCTAGTGACACTCAACACACAACATGGACACCATTATCCTAGTGACACTCAACACGGACACCATTATCCTAGTGACACTCAACACACAACATGGACACCATTATCCTAGTGACACTCAACACACAACATGGACACCATTATCCTAGTGAGACTCAACACACAACATGGACACCATTATCCTAGTGAGACTAAACACACAACATGGACACAATTATCCTAGTGACACTCAACACACAACATGGGACACCATTATCCTAGTGAGACTCAACGCACAACATGGACACCATTATCCTAGTGAGACTCAACACACAACATGGACACCATTATCCTAGTGACACTCAACACACAACATGGACACAATTATCCTAGTGAGACTCAACACACAACATGGACACAATTATCCTAGTGAGACTCAACACACAACATGGACACAATTATCCTAGTGAGACTAAACACACAACATGGACACCATTATCCTAGTGACACTGAACACACAACATGGACACCATTATCCTAGTGAGACTCAACACACAACATGGACACAATATCCTAGTGAGACTCAACACACAACATGGACACAATTATCCTAGTGAGACTAAACACACAACATGGACACATTATCCCTAGTGAGACTCAACACACACACATGGACACAATTATCCTAGTGAGACTAAACACACAACTGGACACCATTATCCTAGTGACACTCAACACACAACATGGACACCATTATCCTAGTGACACTCAACACACAACATGGACACCATTATCCTAGTGACACTGAACAACACCACATTTTGTTTTGTCATCATTAAATCGTTCAGATCGCAATACATTTCACATACATGTTTAAATGAATTAATTATTGACTTATTTGAAATTCTCAAATAGAATTGCAGTAGTTTTTAGTGTGCTAGTGTTAGACAGATCAGTGCTGCCCTCTCCTGTCCTGGTGATGGTTATGTCCACTACAGAGCAGCAGTAGGACTGCAAAGGTAATCTATAGTCACAACTGTTATGGAAATCTTAAAATGTAATTTTGGTGAAACTGAAGTCTGGGAAAACCCATAGGCCTCTCGGAGCCAGTAAGTCTCTGCATGTGCTAATGTTGATCACACCAGCATAGGTTTTGGTGCATATGAAAAGACTCTAAACTCCCCTGGTGAGCAGGAGGCTCCCAGACCCGTTTGGCCTGTTTGCCCCCCTGTTGGCTATAAGAGACAGCACAGCCAGAGAGCAGGGGGCAGACCACTTGGATATAGCACGGGGAGCAGAGGATGGAGCAAGGACACTGAGATGTAGGAGAGGGCTGCCGAGAGCAGGCCTCTGACATGGCCTATCAGGCCTTAGCTCATGTGTTAGCATGAGCTAATGAACAATGGACTGCGAAAGCTGAAATGGAGGGAAACCTCTATTTGAACAGTATGGACTTCTCTCTCACAACAACAATGACTAGGACCCTGGACTCTCTGGACTATCGATTATGCATAATTGTACTTTTGTTAATAAATAATACTTTTGAGCTCAGGCAATTTTCAAACGTGAATACCAAATTAATCCACAACACAACCACCTCACTTAAAAGAATCCTCAACTAGTTCCGTAATCAAACAATCGCTAACTGCATAGGTTTCTCAGTTATGTGCTGAGAAAAGAAGTTTTATCACTCAAATCAGTAATGACCTGGATAGCTTGTTTCAATGGTACACTATTTTATTTGTAAATGTATACCTCCAGGACCTTATCAAGAAACAATGGTTAAAATTGGCTTGGGTCAGTACTTTATAGCAAGACTTTTACAACTAATCGATTAACCAAAAGAATAGTCATCAAACTTCTCCATTAGCAAAATGATTGTTAGTTGCAGCCCTACACATCAGTAGAATTTTCTGTTAGCCCAACGTNCTAGCGCTTGTTAATCATAGCAAATTATTTTCACAACATGAACAGATGAAAAAGTGGTACTGTGACGTATAGTAATTAGCTGTAGGATACGTGATAAATTGCTGGCTACTTTATAAATATGTGCCAGCAAAATGTTGTAAATGTTTAAGTTCATGCTGTTGTTCATCTGTACTAATGCTTGTTAATATTAGCAATGTAGTCATTTACCCACAAATGAACAGAATGAATACTGTGTCCATGAATTATTTAGGTCACTATAAATTGCTGCCACTTTATAATAACATGTCCAGAAATAACAATGTTTGTAAAATGTTTATTCAGTTGTTTCACCTTACTACGCTTGTTAATATTAGCAAATGTTTATTTCACATGAACAGATGAATACTTGCAGGCCCGGCGTGGCTAATCGGGAGAGTCGGGAGACTTCCGAAGGGCCGGGGCTTCGAGGGCCGGTACATGTCACGGTCCATGCCACGTAGCCTATGTCAGTGCAGTTTGTACAGATGTGACTGGAGCGGCCCGAGCTCCGTCCCAAGTCAGCCCAACATTTCCCGTTCTGTTGCCGGATTAGACCAAGACGCAGAGACGTGCTGAAAGCACGAGGCAGTCGCCCTAGAGCAGTGGTGGCGAACCCGAGGCTTGCGAACCGCATCAGAGTGCGGCTCTTTGGCTCATTCAGAAACATTTGTGCCTCCACGCTCTCTCTCTCTTTCCCTCTCGCCGACATGAGGGAGAGAGAGAGCCGCATGTGCGTAAAGCTGCTGCTGTAACCTGGCTAATCCCGCCTAATTAAGCTAAAACATAGAAATCCTGAGCCCTGTGAGTGTTTTGAAGTCCACAGCGACACTCTACTACCCACAAGCTTTCAGACACTTTTATTTCACAAAGATAGACCTCAGATTCACGGAGTTATGATTGTTTTCGCCTTTACTGAAAATTGCCATTCATTTTAATGGGGCGGGCGCGCGGAATTTGACGGGACGTTTCGAAGCATTTAATTCGAAGCACTGTCCCAAGACACAGGTGATGTAAAAGTGATACTAAGCATGAGTTCAGACGTCCTCATACAAGTTTGTCTTGTTTTTAGAGTTTCTACAGCCCAGCTCCACTGTCACTGCTGCGTAAAGGCTCCGTGCCTCTCCACGGTCTGCCCTGGGAAGAGCAGGGCCGGTTAAAAAAAAAGAGGACCTTTGAAGGGGGGGCTCATCTAACATGAAACATTTTAAATTGATATTAGAATTGAATAATAATTATATTGTTAATTATAGTAAAATTACATAACCTATTAATAAGAATACCACATCTAAAAGTCACCAAAATGCAGGAAATTGCACGGAATTTTTTAAATTTCTCCTGGGGGAGAATTCCCCCAGACCCCCTGAATTACATCAAAACCACATTATATTAAAAAAAATAAAGATTTAGTTGACTTTGCTGGGGCGCTATAACCCACTCATAAAAGTAAAAAATAATATTAAAAAGACCTAATCGCATACATATTTACATTTTTATTTGTCAGAGGGCTGGTCCATTAAAAATTTCCCGGGCTGAAAATGAGTCCCACTCCGGCCTGAATACTTGTACTATAGTAATTATTAGGTACTATAAATTGCTGCCACTTTATAATAATGTCCAGAAAAATGTTTGTAAATGTTTAGTTCATGTGTTGTTCACCTGTACTAACACTTGTTAATATTAGCAAATGTTATTTTCACATGAACAGATGAATACTTGTACTATAGTAATTATTAGGTAATATAAATTGCTGCCACTTTATAATAATGTCCAGAACAATGCTTGTAAATGTTTTGTTCATGTTATGTATTTGTGAAATAAACATTTGTAAATGAGTACTTACTTTTCGTTTTGATCAGTAATGATTTACTAACATTAACAAATTAACAAAACCTAAAATAACTATCACGTGCCTTATGATATAAAGTTAGTTCATGTTTTGTGCATGATTAGTTAATGAATATTGTTATTTTTAAATAGTTATTGCATGTTTTGCTAATGATTACCTAATCATTAACAACTGCTTTGTGTTGTATTGGAAATTAGTTACTTATTTTCTTCATGATTACTAAGCATTTGTAAATCTTTTAATAATGATTAGTTAATTATTTACAAATGATGTGTCCTTTATGATTTTGACCTGTACTTAATTATTAGTTAATGTTTTGTTTATAGTTAGTATATGTATCTTATTTTTTAACTAATGTTCAGGTAATGTTATCTTAACAATTTAATAACATTTGTAGATGTTTTACTAATGATTACTAACATTTAGACATTCACTAATCATGTTCATTATTAATGATTAGGTAATGTTAGTAGATGATTTATTCATGTTATCTATATGTTTACTAATGTTAGGTTAATGTTATGATAATGCTTTACTAACATTTATAGATGATTTGTATATGGACATTATTATAAAGTGTTACCAAAAAATCATCAGCACCATGTCCCTATTTCAGATTTAAGTGGGCGTGATTGAAAGTATCTGTACTTTACTGGTGTATTAAAAAATCTAGTGACTTTATTCTTTTCTTATGACATTTCTACTCTAGACTTTCAAACCAAGTTAGTTACTTTTTAGTCCACAGACTCCTAAAGGCGGTGCAGATCTGCTGAATGAGCGAAACAAAAACAAAAAAACAACAATTTTAATGTGAAGTGAGTGAAGTTAGATTTTGGTCTGGATGACAAACGCTTCATGTGGATCACACAAATGAACTCATCTGATTGGATAGTATGTTATGGAGTTGATCTGAAACGCAGGAAGGGGGAGTGGTGACCAGACCAACTCTCAGCAATTTATATCCCAGGCAAAACAAGTGTGCCATGAGTCAAAAGAAAAGTGGAAAACAAAAATGTCTGAATAGATTCTTGTTATCAGCAGGAGACAGACAGTTGTGCCAGTGCTTCTAGTGTTTAGAATGAGCAGGCGGTCTCTGTGTACTGCTCTGACCTGCTCTCTGACCACACTGACCTGCCCTCTGACCACACTGACTGTCCTCTGACCACACTGACCTGCGAGGCTGCGGCTGTACTGCTCTCTGACCACACTGACCTGCGAGGCTGCGGCTGTACTGCTCTCCGACCACACTGACCTGCGAGGCTGCGGCTGTACTGCTCTCTGACCACACTGACCTGCGAGGCTGCGGCTGTACTGCTCTCTGACCACACTGACCTGCGAGGCTGCGGCTGTACTGCTCTCCGACCACACTGACCTGCGAGGCTGCGGCTGTACTGCTCTCTGACCACACTGACCTGCAAGGCTGCGGCTGTACTGCTCTCTGACCACACTGACCTGCGAGGCTGCGGCTGTACTGCTCTCTGTATCGATCCATCTGGCTCTTGTGACTGGCCAAAACCTTCTTCACCAGGTCCAACATCCCAAAGTTCTGCACTATGTTGTTCAGCAGCACCGCATCTGCACAGACAAAAGACACGTTACATTTTCAAATACATGTTGATTAAATGTTACACCATAAGGCTTTCAGCTTAGATGTACAGGCATGTGGCACTACCAGGCCAACAAAAGAAGTATTCTACACGTCAGGTACAGAACAATACTTTGAGTAAACTGAGGAGGGACAAATTCATCTCTATTTTGCATTTGCTAAACTGGACGGTTCCTTTATAAGTCATGTCCTGAAGTGTCTCTGTTCTTCTGCGACATTATGCAACTGTGACACAAAGAAAACTCGTCTAAAGTATGCACAGAAGTGTTTACTTTTGTTTACTTTGTATTTACTTCCTCTTGAGTTCCTTTTTGAGAAGCATATATTTGTTTTATTTCTATGCAGCTCTATCTCTATTCCTCTGAACCGTGCCAGTGTAATGTGATTAAGTCAGTGCTTGAGTGTCTAAATGATGTCAGAGCATAGATGTCACTCAACTTTTACGTCTCTTTTCTGACTAAATCCATGGTAATCACTAACTTCACAAACGGAATACAAAAAAAATACTTTTAAACTTGAAACACAAATCTAAGACATTGTGAAATGTCGCTTTTTTTTTTTTTTTACTTCAGACAGTAGGTAAAGATTGTTTCCAGACAACATTTTGAAGTCTTGATCTGTCAGTCGCAGGTCTCACACACTGGCTGCCAGTATGCTTACAAATTCATTCTGACGTTTTATTATTTGTCTTTACTAGGGCTGCACTCGATGTAACCTTATCAGGATATAAGTTGTTGGTAATACGTGTATCGGTACAGGGAGGCGTAGCAGGATACGTACCAGGTTATGTATCCGGATACATGAAGGGGCCCTATTGTGTGTTTTTTTTGAATATTTAGTAAGAAACTCAAACAAATGCAGATCAGTAATTTACCTTTTGTTTATTGTAAAACACAAAGTTGATCTAAAACAACTTAAAAATAGGAACAGCTCTATTGACTTCCTGTTCAAAACTGCAGATCTGATATTTTAAAATGTAACTGTAAAAAGCAATAGATTTTTAAAAACAATTTTTTATTGTTGGAAAGTGGCTCTGGGACAGTTCTGAACCATATATACTTCACTTTGACTATTAATCTTTTGAATTATAACAAGTAAATCCAGACAAGTGGGAGGGGCTAGGTGCAGAACAAGAACAAAACAAGATTACTCCAACATGCAGGAATCAGTTCAAATATAAGTAATCATTAGAGTAAACTAATGATGAAGGGAGGCCATTATAACAAGGTTCAAATCTTAGAAAAGTGAATTTGACAGAATAGTTCCCCTTTAAACCACTTTTGACCCTGGACGGCTGCTTAGGACTGAAACTGTTGAGCTGGAGGTGACTCGTCCATAAGACACGAGAATCAAACATGAAAAGTAATGTGAAAATACAATCTTTCTGCATTTTGTCATTCCATATTCCATTCTTAACTTTAAGCAGTCCTGCACTCAAAAACATTAACAGGTATTATTTAGTATAATAATAACTTTTTTTTTCTACATTTTCACATTTTGATCAGTAAAACATATCTTTATGTTTTGTATTGAGATACACATGTGTCGTGATGAGGGGTGTCGAATTAGTGCATTCATTGAGATTAATTAACTACAGACATAGTAATCGAGGTCATTTTTTTAATCACATTCATCTATTTTGAAACCTTTTAACTTCATTGTTTCCATCTGTGAGTTGCAAAGTGACATAAGGGTTGTTCAACTTGACAACTTAACAACTAAACACTTCCTAAAGTCTTCATTTTTTACAATATGTTAATATTTCCATCTGCAACAATAATGTAATGAATTAAACTGGATAAAAACAAAACAAAAACACTTGAGTTGAGTGTTTTTCTCAGCAATTTTTAAGTGAGATTAAAAATAGATTAATTAATTACAGATCATAATGAATTCATCTCTCTATTTTTTTATGGCTTGACAGCACTAATCGTGATACGTATTATATCGTGACACTTGTAGTGAGATCAGTATTGGATCAGAAGGCTCTTGGCAATACCAAGCTTTAGTCTTTACAACACTTTGGTCAAACCTGTACTTTGTTTTTTTTTTAAATATAAATGGATTGCGCTGAAACTAAATTCCATAGATGTCGGAAACCAGAAGACCAGAAAGCAGGGCAGAACGTCCCGGTCCTGGCTGTGACGTGTGAATGCAGTGATGTCTGCAGTAGTCTCTTGTTTAAGTCAACAGAAACACATCTGAAAAGGGCTTTATTTGAAGAAGCAGCAGCTCAAACCAAACACACGCGATGGAAAGAGTCTGCTCCGTCACTACATCTGCTGCACACAAGGACACGGGGTTTACCTCTACACACAGCAACAAAACAGGACCGACATGTGCATGGCAAAACAAAGAAAACACTCTTTTCTTCAATCAGGATCTGGATTTGATATTCATTTAGTATTGATTCATATCTGGTTTTTGATACTCTAGACCAGTCTTTTCCGTGTCAGACCCCCTATTGAAATAGGGCCAAATTAAGCTACTGTATTTTGAAACATTTGATGATTTTTTTTTTTTATTTTATTCTGTTCATCTGCTGCAGTTGTACATAATCATAGTCATATATTGTACATAATATTATATACTATATACTGATGCCACTTTATCCATTTATCCTGTCATATCCTGCATTGTGCCATAGCAAACATTTATTGTAAATAATAGTCTTTTAACTATTGTATCTTTATACATATTTTAAGTCTATTTTATTTCTATTATCTTGTTTGATTGCATGTTTCTATTTTCCCTGCTGCTCTTAAAATGTGCGTTGCAACACTGGAATTTCCCCATTGTGGGACAAATAAAGGATATCTTATATTATCTTATCTTAATTTTTACATACATGTCTTTAAATTATTCTTTAAATCCATAAATGGTGATTGCTTTTGCTTTTTTTCTGCTGTAAAAGTTGTTCAAAATACTTCCAAATTGTAAATCATTTAATTAAATCTGAATAGGCTTATTTTATAGATTGAATATTGAAAACCAGCACATTTTTCAAGGCACACCTGGCAGCAACTCAAGGCACATTAGTGTTTCCTGTCACACTGGTTGAAAAACACAGCTTTAGACAACCAGAATGAAAACTAATCAATTATTGGAAAAAGCAACCAGACATTGAAGAATCATTTACTTAAATGACTTGTAGCAGATTTTTGCTAGTTTTCGTTCATTCATTCATTTTCTACCACTTAATCCCGTTAGGGGTCGTGGGTGACTGTAAGCCTATCCCAGTAACTTTGGGCCTTAGGCGGGAGAACACCCTGGACAGTGGCCAACTCGTCGAAGAGTTAAACAGACAACCATTCACTCTCTCTCATTCACTCACTAAGGGGAAACCGGAGAAAACACACGGTGACACGGGGAGAACAAGCGAACTCCACCCAGAGACATCATGAGATGTTGCTATGGTCCGACCCGGGAGTCGAACCCACGACCTCCTTGTTGGGAAGCCAGAGCTCTAACCACTTACCATGCACCCCTGCTGTTGCTAGTTTTCCATAGTTACTAAACCTTAATACACTTTTTCATACATTATCACCATTTGGCAAACACTGAAGCTAAAGCTAATGTTTGAAGCCTTGTTTCTTTGGGAATTTCAGTTGATTTTATATTATTTTAAAGTTCAACAGAGGCTGAAATGCTGATTCCACAGAGCTATAGCAGCTTTGGAGAAGTAGCCATCGCTTGTGAATTCAACTAATCACTACTTTTATGTGAGATGGCAATATTCAAGTATAATACAACTCACAGACGAGTAAATGTTTCTTTCCGTACATATTGTGCCTGAAAGAAAATTAGATCTAAAAGTTGGTCATAAACTATCCCACATCAACCCTAAATAAGAAGAATGTAGTCTGACCTTTGACCTGCAGCGGCGGGTCACCGGCTCTGTCCTCCAGCCCCTTCAGAACGTCCTGGAGCTCCTTCTCAAAGTCCTGCACCACCTCGTCCAGCATCCCCGCCTCTTTGACCGTTTTCCAGAAGGCCACCGAGTCCTCTGCAATAACAACAACAACAACAATAACAACAACAACAACATACGACATGGATCAACATCAAGGCCTTCCTCCAGGAGAACATGTAAAGACCACAGAGCCTCAGCCTTCTACAACATCACTGAAAACAAGTACCAGCAGTAGTAGGCTCAATGCTAACACGATGCTAGTGATTTGGCTGAACTTTTTTGCCTGTTTTCAACCAGATGAACTGTTTTAATGAGGTTTACTTAACTCCTCAACAGTTAACTCATCACTGATCAGTAGAATGTTCTGTTGGAATTTTAAATTGAAAAACAGCTATTATAAAAGCATATTCTGACACTACAGAGTGATAGATACATTTACCATAGTGACCCTGGGATATTTCCCACTTCCCATTGAACTGGTGAATACAACTTGTGACCTGGGACCTGGTTGAGGGAGTCCCACTTCATAAAAGAAACCTACATTCACCACAAAAGTGAATCAGAGAAGTGAACTGCCACAAAAACAATGTAAGCTTATTTAACGTTATGTTTGTTTAGCCTAAAGGTTAGCATTAGCCATAATAAGAGCTTGTGACTCCCCAAACGGAGTCAGTGCCGAATTGGAGTCAAAAGTTGATGTGCACATGTCCAGAAGCATCTGCACAGGCGCATAAACGTTAGTGTTTGACTACGGCAACACCTACGAGTACAAACAACATAGAATATGCTATATTTATCATTTACTTTTTAAATGTGCTTATTTTAGGTTACATATGACCGTTTGTGAAAACACAATATTTGACTGTTCATAAACTTAAACAGCTCGGAGCAGTGAAATTTCGAGGTCACCAACGTTAGTGTTGAATTGAATGTTTTTTATGAGTGTAGAAAGTACCAGATTTTACTTGAGTTTTACAAAAATAAACGTTAATAAACTTTTGTAACGGACGTTTTTTAATCTCATATGAGGCGATCTAAGGTTACAACTGACAAATAACGTTTTTAGCCGTTTCTGGCAGTTTAAACAATGAAAATATAGTCAAGCTAACAACTAGCATGATTGACTCCAATTCGGCAAGTGACTCCGATTGGGGAGTGACAGAGCTGTTTTGGTTGGAATGCTTTGAACTGGAAATTGGAAATTTTCAACTGGGAAAAATCCCAGTTCTCTGTTCCCTAGAATGCGGCATTATAATGGGCAGAACCCACATAAATAACACAAATCCCTCCACAAGTGTTGTCAAAAAGACCATTTACACACAACTATCATTTGACAAAATGAAGTGTTGTCAAATCAAATCAAATCAATTTATTTTTGTATAGCCCAAAATCACAACAACAGTCGTCTCTGAGGACTTCCTAAGATTATTAATTTGAGCAAATATGAATAATTGTCAACTCATAATATCTGTGTCATTTATGTGGATTTTGGTCCAGATTTACAATGTTAGGTAACAGTTGTGGAATTACCTCTACATGTGTCATATTTACTGGACAAAAGACAATTATAAACCTCATCAAAACAAACCGGGTTAGGGTAATGTGAAATCTACTCCTGTGTGAAGTCTTACCTCCAATAGCAGTGACCCACTCTGAGGCTTCGTCTGTGGAGTCGGAGAAGGTCAGAGCCATTCCATTCACTAAACACACAACATGGACACCATTATCCTAGTGACACTCAACACACAACATGGACACCATTATCCTAGTGACACTCAACACACAACATGGACACCATTATCCTAGTGACACTCAACGCACAACATGGACACAATTATCCTAGTGACACTCAACACACAACATGGACACCATTATCCTAGTGAGACTCAACACACAACATGGACACCATTATCCTAGTGAGACTCAACACACAACATGGACACCATTATCCTAGTGACACTCAACACACAACATGGACACCATTATCCTAGTGAGACTCAACACACAACATGGACACCATTATCCTAGTGACACTCAACGCACAACATGGACACCATTATCCTAGTGAGACTCAACACACAACATGGACACAATTATCCTAGTGACACTCAACACACAACATGGACACCATTATCCTAGTGACACTCAACACACAACATGGACACAATTATCCTAGTGACACTCAACACAACATGGACACCATATCCTAGTAACTCAACACACAACATGGACACCATTATCCTAGTGACACTCAACACACAACATGGACACCATTATCCTAGTGACACTCAACACACAACATGGACACCATTATCCTAGTGACACTCAACACACAACATGGACACCATTATCCTAGTGACACTCAACACACAACATGGACACCATTATCCTAGTGACACTCAACACACAACATGGACACCATTATCCTAGTGACACTCAACACACAACATGGACACCATTATCCTAGTGACACTCAACACACAACATGGACACCATTATCCTAGTGACACTCAACACACAACATGGACACCATTATCCTAGTGACACTCAACACACAACATGGACACCATTATCCTAGTGACACTCAACACACAACATGGACACAATTATCCTAGTGACACTCAACACACAACATGGACACCATTATCCTAGTGACACTCAACACACAACATGGACACAATTATCCTAGTGACACTCAACACACAACATGACACAATTATCCTAGTGACAAACACACAACATGGACACATTATCCTAGTGACACTCAACACACAACATGGACACCATTATCCTAGTGACACTCAACGCACAACATGGACACAATTATCCTAGTGAGACTCAACACACAACATGGACACCATTATCCTAGTGAGGACTCAACACACAACATGGACACAATTATCCTAGTGACACCGAACAACACCACATTTTGTTTTGTCATCATTAAATCGTTCAGATCGCAATACATTTCACATACATGTTTTAAATGAATTAATTATTGACTTATTTGAAATTCTCAAATAGAATTGCAGTAGTTTTTAGTGTGCTAGTGTTAGACAGATCAGTGCTGCCCTCTCCTGTCCTGGTGATGGTTATGTCCACTATAGAGCAGCAGTAGGACTGCAAAGGTAATCTATTAGTCACAACTGTTATGGAAATCTTAAAATGTAATTTTGGTGAAACTGAAGTCTGGGAAAACCCATAGGCCTCTCGGAGCCAGTAAGTCTCTGCATGTGCTAATGTTGATCACACCAGCATAGGTTTTGGTGCATATGAAAAGACTCTAAACTCCCTGGTGAGCAGGAGGCTCCCAGACCCGTTTGGCCTGTTTGCCCCCCTGTTGGCTATAAGAGACAGCACAGCCAGAGAGCAGGGGGCAGACCACTTGGATATAGCACAGAGAGCAGAGGATGGAGCAAGGACACTGAGATGTAGGAGAGGGCTGCGAGAGCAGGCCTCTGACATGGCCTATCAGGCCTTAGCTCATGTGTTAGCGTGAGCTAATGAACAATGGACTGCGAAAGCTGAAATGGAGGAAACCTCTATTTGAACAGTATGGACTTCTCTTCACAACAACAATGACTTGGACCCTGGACTCTCTGGACTATCGATTATGCATAATTGTACTTTTGTTAATAAATAATACTTTTGAGCTCAGGCAACTCTCAAGATTCATTTCAAACGTGAATACCAAATTAATCCACAACACAACCACCTCACTTAAAAGAATCCTCAACTAGTTCCGTAATCAAACAATCGCTAACTGCATAGATTTCTCAGTTATGTGCTGAGAAAAGAAGTTGTATCACTCAAATCAGTAATGACCTGGACAGCTTGTTTCAATGGTACACTATTTTATTTGTAAATGTATACCTCCAGGACCTTATCAAGAAACAATGGTTAAAATTGGCTTGGGTCAGTACTTTATAGCAAGACTTTTACAACTAATCGATTAACCAAAAGAATAGTCATCAAACTTCTCCATTAGCAAAATGATTGTTAGTTGCAGCCCTACACATCAGTAGAATTTTCTGTTAGCCCAACGTTAAACCAGTGGTGATATTAAGATGTTTCCTATACTTGGGATTTATTCAGAAATACAATACTAGCATAGCAGTTTATCAAGTTGCTAAAGTATAGCTATGAATGTTTTGCACTTGTTAGCGACAGCATTATTTCTGTTCCTTCCCGAGCTCTAGTGACAACCCCCACTGCAGTGACACTCATTATTAAAGGGACACAGGAAGTACAAGTGACTTTATAATTCTCCAGAAAGGCAGTAAATGTAATGCATCAGCAATCAGAATATGTTAGCAGTAGCCAAGTCAAAAAAAAGAGAAAGCACAACAATGGTTAGCAGGTTATACCAGTATGATGGTACATACAAGACCTGGAGACACAAGACAACAGCGTCCATAGCTCCATCCCTCTCTGGTTGAGACAATCGTGTGTTTTTTGGCTTCATTCTGGTGCCTTTTATAGAGAAGACTTGAGCACAGTTAACCAGCGGTAAAAGTCAACTCTGAGTTTCAAACATAAACGACCCTGTAATGTACTCTTTATGGTTCTCACAATCAGTCAAGCCAAACCAACAAATCTGTTCACCTGTCTTCAGCTTACTGTGGACTGAAATCATGATGCTAACCCATTTTTTTTACTCGTTCTCTAAGGAATTTTCGAAAATTAAAATGTTGCGTTTCTTTTTTCCTTGAGTGTATGGTGGTAGAAACTTACAGTCTGCAGCTGGAGTGGTGGGTAAGATCTCGGAGGTCCCGTCCATACTCAGGGACACTTTGGTTCCCACCAGGTCGATCTTGGTGCTGCGACACGTGTTGGAGCACACTTTGGAGTGTTGGTAAAAGTCTAGTTCTCCAGAGTCCATGATCTTTCTGTGAGAGAAGGAACATCACTGAAAACACACATTTGTCTGGACAGAATAGTGGTGTTGTCTGGGATCCAGGTCACACTCTGCAGACACATTAGAAGTAGTTTTCCTTGACACACAGAGCAATTGTACACACTAAGTTTTTTGCACAATACAATAAAATATACGTAAAAGTTTCTGTCACTACAAAGGCGGTTCGGTCAAAACTTCTCATCAGGAAAGATGATGAAATGAAATATTCACGGTTTTTGTCTTGGCATTTTTTAGTAAATATTGTCTAGTGAAAGGCCAGTGCAGTTTCCATGTCCTGGTCTTTACCTGAGCATGGTGCCGTTGAGACGAATGGCCCTTTTCCAGTCCTTCAGAGTGGACTTCCCCGCAAAACACACAAACTCTTTTGGACTGATGAGCTGATTGTTGAACTAAAACACAAAAGAAAAACAGAACAGAGTGTTTGTAAGTAACTTGCATTAACAGCAGGAACAAGACGATTCTTCAAATATATTTCATTCGTGCCTCAACTCAATTCTGGTGTTGGGTTCATTCTTACATGTCCATCTATGGCTCTGTGTTGTTGCAGTGTTTCACAGTCTGAGGACATAAACAGCTAGTTTTTAACTGCTACGTTCAAAACGGTTAGGTTCTTCTTTCTGACACTTTTTGGTTAAAAACAGAATAAAGAATAACAAACTTTTAAATCAATTTTTGCTTCACATTTCAATAAAAAAAATTTTCTTCACAAGGATTTTGTTTTTAATCGATGTTATCTTCAAATAAACTCCAGACTTAATTCAACATAGATTACATTGCAAGTTATTGGAAAGCTATGTTTTATTAACCAAATTAACCATTTTACTGCCAGCCCTATTCTCACGTTGACCCCCCTTCCCTGCCAGGACTCTTTGCCCATTTTAACCAATATTCACAGCTCCACAAAAAAACCTTGTGCAACTGGAATCATGACATGTGAAACACCAAATGAGACCTACAAGTGTCTACTTTCATTTAAAAAAATAAATGTTACTTCTGCATTATTCCGTTCTCTTTTTATAGACATTTGAAATGCCTTGTTTTCATTAGATTTCAGCGTTTGACGAGAAACTTCTGAGATAACGCCCTTTTCTAAATCATACTTCATGTCAGTGTTATTTTTGTCTGTACTACTTCTTGGTGAAAGAAAATGAACTTCTACAGTTAAATATTTTTTTAGGATAAAAATACAAGCTTCACGTGATAAAGCAATGAGGACGAGTGTCTTTTTCATCTTTAAACCAACAAAAGCTGTGTTACAGACGAGGAGGCAACTTTACTTTTCTTTCATGGGGGAAAGATTATATTTACCCTTCAAACATGAAGAAATACAGTCGTTTTACTCACTCTGACACTTTTGGATCGCTCGCAGAAGTGAAAGTTTAGTTTTTGTCTTTGAGACTCGCTGCATATGTCGTTCTCCTCAGAGTCCTAGTTCTGTAGGATCGTCTTTCTTCATTTTAAAGATCAAATATCTGCTCTAAACTTACTCAACAATGTTTTTAGTCCAAGATGTGTTGTGTGTAATCCGTTTGAAAAGAAAGCCGATCCTTTAGCGTCGTATCACGTAAACACAGCCGACCGCGCTGCTAATACAAAAACAGAACAACACGTGAGTTCCGGTATTCTGACTTCCGCTGCGCTCTTGTGCTAATGCGATACTGCCATCCAGTGGTGAATATATGAAACTGCATCATGCTATTTTAATGCTAACACGTGCACCAGAGAGCGCTCTATCGCCGCACGTAAAAAAAAGCTTATGACGAAAATAGAGTTATGCAGGTACATCACAGCATTCTAAATGTTCATGCTGAGTGGCAACGATGCATGAGAGTCAATGGAGAGAATGGACATTTTCCCTTGTAAGAGTTCAATAAACAGCTAAAACAGGAAAAACTAAAGTACAGTTTGGTAACAAATTCAACCCACAACAAGTCTACTGAGCATAGGTTTGTAACTGACATGTAAACAAAGAAAATCAAGTCAACAGTTGTAGCAAAACATGCAAACAACAAGACTTTTAGCTTCTCTCACATTCTATCAGACATTGAAATCACACACAGTTGAAGTTATTACCTTTTTCTTCTTAAAAAATATGTTTTTGAGTCCGTTTGTTTGCAGTTAAAATGTCCTAAACCATCAACTGTTGTTAGCAGACAAGTCTTGTAGCAGAAAAAGCCGTTGCCTCGACAACAAAGAAATACATTCTAGAATATCTTGGCAGTTATAAACCAGTGTAGGGCAAAGAGGCACTTTTTCCTATTAATAACATTGGACTTTGCCATGGAATAATTCAAAAAATATTTTGCTAATTTAAAAAGTGGCGATTTCTAGGATGACTAGACCCATTACTCGTTTGCTTTGCAAAAAATAAACTGCATTTAAACAATAGTAATTTTACCTGCCCTCCACCTCATTGAAATAACATTGACCTGGAGAATGTTGTGATGTCACGTGAAACCAACCTATTGAAGAAATGCCACTCATTCTAAAGTTGCTAAGCATTTTTGGAATAAAATTATGTCAGCTGCATAACCTCTATTACCGTCATTGGCAGGCTACGGTTGGATTCGTTATGACGGAAATTTCTGTCATTGGCAGGGAAAGAGTTAACAAAGTAGCTTTTGCTCTTCTGAGGCTCGAATAAAAATAATAAATACAAAATATCTACAAATTGTAAATCATGTACCAAGACAAGAATTGATGGACTCGCCACATCCTTAACTTAAGCGACGGTACTTGACAGACAGTCGGAGGAGTACCTGCACACATTTGACATTGATCCCAGGACACACAAACTTCTTCCAGACCAGAGTGGCTTTGGCGTCTCCACAGGTGATGGAGTAGAAAACATCTGCCTCCACGTCCACTTCCTCTGTGAGTTTCACTGCACATACATACGCACACACATGGAGCTGCTTTAACTTTACAATGGGTTTTACAATCACAGCTACACAAACACCACACACATTCAGAAGCTAAGGATTACTTGAATACTTTTCATCTGAACAGGGGGTTGTTTAAAGTTAGGGTATTTGATTTTCAGATCACAAACTCAGAAATAGATACACTATATAAATACTGTATCTATTTCGAACAGCTTTCTACAAACAACCAAGTAAAACTGAGGTGGACCACCATAGCACAGCAGATCAGAATGCTGCTTTAAGGTTTCAATAACATGAAATAAAACAACGTATTATTATATTAAGACTACACAGCAGTCATATTGTTGTCAGTCTAAAAAAGGGCATTTAACAATCATGACAAGGTGACAAAGAGCATTCAGAGCTTTGGAAGAGCTGACAACTTAAAAAGCAGGGTTACTCAAACAATTGTCAATGAAACAAAACAGAACTAACAACATAACAACATCAAAAGTTTCTAGATTCAGCTTGGCAGAATATAGAACTTTAACTAACTAAAGGTTGTATATAGAAGCAGAGAGAAACACCAGAATCTATTTTTTATTAGCCATCTCTGTTTTCTATCTACTTATTTCCATTTTTAAATTCACTAATGCTTTTTGATTTAGAATCATATTTTGTGGATTGGTATGAAGTCTGAACTTGTAATTTGACTAATTGTAATGTCATAATTGTAGAGTGACCCAATTTTCCCAGTTTGAAACTGAGACAGATAATTATGCACTTTAATATTCACTCGACACATGGTTCATTTTGCAAACAAAATAGTATTCAAATAAGACTAAAAGTAAACTGCTAGAAAACTGTTCTGAAAGTACAATTCCAAGACAGCAATCATCTGACACAAAAGAAAGTACATTGTCCTCTCTACTGTATTAAATGTATTAAATAGGAGTGATTATGATTTTTTTTGCATTAGATCAGCTTTGGTCGAGTTTGCACACATGGCTGCAATGTAAGGTCATGTTCACTATGTGTTCCTAAAAAGTATTATGAAAAAGGGTGTTTTGGTGCATTGGAATAAGCTTTAAACTGAGCAAAATTCAGATGTGGTATGTGACAGTAATGTGACAAATAAATCTTTATTAGATATTAAAAAAATGTGTGGAGTTGTTTATTAAAGTTGTCTGGTATGAAATTGGTGACATGTAAATATGTTCAAAACCAACAGTTTTAACATTGAACCCAAGTCTCAAAAGTGGGACTGTTCAAGTTATAGTCAAAAAGGACATCAGTTCACCTTACACAATACGTCAACAGTTATTCAACCCATATGCTGACAATGAGTAGTACTGACCAATGACAGCCTCTTTAGTCAAAGAGTCTGCAGCAGTGTCAGCTGGGGCCTCCTCTGGGGTCTCTGCGGGCATCTCTTCACTGAAGGGTACAAAATACATGATCAACAAAAGACTGAGCACACAAACCACTTGAATGATGTATTCGTCCTAAAGGAAACCTTGGCTTAGACTCGAGTTGTGCGGAGACCATCTGCACAGCCTTCTCCTCCTCCTCCTCCTGCCCAGGCACCTCTGCTCCTCTTGCAGCCTCCGGGAGGACGATTACTACCTCCCCCATCTCTGACATGTTCACCTGCGAGGACATCAGGGCAGCTGCATTCTGCATCAGATAGTGACAGGAGCATACAGGGCAGAGTCAAGCATTTTATATAGTGTAGGAGATGAATTATTAACGCTACAGAGACTCTTCTCAAGGCGTATAATGCCATTTTCTTTTTATTTTGTGTTATAATGTAGTTTTCTCATAAAAAAATGACTGGAGTTGTTTTTTAGTTTATTTACACATTTAACACATGTAACATTTGCACATTAAATTGGATGACTTCTTCTGTCAATCTGAAAACATGCTGTTCCACCTAATAATGTCATTCCGTAGTAATGCACTAGAATCAACTGAACTATTTAATAGTTGAAATGTCCTATTTATGCTTGTAAACCTTTTTTAGCCTTGTAATTAAACTAGTACCTTGATAGCACACAATTACGGTAAACACTTAAACTTAATAAACAACTACCGTACTGTACATCTGATCCACCTGGACCTGTGTCATCTGTTCTCTCACATTGGTTTCCATCTCTAACTGCACGTGCTCCTCCAGCTAAGGCCCTGACCGAGCAAAACCTCCAATTGCACCTGCTCCTAAAGCTAAGGCCCTGACCGAGCAAAACCTTCAACTGCACCTGCTCCTCCAGCTAAGGCCCTGACCAAACCAAACCTCAAACTGCACCTGCTCCTCTAGCTAAGGCCCTGACCGAGCCAAACTTCCAACTGCACATGCTCCTCCAGCTAAGGCCCTGACCGAGCCAAACCTCCAACTGCACCTGCTCCTCCAGCTAAGGCCCTGACCGAGCCAAACCTCCAACTGCACCTGCTCCTCCAGCTAAGGCCCTGACCGAACCAAACTCCAACTGCATCTGCTCCTCCAGCTAAGGCCCTGACCGAGCCAAACCTCCAACTGCACCTGCTCCTCCAGCTAAGGCCCTGACCAAACCAAAACTCCAACTGCATCTGCTCCTCCACTAAGGCCCTGACCGAACCAACCACATCATGGAGATGGTCCCTGTGTGCTATTCTGTGGACCATTACTGCCCCTCCCTCTGGGACAGAGACTGCACCAACGTCACCACTTTTAAGAAAAAATCTCATCTGTTTAAATCTGCTTTAGTGTTTGAGTAAGGTCTTAATTAGTAACTGTTTTTATGTGTTGTACATTTGTTTAACTGCCTTCGTCTGTAAAGCGTCTTTGAGTGTCTAGAAAAGCGCTATATAAATAAAATGTATTATTATTATTATTAATATTACAACAAAATACAATAACTCAATTTCAATTTAGGCTAAAATCGCTGTCAAACTACCACAGAATAACATCACAAAGTGGAACATAGCACATTGAGCTAAGCAGAGGTGGAGAGCAGCTTGTGAATGACAGAAAACACAACTTTGGCTATGTGTTTACGAGGAAAGTAGGAACCAACACAGGAGTCAGTCACATTAGCGTTAAACAAAACAGCTAAACAGCTAACTTAGCCATTGTAACCTGAATTGTTATCGATTTATTATCATATTGACCTAAATTTCACCCGAAACATGCTGGCAACACATACATATAAAGGAATATAATGAATAAAAATATGCAATCCTGCCATACCTTCTTTGAAACCGGTGACTGAATGGATGGAGAATGGGAAACCCAACCTTAGCTTTGTTAGCTTAGCGTTAACTGCTAAACCAGCTGCTTCAGTTGAAATAACGTGAACACACTAGTTTCCGTTGTGGAATCCGTTACGTTAGGTACTAAGTAATACGTTAATATAGCAGGTTTTAAACTCAGACTAAGAATAAAATGACCTCTTTCGTGGTTTTATGCTAACCATGCTAACAATGCTAACAACAAACGGCGCTTCTTTGCGTTTTCCTTCGCGCGTGCATCCAAACACAGCGCCTCTACTGTTCACAACACAGCATTACAAGAGGGTTAGTACAAATTAAACTTTTAATGTATAAAAGCGTTTTACTTGATTTTAGCGCTGAACTTACTCTACCTTCTGTGTACAAAAAAATATTCGTTTTCATCAGGTGTTTAAGTTTTATACCTTCCATGCGCTTGATGACCAGTGGAAGACAAGGAAGAGCGCATGCGCAGATACAGTTGCTTTCAGAAATGCTATAATCAAATGTGAACATTTTCTTTAGATAATAAACACGCTGTTTTTAGCGTGTTGGGTGCACGTGCTGACATGACGAGCAGTGCGTGGGCTGAGCGCGTGCTCCACCTGCTGCGGCGCATGAACAACTTCTGGTCAGCGGGTAGGTTTATGTACAACGTCTGGTCAGCGGGTAGGTTTATGTACAACTTCTGTTCAACGGTAGGTTTATGTACAACTTCTGGTCAGCGGGTAGGTTTATGTACAACTTCTGTTCAACGGGTAGGTTTATGTACAACTTCTGGTCAGCGGGTAGGTTTATGTACAACTTCTGGTCAGCGGGTAGGTTTATGTACAACTTCTGGTCAGCGGGTAGGTTTATGTACAACTTCTGTTCAACGGGTAGGTTTATGTACAACTTCTGTTCAACGGGTAGGTTTATGTACAACTTCTGGTCAGCAGGTAGGTTTATGTACAACTTCTGTTCAACGGGTAGGTTTATGTACAACTTCTGGTCAGCGGGTAGGTTTATGTACAACTTCTGTTCAGTAGGTAGGTTTATGTACAACTTCTGGTCAGCGGGTGGGTTTATGTACAACTTTTGTTCAGTAGGTAGGTTTATGTACAATTTCTGGTCAGCGGGTAGGTTTATGTACAACTTCTGGTCAGCGGGTAGGTTTATGTACAACTTCTGGTCAGCGGTAGGTTTATGTACAACTTCTGTTCAACGGGTAGGTTTATGTACAACTTCTGGTCAGCGGGTAGGTTTATGTACAACTTCTGTTCAGTAGGTAGGTTTATGTACAACTTCTGGTCAGCCGGTGGTTTATGTACAACTTTTGTTCAGTAGGTAGGTTTATGTACAATTTCTGGTCAGCGGGTAGGTTTATGTACAACGTCTGGTCAGCGGGTAGGTTTATGTACAACTTCTGGTCAGTAGGTAGGTTTATACCACTTCTGGTCAGCGTGTGGGTTTATGTAGGCTACAACTTCTGGTCAGTAGGTAGGTTTATACCACTTCTGGTCAGCGTGTGGGTTTATGTACAACTTCTGGTCAGTAGGTAGGTTTATGTACAACTTCTGGTCAGCGGGTAGGTACTGGTCAGTAGGTAGGTTTATTTACAACTTCTGGTCAGCGAGTAGGTTTATGTACAACTTCTAGTAGGTAAGTAAAGTAACAGTTAGAAACAGCTTTAGGTCAACAGGTTTATAAACAGCTTTAGTTCAGCAGTAGGTTTCACAAACAGTTTCAGGTCAGCAGTAAGTTTATAAACAGCTTCAGGTCAGAAGTAGGTTTATAAACAGCTTCAGGTCAGAAGTAGGTTTATAAACAGCTTCAGGTCAGCAGTAGGTTTATAATCAGCTTCAGGTCAGCAGTAGGTTTATAAACAGCTTCAGGTCAGAAGTAGGTTTATAAACAGCTTCAGGTCAGCAGTAGGTTTACAAACAGCTTCAGGTCAGAAGTAGGTTTATAAACAGCTTCAGGTCAGAATTAGGTTTATAAACAGCTTCAGGTCAGAATTAGGTTTATAAACAGCTTCAGGTCAGAAGTAGGTTTATAAACAGCTTCAGGTCAGAAGTAGGTTTATAAACAGCTTCAGGTCAGAACAGCAGTAGGTTTATAAACAGCTTCAGGTCAGAAGTAGGTTTATAAACAGCTTCAGGTCAGAAGTAGATTTATAAACAGCTTCAGGTCAGAACAGCAGTAGGTTTATAATCAGCTTCAGGTCAGCAGTAGGTTTGTAATCAGCTGCTCAGTACATAGATTCAGGCACATTTTGTCAGCATCAGTAGACTTTTGAAAAGTTTGGAGAAGAGTAAATGAGTAAATCCGTGGTCAACACATGCTCATGTCTCAGCTTCACAAAGAGCTCAGACATTTGTTTGTACTACCTAAGGTTCAAGAACAGCTTCATAACCATTTTTGGGAAAAACATGACACCAATATGCAGTAAATCTCAAAATAAGATACATTTGATGAAATCTAAATGTTTAAGTTTAAGCTAGAAAATCACAAAACAATATTCTGCAACACAATTTTCGAGTTCCAGGAGGAGCAATAAGTTAGCAATAATCATTTAATTGTGCTAAGTCATTTTTAATGTATTTTAAGGTGGTGTTTTAAATCAGTAAACGTGCGTATTGTCTGGTTTTGTTCCCAGGCTCCAGTCGCAGTCGCTGCTTTCCGTTCGAGGTGGATGGAGTGAGAGTGGGCTGGGTCCCTCCTCACGTGGCCTCACAGCTCAGTCCTTACCCGCAGGTGTTCAGTGTGACTCCAGGAGGCGCTGTGTCCCTGTGTCCCACTCTCAACTCCTACACTGCCAGGTCCGAAGCTGTGGACGCTGTTCTGCAGAGCCTCAGAAAACAAGGCTGCTTCAAGTGCCTCACAGGATGGAGAGATGAGGTGAGTGACAGACAACTAACAAATGAGCTCAAATACAAACGAAAAGTCCTATTTTTATGGGACAATATTTACCTAAGGACATCTGTCATGTGTAAAGGGCACATGATCTGTATAATTCACATTTCTGAGTTTTTAGCCATGTTCTAACAATGTCTGTCATCATAGTTGTATTTGGATAAATGCAATTTGGTGTCATCTTTTATTGTCCTGCATCAAAGAAAATCACAAAAATGTACTATACAGAATGCATAATATAAATAAAGTTGATATCTCATTTTACACTGTTGCTAGTAGGGATGGGACACTTCACTTAAAGAGAAGCTAAACCCTAAAACAACTTTTTTTTTGGCTGTTAAACTGTGTATATTGTGTTTAAATTGCATTCTCTACCATTTAGAGTCATTTTTTGGCATTTTAGTGCAAACTGAGCACATTTGTAAGTTTCAGGTCAAAATAGTCACAAACTGGCTGTGTCTCTCATGTCATTTCTACACTCTCTGTGACATCAGCCTGTATTTTCCACTCAAAATTGAGCACTAATTGCAGACACCTGTTGTCAATCCAATCACACTGCTGCGCTCCTCTCTAACGCCAGCCTTTCACCTTTTCCCAAAACATTTCAGTGAGTTTGCTGTGTTTGACATGTGTTTGTGGGGGTGAGCTTCACTTTAAGTGAAGTACTGATACAATACGTATCCCGCTACAGTAGTCACGATACAATATATATCCCGATCCCGATACATGTTTATCTTGATACAATTTCCTCAATACGATAATTAAAGATACATTTTACTGACCAAAATAAGGACAAGTAGAAAAAAAATAAAGTAAAGTATTTTACCTGTCAAAATGTTTTTGAGTGCAAGACGCCATGCTCACTATGTTCTACTGAAAAGTGTGTTCTGTTCTGACCTCTCTTTTCTTATAGAAGTTCTGCACTGACATCATTTTATTAGAAAAATGACTCTAAACAACTTTGTGGGCAACACAATGGAGAAAATGTACTTTTTTGCTTTTTACGGACTAAATTTCATCCCTGGAGTCTTTGTTTTACACAAATGAATTTGTATGTCGTGAAATGGAATCTACCAATCATTTGTTGTCGTGGCAACAGTGCAGTGCTTCACTACCTTAGTGAATCAACTATGTGATTCTAAAGTCACACACAAATGTGAGAGAAGCTAAACTCTTTCTGTTTATCTGCTTTTTCTGCCATTGTTTACCTGCTTTAGTGCTTTTACATGTCAGTTACAAACCCATTGTTCCACAGAGTCGTTGTGAGTTGAATTTTTTCTCACATATAGCTTCTTTTTTCAATTTTAACTGCATGTTGAGCTCTTATAAGAAAAAATGTAATTTCTCTCCTCCGTTGACTCTTGTGTATGTTTTGCCACTCAGACCTCACATTTAGAATGCATAACCTCTGGTGGTTGGTTCTTTTGCAGAAATACAGTGTGATGGACAGATTTAGTGACCCTCCCCTCATGTGGATGGAGAGAGCAGCTACAAGTAAGTCCTGAACACAGCAGACACCAGAGACAGAGGACAGTCTGGGACTCAACAGGATCAATTCAAATACAGTGTAACTTTGGTTGATTGTAACATTTCTTCTGACTCTTCTTCTTCACCAGTAGAGAGACTCAGGGGTGTCGGACTGGGGGGGTAAATGGTGCTAGTTTCCCGGGCCCAGGGCAGAAAAAGGCCCCCAAAAGCAATTCACTTTTGTTTGTGAAATAAATTGTTCCTCTAAATGTAATTATTTATGATATCAGAGAGCTCCATCACTCCTTTAAAATGAAGTAAATGGATTTTGGCCAAAGAAAAACTGCTGAACAAAGAAAGATAGAAACTGGTCGAATAATATTATAATCTGTAGTTATTATTTTATAAGAAGAGTTTGAAGATTTCAGTGAACAAATAGCCAGGGTTGACACAAAATGATCACTTTAATAAATATGCAAAATTCACCAGGTCAAATATAGTCAATATATTACAATTTCTCAATCCAGCAATATTATAATTTTGTTTGATTTTCAAAGTATATTTATGACATTATTTAGACAAGTTTATAGACATACATGGTGCATTTTATTCTCGCCTTTGAAGTGAATGCAATGGTTCAAACCCAAAAATTTCAACATCCGGTTATTGCAATTAAAATTTTCAAAGTTAGTATTATAATTTGCTCCTTTGAAGTTAGCAAAAACCCAATATTTGGCAAATTCTGTGTGGAATGTTGAAACTAAAGAAATATACAGTATATGCATATTCCAAAAGCAAATGAAACCCAAATGAATAGAAACATTTAAGAGCGGACTAAATAATTAAAACGCGAGAAACAGTGTTAGGGGCCATCAACAAAGTTTGTACCCGGGGCCCAGAATTTGGTGCTACGCCCCTGGAGAGACTAGTGATTAGGAAAAAAATCTATTGTAAGCTGCTGTGGTTTAGTCACATGCATTACAAAATTGTGTTCTCAGTTTATTTATTTGAGAGAAAATAAAAAACAGTGGCCCAGTAGGTTATGCCAAAAAACACTTTTTATAAAGAAAGTTTACGAAACAGTAACATTTGCCTGTTCCTAAAACTTTTAGAAGGTAGAAGGTAGAAAGTAGAAGGTAAACTTCTACTTTCTACCTTCTAAATTCTATCTTCAGCTTAGGTCTTAAGACAAAACTCTGCAACTGAATATGGAGAAAAATGACATTGAAAGCTATCATTGTTAAACTTGTGCTGTAGTTTACTTACATAAATCTAGGGGAAATGTATTCCAGGTATTCATATAGAAATAAAACGTGTGCTAACAGACAAAATTGAGCATTATGGGGCAGGTAAAAACTGAACAATTCACAAACCAGGAGTTTAGACTTGGAGATTACTGGTAGTTGTGTTGACTTATTAGATCCAAAGTTTTTGCTGAGGGGATTTTGAATATCTTATTTAGTTTTTGTGTAAATTCTTAAAAAAAATACCTTAAATAAAATCACATTTTGAAATATTTTTTTAGAATTCAAACTTTAATAAATCAGAAACGTTTTGTAAAACTTTTAAAATCTTGTAAAGTTTGGTGTTACGCTGTACATGTGGTGTTAAGCTGGTTTGAAAATTGTGTTTCCACATAAAAGTTTATATACTGAGAGAGCAAACTGACCAAAAACAGAAAATGAATTAAAAAAAAGAGATATTCATTGTACTGTCACTTATTAAAATAACAATGGGCATGTTCTCCCTGTGTCACTGTCTCTGCTTTAACCCTGCCATGACTGTTGTGCAGCTCTACAGGGTTTGTACAGTCCTGCGGTGAGGTCCCGGGACATACTCAGCCCTTGTGTGTGTTCCATGACTGTTGTGCAGCTCTACAGGGTTTGTACAGTCCTGCGGTGAGGTCCCGGGACATACTCAGCCCTTGTGTCGTTCCGATGTTGCACTCTACAGGGTTTGTACAGTCCTGCGGTGAGGTCCGGGACATACTCAGCCTTGTGTGTGTTCCATGACTGTTGTGCAGCTCTACAGGGTTTGTACAGTCCTGCGGTGAGGTCCCGGGACATACTCAGCCCTTGTGTGTGTTCCATGACTGTTGTGCAGCTCTACAGGGTTTGTACAGTCCTGCGGTGAGGTCCCGGGACATACTCAGCCCTTGTGTGTGTTCCATGACTGTTGTGCAGCTCTACAGGGTTTGTACAGTCCTGCGGTGAGGTCCCGGGACATACTCAGCCCTTGTGTGTGTTCCATGACTGTTGTGCAGCTCTGTAGGGTTTGTACAGTACTGCGGTGAGGTCCGGGACATACTCAGCCCTTGTGTGCGTTCCAGGTCTGTTCGGGGTGAAGCGCTACGGTGTGCACATTAACGCCTACACAGTCAGCCCCAGTGGAGAGCTGAGTATGTGGCTGGCACGACGCTCAGCCACCAAACAGACCTACCCCGGGCTGCTGGACAACATGGTGAGAGAGAGTGTGGAATACTTTACGTCGTGATACTTGAATATATGCTAAAAATCTACGTTTCAGCCAGTAATGGATATGTTGTTATGACTCAGAAGGTTGTTGTCACAGTTGTGTTGTCCACAGGCGGCTGGAGGTTTAGCTGCTGGTGTTCTGTCAAACACACAGCTGTAAAGGAGTGTGCAGAGGAGGCATGTGTCCCAGAGGAGCTGGCTCTGAAGGCCCGGCCAGTCAACACCGTCAGGTAAGATCTAGTCAGCACCGTCAGGTAAGAGTCAGTCAGGTAGAGCCAGTCAGGTAGAGCCAGTCAGCACTGTCAGGTAAAGATTCAGTCAAGTAATATATTTTGATATTTCTGACTCAATATCTTGAAACAGATTTAAAAACAGTAGTACAACTTTATGAAGTGTATTAAGCTGTTAGTGGTGTATAGTCTGAGAAAACTAAAATATATTGAATAAACTAAACCTGCACAAAGCCAAGATTAAATCAGGACTAAACATGGACTAACCCTGGACTAAACCAGAACTAAAACCTGGTCGGGTCATCACTCTGACGTCCAGGATTTGTTGTTATTTGTCTTTTTTTAGTTGGTCAGTTTGACTAATCTGTGTCTCTTCTCTTCTCTGTCTCCTCTCTCTGTGTCTTCTCATTGTGTCTCCTCTCTGTCTCTCTCTCTCTCTTCTCTGTGTGTCTCTCTCCTGTCTCCTCTCTCTCTTCTCTGTGTGTCTCCTCTCTCTCTTCTCTATGTGTCTCCTCTCCTCTCTCCTCTCTGTGTCTCCTCCTTCTCTCCTCTCTCTCCTTCTCTATGTGTCTCCTCTCTCTCTGTCTCTCTCTCTCTCTTTCTCTCTGTGTGTCCTCGCTCTCTCTCTCTCTGTGTCTCCTCTCTCTCTCCTCTCTGTGTCTCCTCTCTCTCTCCTCTCTGTGTCTCTCTCTCTCTCCTCTCGTGTCTCCACTCTCTCTCCTCTCTGTGTCTCCTCTCTCTCTCCTCTCTCTGTCTCCTCTCTCTCTTCTTCTCCTCTGTGTCTCCTCTCTGTCTCTCTCTCTCTTTCCTCTCTGTGTCTCCTCTCTGTGTCTTCCTCTCTGTGTCTCCTCTCTCTCTTCTCTCTGTGTCCTCTCTTCTCTCCTCTCTGTGTCTCCTCTCTCTCCTCCTCTCTCTGTCTCCTCTCTCCACTCTCTCTCTCGGTGTCTCCTCTCTGGTCTCCTCTCTCCTCTCTCTCTCTCTCTCTTGTCTGTGTCTCCTCTCTGTCTCTCGTGTCTCCTCTCTCCTCTCTGCTCTTCTTCTGTGTCTCCTTTCTGTGTGTCTCTCTTCTGTGTCTCCTGCTCCTCTCTGTCTCTCTGTGTCTCTCTCCTCTCTCTCTCTCTGTGTCTCCTCTCTGTGTCTACCTCTCTCTCTCTCTCCTCTGTGTCTCCCTCTCTCCTCTCTCTCTGTGTCTCTCTCTCTCTCTCTCTCGTGTCTCCCGCTCTCTCTCCTCTCTGTGTCTCCTCTCTCTCTCTCCTCTCTGTGTTCCTTGCCGTCTCTCTCACTCTTGCTGTGTCTCTCTCTCACTGTGTCTCCTCCTCTCCTGTCTCTCTCTCCTCAACTCTCACTGTCTCCTCTCTCCTCACTCTGTCTCCTCTCCTCTCACTCTGTCTCCTCTGTCTCTTCCTCTCCTCTCCTCTGTCTCCCTCTCTCCTCTGTCTCTCCTCTTCTCTCTGTGTCTCCTCCTCTGTGTCTCCTCTCTCCTTGCTGTGTCTCTCTCCTGTGTCTCCCTCTCTCCTGCTGTCTCCTCTCTCCTTGCTGTGTCTCCTCTCTCCTTGCTGTGTCTCCCTCTCCTTGCTGTGTCTCCTCTCTCCTTGCTGTGTCTCCTCTCCTACCT
This sequence comes from Mugilogobius chulae, assembly GCA_038363315.1. NCBI lineage: Eukaryota > Metazoa > Chordata > Actinopteri > Gobiiformes > Gobiidae > Mugilogobius > Mugilogobius chulae. Next base: position 17,683,971 of record CM076414.1, read on the forward strand.
CCAAAGCTGCTTTTATAGATTCATACATGTAAATTAATATTTTGAACTTACACTGAGTTAATAACTATAAAATATATCAAATATACAATGATGATGCAAACTAACAAAATGACCTCAACACATAATAAACTACAAGTGCTTTTACACAATTATTGTTTGTTTTGTCTGCGTTTTGTCTCCTTGTTTTATCTATGTGCTGAAAAAAAAGTGTTACAAATATTTCGAGAGAAAAGCAGTGCTTCAGACTGGATAAAAGCCCTGTCCGAACTATCAAAAAGGACAAATTTGCTTGTTGACGAGGAAACACTGTAACAACAGAGATAAAAACATAATGTATTATAGACCCTTTAAATTCCAGCCGCTGATAAACCTATTTAACAACTACTTTGACGGTCGAAAATGCCACCTTCACGCCACTTAACAACCAACTCGTACGTAGCAAGGAAGAGTAATTTGACGCATGAAATGTTGAAAAGACTAAAAAAATATGGAATGTGCAACAGCGATACTCTTTTTGTGTCTCTAACAGTTAGGTATGGAACTGCGTCGCGGAGCAAAGGACAATCCAGATAGCAAAAGGACGTTGATTCAATTCTCAAAGTCGGACATCCGGGAACTTTGTCACGTGACAGCCCATGGGCGAGGGCCGCCATGACAGTTTGGGTAAAACATTCCGCGAACAAATGCTGCAACATAGGAAAATCACGATGAAAAAGTGTTGCGTATACGGCTGCACTGCCAACAGCGTGTCAATTCAGACCGCAAGTTTTACACTCATAAGAAGGCAGCAGGCAGGAAAAATGGCTGAAGGCAATCCATAGAGTGGATATAAATGAAGACGGAGGCGCGGACATGAACAGATTGTGGCCACCGAATTCTGGACATGTTTACGTTTGCTCCTCACATTTAGTCTCGGTAAGATCTAAAATTATTTTTTGGAAAATCGAAGACCCTTAATTAGCTGTATTTAAACATTTCAGACTCCTGTGAGCTGAAGTACATGTGTTACAAGTGTTGTTTTGGTCTTGAAGTGTTGTTTTCAATAGAATATAAAAGCAATTATTATATGCAAGTGAGTTAAACAGATTATAACTAGTAATATAATATCAACATTTTTTATAAGGAATGAGTGACACTACTTAGTTACTGAAAAGTGGAATATAATACAGTGACTAGTTACTAGTGAGTTAGTAATGAGTTACTCTCAACACCGATGATAAACATCCTTGCATGTTGTTGGTGACCATTAATATCCACCTGTTCGTCGGCTCCTTGTAGTAGCATTTAAGTATGCAGTGTCAAATTTATGGCGATTTTAGCTTCTGGTGGTGATTCCTCTTCGTCCTGATACATAATAAACTCGGTGGTACCACACGACAAAGTAAAATGCATGATTTTCTAGCTACTTTCCATGTTCTGAATAGGTCTGTTTTACCCAACTGTCATGGCGGCTGTTGCCATTGGCGGATGTGACGACACGCCGACTCTGAGAATGTTGAAATCTGGTTAACAGGTTGATTTATGGTTTGAGATTGATAAAGCAATGTTGATTCAATATCTTTTACAGTTTTTATTTCAGTGATTGAAAGTGTGGCAAGAGGGTTGGAATAAATGTAGGAAATTAACTTACTTAACAAAATAGGATAATAAAGGTGAACAATTTGAAATGGAGACTTAACCTTAGCTGTAAATGAACAAAATAAACAAAAAACCAACAACGCCACCCAGGAATTGCACCTGGAGAGTAAAAATAATTAACTATAACTAAACAAAAAGGCAACGCAAGTAAGTATTACTGAGGAGTCAGAGACAGTTCAATTAAGTACAAAAATAAATGTTTATTGAAAATACTATTTAAAACAATTTTTAAAAGAGCTACACCCACACACTTTCACACACAGGCACCCACACATTCACTCAACAAAACAATATAAACAGTTCGAACCAGTTCTCCGTCACTCAGTTTGGTTCTGCTACAGTTCACTTTAGTCTTGTTTTGAGTTCACTTTAATCTTGTTTTAGTGTTAAGTTTACTTAACTTCCCACTTAATCTTAATTTAGTCTGCTTAACTTCTGCTTTAGTCTTGTTTTACTCCAGTCTTAGTGCTGTTTCAGTCCCAGTTTAGTCCTACTTTAACTTTGCTTTAGTCAGACTTTAGTTGCTCTTTAACCCCAGCTACGACAGTCCACAGCAAGCTTAACACAGCAAAATTGAGGGGGCTAGGGCGAACAACCTGAAGCGAGGCATAGCAAGCAATAAGCTACAGGACAGACGAGGCCAGACCAGAGTTGCCAAGTCCGCTTCTTTTAAAGCGACTTTGGGCTTTCTTAATTTGGAAAGTCGCTTGTGAATTTTTGACGGTCTCGGGTTGCGGTTTTTTGGGCTTGCTCCTGAGTGACCCTTTGACGTCATAAACAAGGTGATTTTTAGTTTTTTTTCAGGTTTTAAATTCAAGAAAATTACTCACTAATGACAAAAAATATAAAGTTTTTGCATATTTTCATGTTTTAAAATCTTTATTAGTGATCAAATACTATTTAAAATATGCAAAAAATCATTACCAACGTTTGCTGTGACAGATAATGTTGAATTAATTGCTTATTTTAACTACTTTTTATTGAGTGCCTGAAGTCGCTTGTTTTGGGCTTTTTTTCAAAGGCCAGGTCGCTTGTTGCCTCTCTGAAAATCTGGCAACCCTGGGCCAGACCAGCGAGGCCGGACCAGGAGCAGGCGTGAGCAGAGTACAGCCAGCGGTGCGCCAAAGCGAGCCTGGATACAGCGGCTCATGGGCAACACGAGCCAGGGCACAGCACGGAGCAAAGCGCACCAGGACAAACAAAGCAAAGCGTCAGGCAAAACGACATCAGACAAAGCGGAGCAGGGAGCTTGGAGCAAAGCAAGCGTCGGGTAAGCAAAACGACGTAGACAAAACTCAAGCTTCTGCACCGAGGAAAGATAAAAGAAAAACAGGAGAGAGAAAGCGAAGGAATGGAACCGTGTGACATTGATGGG